>KK121197.1:455563-502430 GCA_000611955.2 Stegodyphus mimosarum
CTTTCGGACGGCTTTCAATTAATTATTAATTTTCTGTGCTTAAATTAAAACACTGCTTGTTGACAATATACACACCTTTCGCAAATCTCTGAGATTGGCATTCTATGTATAAACTTAAAATACGCACTTACTAGCACATTTTTATTAAAATACCTCGTATAATTTAAAAGTAAATTAATTCAAAGAGTAGATGAACTATTGAGACAACTTTACATCAGCTTTGAAAAAATGAACTCAACTACTAAATATCCACATTGTGTAAATTGAATCTTTTCTTTTGCATCTAATTTCTGAAAGTTCTAATTTTTCCAGAAATATGTCTTGGAATATCGAGAAGTAAACACTTTTTTAAGGTCAATATGTTGCCCAAAACTCTCTCCAAACATTTACCAGAGTAAACTGCATCTGACACTTTGCATTTCACTAGGGGTTAAGAAATTGTCACCAGGCGGAAGTTATCTCTTCAACACTTATAATTGCTCTCCACTTCTAAGGCCCCAACAGTGACAGCTTACGAAAAAGGGAGGAGAGTCTTCTCTGCTCCAAATTTCCCCTCCCACCTACAGAACGTTCTACATTGCTCGAAGCAATGAGACGTGTATCGGGAATAATTAAATTTAATCCATTTATACTAAGAGCTTCAGTCTACGCACTGTAAACAATTTAATGGATTGTACAGTACTTCTGCTGTTCAGCCGTATAATAATCACTGAACTAATCAGTTGCCGAAATGAGTTTAATGGATGGATGCTTTGAAGTGTTATTTGTAAAGTTCAAAGGCGTAAAGGGGAATACCGACTGGAAATAAACTTTATAGAATGCATTTTCTGGAACTGCTTTCTTTACTTACATGTGTTTCTGAACCTATATATATATGTATATATATATATATATATATAGAGAGAGAGAGAGAGAGAGAGATAGATAATGAAAATCAAGTAGACCTTGAAGTGTTTTATAATAACGCAAACGTAGATGTAATAACGCTGTTGAGAAAACTTGATTGCACAGATAAAAGTATAAATATCGATTGCGCAGAAACGTAAATACCATAGAACGTAGAATTATGAATTCATAATGAACAGCAAGCTGGCAGCCGACTCAGATTAAACGTTATTTTTTTTCAATAAAATGTTGCGGCCACAACTACTTGTGCCAATTTCAAAATGTTTATATTTTTGACAGTTTGCCATAAAAAAGAAAACAGCAGAGAGAACCATAAAAAAGAAAACAGATATTTAGGCCGAAGGAAAGAAAGGAAGGATGTTGTTTTTAAGATGAAATCTTAATACTTAAATCTGAGTTACTGTTGGTTCTCAGTGCATTTTAATTGAATAATTAATAATACTGTAAAATTGTTATTGACTGTTTGCTTTTTGTCCCATTTACAGCGTCAGTGTTATGTAAGAGCAATATGATACGGATTAGCCTCGAAATCATGTATGAAATGATTCCTATTCTACAGTGCAGGAAAAAATTACTATTTTAGAGAGAATTACCAAATTAACCACAAGAGGGCTGTTGCTAATTAAAATTATATTTTATCTTTTACATATTTTTTTATTTTTCTTACACACACACACATATATATATATATATATATATACGTAGGCTATTTTTTTTCAACCTCCGATGGGCTATAAAGAAAAGACAGGTGAATATATGAAAAAGATTTTATTACCAAAAGTAAAGTACAATACAGGTTATTTCTCTACATAATCGCCTTGACGATTGAGGCATTTGGAACAAGCTTTTCATTACCCTCTTCGTAAAATGTTCCCGCCAGTGATTGTAAGTGAGTTGTGACGGTTTCTTCGAGCTCTACATCATTTTGGAAACGCAGGCCCCCAAGCCACTGCTTCAATTCAGGGAAAAGATGAAAGTCACTCGGCGCTAGGTCGGGACTATATGGCGGGTGTTCGAAAATGTCCCACTGAAATTGCTGAAGGAGCCGTTGGGTTACACGAGCGCTGTGAGGACGGGCATTGTCGTGGATCAGAACAATTCCAGAACTCAACATGCCTCTTCGTTTGTTTTGAATAGCTCTCCGTAAGCGTTGCAAAGTTTCACAATATGAATCTGCATTAATTGTTGTTCCAGGCTGCATCAACTCCACAAGCAACACTCCCTTTTGGTCCCAAAAAACAGTTGCCATAACCTTACGGTTGTTGAAGGTTCGTTTGAATTTTGTGGGTCTCTTTGGAGAATTTGTATGCATCCATTGTTGTGATTGTCGTTTCGTTTCAGGCCTGTCATATTGAACCCATGTCTCATCACCCGTCACAATGGATTTCAAAAACTCTTCTCCGTCAGTATTGTAACGGTCGAGAAACTTCAACGCTGCAGCCATTCGGCGAGCTTTGTGGTCGTCAGTCAACATCTGGGGGACCTAGCGAGCGCAAACGTTTCTGTAGCGCAACTTTTCAGTAACGATAGAGTACAGGGAAGATCTCGAAACTTCCGGAAATTTCATCGATAATTCACTTATGGTGAACCTTCGATTTTCCTTAACCGCTTGGTCAACTCGTTGAACAATGTCGTCTGTAACGACAGACTTGCGTCCTTGACCCCCTTCATAATGCACATCAGTTCGGTCATCTTTAAACTTTCGACACCATTCACGAACAACGCCATCACTCATAAAGCTGTCTCCATACACTTGACTCATTCTTCGATGAATTTCCGCTGCACTGTTCCCTTCTGCCTACAAGAAACGAATAACAGCTCGCAATTCACACTTGGCGGGAGAATCAATAGCGACAGCCATGTTTACGTAACTGCAACTCAGCAGAAAATGGCGTGTTGAACTCGCCATTGGCAGAGCGTGTGGAGGGGGAGATGCGCAGTCGCCTACTACGCACACCAACCACCTGCCGTATGCCTGGCCATTATACTGTACGATCGGAGGTTGAAAAAAAAAACAACCCTCGTATATGTTTGTGTGTGTGTGTGTGTATGTGCATGTGTATACGAAGCTGCAGTAACATGGTAATAAAGTCTTTTTAAAATAATGCACAATAAACCCCAATCTAACCAAAATTAGGTTAAACAGCTTTTTATTGAAATTGCCATTATAAAATATGTTTCAAAGATAAATATACCAAACGAGATGATTTCATCAAATTGCATGCAAAATTATTTACTAATTTGCTAGTTTAATTATTCCTAATTTAATTTAATTAAAAATTATTCACTAATTTTGCATGCACGTTGAATGCAATCTCTTCATGAAATGATATTCGTGTACAAGGGTAGACGGTAAATTTTAGCTGTCGTAATCAGTTTAAAATTAAGCAAAAACGAAATATGAATCTGACACATTTTGAATAAACTCTATCCACTTCGAGGTCGACCTGATATAGGTTCCTAGTTTTAGGTTTGAAGAAAAAAGAAATAAAAAAATTCTTTGTAATGAGAGTAGAAAACGAGCTAATATATACGGAAATCAACTGGCATAGCAAAGAAGAAACGAAAGTATTTGAGAAATTTTCGCCTTTCTCTCTTTGTGGTCTTGTGGCGTAATTGAAAGCACTTTCGGCACACAATTCGAAGATCCGAAGTTCAAATCCCGCCACAGCGAGTGACTGATGTTCTCACTTTTTACTCAAAGAAAATATAAAATCCTCAGGGAATTTAGTAAAATTCTTTCAGGAAAATAGTTATGAAACTTGAAAGAGGTACATAATTAATATTTTGAAAGCATTGGTTTGTAATTTACGTCATTTACTAAATAGCATAAATATTTGTGAATTTGAAAGAGCTTCAAAAATTTCCGTTCGCCACCTGAAGAAGTAAGTTTGCAGGTAAGCGTTGCTAAACTCAACTCAAAATAGTAGTTTAAATCATAAAAGCTTGGATATGTTTTGCTCTTGAGTATGAGGGACTTATATGTATCAGATGCCAATTGAAAGAGGCAAAGGAGTATTATTAAAGGTGTGTATCTCAATTTAAGGTTACATTTTAGGTTAATTTTAAATTTTTGGGGGGATAATGCTCTTCCAGTTAAAGTGAAATCAACTGTAATATAAAATTTTTCAGCAATCTTTTTCATATTTATACCACTCTTAATTGCTAGAAGTTTCATTCATGTGCTGAATTCAATCTTATTTTGAAGGGTTTTACGCTCATCATCTCATATGTTTGTACATATACATATTTGTATAAAGCAAATTTTCAATAAATCTGCAACAAGAAGCTGGATTAATAATTCCTTTTCCTTCGTCATAGAAACGTTTAAAAATGGTACAGCCGTAGCAAAATTAAATTTAAATATTAAGCAATTATATATCTACTTAAATATCCGTACCTAGATTTCAACTACGGTTCGTAACGTAGTGCTGGTTTTTAGACGGCATTAAACTCGCTAGTGATCAGACCGACAGTCAGTAAGAGCATTAAGTTGTGGTAGTTCGATCTAAATACGAATACTGTTGAGCAGGTGGACTGTTGCACAAGTGGACCGTTCGTGATTTTTTTTTCATGTGTGAAGGGAATATGAGCCAACTACCATTAGGAAATCCTCCAGCTTAGGCCCCCAACTCCTTAGATCCAATTCTCAGTTTCTTCACCCTTAAAAATGCTCTCCAGTTCTTTGCTTTAATGGATTAAAGAAATATTTAAACAAAACACAGGTGAAATGCAGAGATCTTAATGCCCTTCAACATTGAAAAGAACATCTCAAAAATATCCCCTTTTCGGTAAAGCAAATAAGGCCATTTTAAGTTTATTCATGTTAGCAGACGACTTATATGACTCTAGTGAAAGGTATGTGATCAACAGTTCGTTAATTCCTGACAATCGCGATCGCAATGGTATCCGTAAATTAATATTTTCCTTTCCGTTGAATACCATGTAGCTGTGTTGAAAATGCGAGCTTAAAGTCGATTACGAAACAAATCCCTGAGCGCGGCGGGAAGCTCACTGATCCGCAGCGCTTTTATCAATGTCTGGAATTTACACTTCCCTGCTTATCAAGGTAGAGAGTAAACTAACTTCTTTAATGTTTTAGTTTTTGCAAGAGATTTTTTCTCAAAGCGTTTTTTGTATGAGTGATCTGATATTTGCTAATTAGAATTTTTATGTTTATGTAAGTGTTATCTAACTTAAGTCGGTGTATAATTTGGTTTTCTTCATGGCAATTACCAGATATTTTCTATATTGTGCCTTTAAAATTTCAGGTATAATTTTGTGCATAAAACTAATACCAATATAAAATTAGAAATTAAATGAGAAATTAGATTTTTTTAATATTCTGAAGTATATTTTCATTTTATAACAGTTTTTTTAATTTTAAAGCCTTTTTATATAAATTTTTGTTTCCACTTTACAACTCCCTAGTAGAATAAGGTTCTAGAATCGCGTTGAATGCAAATGACTTAGTATTTAAAGAAGGTTCAACTTATGTCAATAGAGAGCGCTAGGAATCCTTAGTATAGTTCGACCGTCTCAAACGCAACCCTGGCTGGCATTCTGTCAAAACAGACTCGCCCAAAAGGGATGTTATTGCTGCGACGTGAAAGCTTACGTGAAAGTCTTCTCTTCTCTGGAAAGAGATATGCTGGAAGGAAAGAAAGTCCCCATCCTCCCACTCTATTTTGAGAATAATTCGGTCCGAATGGCGCATGAGTGTTTGCGCTCATGGTCGCGGATAAGGCGGTCGAACTATAGCACGTGTTTGCCTTCAGGTTACGTCACTCTTGAAGCTGTTACGCTCGGCCGTATTATTACGTGCTTATTGATATTCGCCAGCTCATTTGAATTTAGGACCAACTAAGTTAGATAATTGTGCTTAGCTTCAGCTAAGTCTCATTTAGGTAGTTATAATTTAGATTCTTATTTCTTATTTTGAATTAAAGCCCGAGTAGAGGCTTCCTGTAAGCCCAAGGAGCCGAATGTTATTCTTATTTGAGCGAAATAAAGGGTATTTTAAACCTTATCGAATCTACGTTTTAGTTGCTTGAACTCCGTGATAAGTCGCTACACAGTTCACTAGATTCCTCGGCGTTCATCTTAGACAAGAAGAGGGACCCTACATTTGGCACCCGGAATTTGTAACGAACTATGGCGTTAGACTAAGTGCAAAATTTACACTGACTCCTACTACTTTTCAAATCCCTGAATCACCAGTAAACCCGATGGAAGATTTGGTTTCATAGTAGAAACCATGCGGGCAGGAGTGAAACCAGCTGCGGCGTTTGACGCAATGATCGGTTACGATCTTCCTAGAACAATTGGTTTCATAGTAGAAACCATGTGCTCTGCAATGAAGCCCGCTGTGATGTTCGACGGCAAAGGTTCGGTTATGACTTTTCTGGAACAAATGAAATTGCATTTTGCGCTAAAGTCTGTAAATGAACTTCAGAGGATTACAATTACAACAACTAACTTAAAAGGCCAAGCCCTTAGTTGGTTCAAGGGCATCGGAAAGTTCCTGCTGGGGGATCCAGGCACCGAAACATGCAACTGGAAAAACTTCAAAACAGCGCGATCATTGGACTCGGGAGCTGCCGGTTCAAGATAGCCGAGGTCGTGGGACGTATACCTGCTTACCATTGTTAGACACTAGATATTCCCGCGCTCCCTCACCAGTCACTTGTAATGAAAGACCTGTTAACGACAGTACATTTTAGGAATTCTACTTTGCAGGTACAAATGGACGCTGTAGAAGAAAAAGGAGGAGTACCTCCAGTAGAGCTGAATCACCTCCAGGAAGAGCATATGAAGAAAACTGAATCTCTGGGAAGAAATTTTAGTAAATTGTTCGATTCGAAACCTGACTTCTGGTAACTACTTGTGCCAATTTCAAAATGTTTATATTTTTGACAGTTTGCCATAAAAAGAAACCAGCATGGAGCATTATAACTAGGCCGAAGGAAAGAAAGCAAAGATGTTGTTTTTAAGATGAAATCTTAATACTTAAATCTTAGTTACGTTTGGTTCTCAGTGCATTTTAATTGGATAATTACTACTACCATAAAATTGTTATTGACTGTGTGACTTTTTGTCCCATTTACAACGTCAATGCTATGTAAGATTAATATGATACGGATTAGCCTCGAAATAATGTACGAAATGATTCGTATTCTACAGTTGTTAACCACGGAATAAATGTTGGGATAAATTTTATGTTAGTTAACCACGAAACCACGAAATTTACCATCTACCACGAAATAAATGTTAGTTAACCACAGAATAAATGTTGGGAATGCCTCCCCCCCAGTTAGGTCTACGCATTTTAGATATAATAAGCTAGACACTTATATTACAAAATATTAAATAGATGCTGGAAAACAAAATAATCACCCAAAGTAAGAGCCCCTATGCAAGACCGGTAGACGTATGCCGTAAGAAAAACAGCTCCCACCTTCAGATCCAAAATCGTGGAGATTTACCGTTGATAACCGTAAATTAAATAGCCTAACGAAATATCCAGTATATCCCGTGCCGATAATAGGTGAAATAATTCGAAAAATGCGATAGACTAAATAGATGGAAAAGCTTGTCTGACGTCAGGATATTTTCAGATAGCAGTAAAACTTGAAGGTACAGAAAAAACTGCCTTCATAACAAAACCAGGCGTGTATGTCCTTTTGAGAATGCCGTTTCGCTTCAGCGGAACTCCGACTACATTCCAGAAGGTGATAGATATCGTCTTAAGACGTGTCCGAGAGAAAAGTACTTTCATCTACCTAGATGACATTATTATTACAAGTGAAACTCGCGACGAGCACGTAGATAATTTAAAGGGAGTTTTTTCATTATTAAATGAAGCCGGTCTCAAGGTGAATCCCAAAAAATGTAAATTCGCGGCTAAGGAAGGTATTAAATTTATGTGTATTAAATTTCGAAAAGTGGAATAGAAACAGATAATTCCAAAATATTTGCAACAAGAGTTATCCGCCTCCTAACACTGAGAAAAATTAGCATCCATTTTGGGTATTTACTCATGTTATACATACTTTTATACGGAATTTTTCGAAGATAGTTCAACATTTGCTTGTTTTTAAAAGAAAGAAAACTAGGTTCACTTGGACGGCAGAGGCGAACACTGCGTTAGAGCAATCTAACACGCATTAATCAATGTCCCAGTACTTAAATTCCCGGAAGGGGACCAAAATTTAGAAATGGTTGCAGACGTATATGACTTTGCAATCGGGCTGCCCTTTCGCAAAACGGGCAGCCATTCACCTATTTTAGTAGCAACCTTTGAAGCAAACGTAAAGAAATTATACCGCAAACGAAAGAGAAACTCTCACCGTCTAATTGGCAGTGCAGAAATTTTGTGTTTACTTTGGAAGCACCCCGGTGACAGCGTATTCACGTCATGCGTTAGTTAATCGCTTGTATTCCGGAAAAAACTTTCACCGGCTTATACGCTGGGCGTTAAAACTGCAGGAATGTAATCTCATAATTAAACACAAGCCAGGCAAAGAAAATGTGGTTGCGGATGCCCTGTCAAGAATTAAGATTGATGAAGAGGAGAATACTATTAATGTATGATTTTAACCTCGAAAATAATTGATTCCCGTGGTACGATAATTTCAGAAGTGTAAACGGACCCTGAATTAAAGAACATACAAGCATATCTCGAAGACCCCGAACATTTCGAGCATGTGGACTTTATGGCAATTAAAATATGGCAGCCCACTATGAAATCATTGATAAATTATTGCTTTACACAAAAATAACAAAAGACAAACAAAACTATAGGCCGGTGATCCCAGTGAGTCTACGATTAAATATTCCAGAAAAAGCTACATGAATTGCCTATATCGAGCCACCTCGATGGTTCGCGAAAAGGTTTATTTTCAGCAATTACAGAAAGTCGTGACAGCGTATGTCAGGCTATGCCATATGTGCCAATTAATTAAAGATGCTAATTATAACCCGATCGGGCACTTGTAACTCACGAAACAGGCTAAATAAAAGTAGATATCTTTGAACTATCGTAGATCATTTGTCAAAATGGGTAGAAATTATTTGCCTTAAATGAGCGTCAGCGAAATTCGTATCAGTTCGCTTTCAAATAAATATATTTAAAATACGGGGCCCCATTAAAATTAATAATGGTAAACAATTTGCACGTCAGTTATTTGAAAATGTTTGCACAGGACTTGGCATACGCCATCGGAAAATGATACCATATAGGCCATAGTCAAATATAGCAGAAATCGTAAACAAAATTTTAATTAATAATTAACATTATTCGGGGATACGTTAAAAATTATCATGAGCGTTGGGATAGCTGTGTCAATGAATTAGCCTTTGCATTGAGAACAGCGAAGCGAACACTACGCAAAAGGCCCCCGCGGAACTCTTTTTAGGGAAGAAAATTTTACCTCTCTTAGATAAAATCGTTTTTGTGCAACAAAGGCAAGAAGATTTTAAGAACATTTATAAAATAATAGATGATGCGATAAGAAACGTTGATTCAGCCAGAAAGAAACAAAAAATTTACTACGATAAGAATAGACGTCAGGTGGAATATACTATAGGTCAGAAAGTACTGAAAATTAAATATTCTTTATCATTTGTGCCAGAAAGTAGAGAATGCGGAAGCCCAGCTTCGAAGGGCCTTTTATCATTCAAAGAATTCAATTCACAGCTTTATATTTAAAAGACACGAATGAACAGAAAACTGTGGCAAATATAGATCAAAGTGAAACTATTTTACAATAGAACTGTGATTCAGGTTTTAAAAGATCTTTTTCAGGAATCTGGAAGCAAGCCAAGCGGCACTAAAGTTGAAATTTCTTAGTCTCTTCTCCCCAGCACAGAAAAGTAACGCGAAGACCACTGTTTCGGAAAGCCGGTAAAAAGCTAGAAGGGAAGCGGAACAGAGTCCCAGGATTATAAGAGAAAAGGAAGCTTTCTTGAACATCGGACGGAAGGCTAGCAAAGCGAGTTCTTTCGCAAAGAGTTCCAGGGAAGAGAAAAAGAATTCACCAACCATGACTGTTCCATCATAGAGGGGTCCAGACTCAATGAACAAAACTTTATTGGAAGTTCGCGGCTACCCGGCAATCAGCCAAGAGAGGCCAGGCGAGATACAGTAGGAAGAGGTCTGAGGTGCAAAAGGTAGCGGAGTCTACATCCACTTCGCTCCCGCAGACAAGGAAGGCACAGGGCCCACAGGCTAATTGATATTTTAAATGAATAACTGTAATTGATCGCTATATGTAACTGTAACCGTATCGGGCCCTTATATGTATTTTTATATGCCTTTCAGTAATTTCGAGAAGATACTAGAGATTTCTTTAAGGCCGGGAATTTCTTTAAAACTATATATGTCCGCGTAGAGTATAAGTTCTCAGTTGTTAGTTCAGAACTATTTCAGATGCATTTCTCTGCATTGTATTGTGTTTAACGTTTGTATTAGTTACAAGTGTAACTACTGGTTGTACTCTATGATACTGCAAAGAGCCTTAAGAGTACTTTTGTAGTAAGTCGCTGAACTGTGAAGTAATTCTTTTGAGAAAATAAATTTTATCAAGCAATCACCAGTTCTAAATGCAGTCAATCCATTAGTAAAGGTACGTACGCAACAATACTATTTAAAATGCCTATAGCCCATCATTTGAAAACATAAACCAGCCTGACCGAAAAGTATTCGCATTCGCAAAAATGTAAAGAACTACAAATTTTTGAATGTGACCCTGTCTAATATTTACTATCATTAATTTACGTTACACTACTAGGCCATTTATTATCTATGCTCTCTGCCAGGTATTATCCTTACAGTAGTATGAAATGGAGAGTACATAGGCGGCACCTCAACTTGCTGAACATGAACATATAGCAGGCTGAGGCGTAGCGGTGAGTAGCGGATTCAGGCGTTTGAAAAGAAGAGTTAAGGAGGGGCAACACGATTAAGGGCAAGAGAATACAGAAATCAGAGATACAAGATTCTTTCATATGTAGTAATTTTGATTCTAATTTTCTTAACGTTCACTGAATTAATTTGCTTTCATGCTTTAATTTCATTTTGAATCTTATTTCCAAATTTCTCTTTCTTTTATGCTAAAGTATAATATACGTCTATCGTAATGATTTTTACTTCCTTGGAAAGTAAAGAAATAGTGTAATCGCAAAAATTTTCGGGTATCATATTTCAACGAAAATATCTGTTTTGATCGCTATCGAATACAATTTAACAATGTGTTTGAGTGACATTCGTACATAAAAAATGAATAAAGAACTCATTTTTGACCAAAAAATTATACAACTGATTTAAAACGGATTCTGAAGAGATTTTTTAGTAGCA
This sequence comes from Stegodyphus mimosarum, assembly GCA_000611955.2. NCBI lineage: Eukaryota > Metazoa > Arthropoda > Arachnida > Araneae > Eresidae > Stegodyphus > Stegodyphus mimosarum. Next base: position 466,827 of record KK121197.1, read on the forward strand.
TCTGTGCGTACGTAAGTATGTATGTATGTATCTTGCATAACTCAAAAACAAGCAAGCTCAGAACATTGAAATTCTGTATATAGGACTGCTATAACATGTAGATGTGCACCTCCTATTTTGGTTGCAATCGGCCCGCACCAAAAGTATATAAATTTATGTATATACATACCCACTCTGTTACTCGGCTCAGTGAGCTCACTTTTTTTATTCTTATATGTTGGTAAATCGTGAATTTTTTGCTTTAAAAATGATTGATTTATGTTGTTCTTATCTTCTGGTTAAGGTGTGTATGCCTTTAGTAAATATGCATGCAACATTTGTAGAATTAACAATATTTTAAAAGTTGTTTAAGTGCAGCTAAGCCTAATCATCTTTCTCATGGCGGACATATTTGTTTACATTTGAAACTTAGAAGAAGAGTAGATTTGTTGCCAATCTAGAGAAAATAAGCTTCGCAACAACAAATATAACGCCTTCTTTTATAATCGCGAATTAAATCATGCTTAATTCATTCTGGAATTTATTCGAGGAAATAAGTGTTTAAGATTTACTTCGTAATTTGTAATATAAATATTATGAGTTTTTATGTATTTTTGCCTTGTCGCAAAGTGAGAAGAGTTAATTGAATGAGAAATACTGAATGGTCTGTGAAAAACTGTTTCATTTTCTTGTTTGTTTATTTAAGTTCTTTTACACATCGTTTTAAATTTATTATAGTATTTGAATAGAATATGTGGCAACGATTAGGTAATTCTCCAGATGATGTACATAAGTTTTGTGCATTCTGATGAAAAAAATGAATTATAATATAAAAAATAAATATGAAATGAATGAGATGTAACGCTGTTAAATGAAGCTAGCGCCAGTCTCGCTGTGGTAAACAAATATAGTGAATATTTAAAGGATGCATTTATTCTATTCTGGTTTATGCGCTGTCGTCAAAGTAGATTTAATTAAGTTTAAATAAAATGCAGAATGCACATAATTTAATATTCCGTACAGGGAAGTCATCTGGTGTACATATCAGATTTTCCTATTTTGTATTATATATTTAATTTTACCCTGTTATTGTTAATTTCTGGAACTTGTTAATTTTAATGTTAATTATTTTCATTAATTGTATTTTATTTGGTTTAATAATTTACTTTTCATTCTTAAATGATTTTTGATTTTACTCTTCGGTTTTTTTCGCTTGATTTTTATTTATTCTATTATTTTACTGAATTTTACTGAGAATAATTATTTTTCTACACATCTTTGAAAATTTCTTGTGTAACCCGACATCTTTGATTTATGCATAAATTTTACACACATAATTGTCAATTAGTATGCTTCTCAAATCATTTAAATTTACTTAGCCTGTAGGTAATAGATCTTTAGCATATGAAGGTATTTCTCGTACTTTCTTTTTTTTCCCTTATTCATTCTGCAATTGAGCATTTTTTATATATTATATTTCATTTATTTCCTAACTTATTATTCAATACTTCAAAATTATACTGAACGATTTATGGTAATTTTAACTTTTACAGTTTCCTGTTATTTTGATAGGCGTTCTGCCTTTGACTTATTTTTTACATTTCTAGATCGTAATTTTTCATTTCATATGAATAATTTTAATTACATTTCCTTCATTTCTTTAATTTTATGCGCCGGGTTTCCTTTCGCAATTCATCGTTACAGAATAATGTCATTTAAATTTTAATTTTCTCTTTATCATTTATATTTAATATTTATTATATTAAATATTAAATGGTAAATTAATTATATTAATTATTTCTGACATATACTTAGAAACTTCATTAATTTTTAATGTAATTTATTATTCCGAGCCATGATTTATTTTTATTTGGAAAAGGAACTTGGTATATTTAAACTTTTAAAGCTGACTTTTGGAATTATTTCACATCCTTTGTCCGGCATTCTTAATTTAATGATTATATTCACAATTTCGCTTATTTATGCCTAGCTTTTCTTCTTCCAACTTCTTAATTTGCTACTAATTTCTTTCACTCATACCATAGAGTTTAAATCTCACTCGCATAAGCTGCAATATTTTTCGTTGTGTACCTCTTATAATTCTTTTGAATTCTCTTCGTTAGTTACTTCTGAAATTTCGTACGTGAGCTGTCTGCCTTCATGAAGGATTTCTCTGAGGAAATCCTTCATGTAGGATTTGAGATTGAAGGACCTCCTGAAGGATTTGACGATTTTAGCTATAGAGGGGTATATGCTCATGAAGGATATACCCTTCTATAGTTAAAAATCTCAAATTTGGAAATGGCACATGACAACTCTCAGTCACGCTTTCTATTTAAGACTACCATTTAAATATTGATTACCAGTTACTCTCCCTGCGGAATTCCAACGCTAGTGTCAGGTATCGTACAGCACTCTAGTGCTAGCAAAAAAAGACGGATTTAAAAGTACTATCATCGTAATGCTTCTTACCAGCATACATCGAAACATAAAACAGCTATACCGGAATCGGCAGATTCATCTATCTTTTTAAGGAGTGAAAACATTTACTTAGTTTTTAGTTATTTAAATAAAGATTATCCAAAATCCAGTAGCCTTGCATTATTAAAAGTGAATGCAAATTTTCTTCCATTAATTTCTAAACTCGAATATAAATTTAAATGTGTCTTAATTAATTGTACTTCAAAAATGTAAATATACTTATAGTAACATATACTAAAAATAGTTTTGAAGAGGCAAGTGTAATCCGCAGAATATTCTAATTCGTAAAAGTTATTACTACTAAGAAAAGGTATGAGAAAATTTAAATCTGACGAACTACCAATTCTTCGAAGTATTATCACTGAACGATTCCTAAGAGTTTTAATTTAGCTTTCGATTTAAACCAATGTGCTGCTTAAATTTTTGAACGATTTAAATGCAATATTGGTAATTGGTATCAATTTATATCATCATGTTTTCTAATTATAATACTGTTTGATATAATTCGTAACAAATAACAATTCATGTGATACTTCTAAATCATGATTAATATAATTAATAGAATTTTAGTTCTGAGAAATAAAAGATGTTTCTTAACACTTATAAATAACATTTAATGTAACTTACTTTTCTATGCATTGCATTTTATATGGTATATATTATTCGCTGGTTTTTACTTATATAATTTATCGACCGAACCCTATAAAGTTATTTTTCAAGTTTATTATATAGCATCTATATATAATGCCTTTTTTATTTACACTCTATAAATATTTAAACTTGAATCATTAGAGGATTCCCTTTCAATATATTAAATGTTATAAGGTATTTTCTCCCTCCTTTCCTGATGCCTTCATGACGTAACTGGAAGTACAATCGACACCTATTCAAAAGGTCTGGCGTTCGAGTCCCGGAATTCAGCATCTCTCATATCATTTCTCTCGCCTTCAGCACTTTAACATGGTTTTAAGTCTTATTCCTTCGCTTGCATTATAACTAGATTCCGCAGTAAATTAGTTAACGAAAAAGTGCTCTTACCCTTATGCAATGAAACGGAAGTTAAAATCAATGCTTAACATATACTCTCTCTAAAAATTGAAGTTTAGGCACAAATCTCAGTTAAAAATGAATTCTACAAACATTCAATATAGTGTTTCTTCTTTTTTTTCTGAAATTGAATGTGTGCGGAAACATACATGGGCTTACCTTACTTGCGGTGAGATGATAAATGGTAAAAAAAATGCGAAAAATTCTACTCCTTTTTCGAACAATTCATTGGAGCAGGCAGTTGAGATAACTTGCTCCCCGAGGCATACACAAACTCTTGTGACAGTAGTATTTTGTTCCCTTTTGCTTGCGGCATCAAACATCACGGTGAATTAAAAGCTCGGCGAGAAGTATTTTAAAGTACACGTACAGCCATTGTATTTTATTGCGATGCTGGATATTTTAAAGACTTTTCTTCAAACTTTATGAAATTTATTCTTTAAGTTGTGTGGAAAATATTTTATTTTACGCATTGTGCTACAATATGATAGTAGATCATAGGCTTGTTTGAAAACTCCCTTAGTTTAACAAAATTTATTTTTTAGATTCATTCTTAGTTCAACTGCTGCCGAGAGAATCTAAGAAACTACAAAAGCTTATTAAATGGATGAAAATCGGGCAATATCAATTGTAAAACTTATTGGAGAGTACATTTTACTGAAAATTGGAAATAAAATAGATCTTTCGTTTCTCTTTTCTTCTCTCTTTTTATATACAATGAACGTAACAGAAGTGTATCTTATATTGTGTAGGAGAATTTACAAATGACATTTTCGTATATAGAGTTAAGAAATAGCCTGCTAATAAGAAGTAGCTTTACGCGCAGGAAAATAAACATTATTGTGTAATTTAAATGAGTTAGTCATAAAAACAACTGATTAAAAGGTCAAAGGTTTATGGAAAGGCTTACGTTATGTGGGAATTTGTCTCTGGGGAATGTCAGACAATTCTAATTCTTTTCTTAGTTATTACCAAAAACAAAGAGAAAAAGTGTACAAACTTGGTTCCATAAATCCAAAGAAAGTTTCAGCAATGAGTTTATGATTGTCGCAGGATTCTCTTACAATGTGAAATTAAAAATAAGAAGAATGTGAGAAAAAGCTGATATCAGCTCAACGTACTAGCAAGAGAAAGTTTAAAGTCCCATGTTTAAAAAGGTAATTCCATTTCTTTATCCCAACGACTTTCAAAGAGAGAAAGTTCATCAAGACAACTCAACAAGTCATACTTCGAAAACTATACTTGCATTTCATGAAAATTAATGACTGGTACAGGTGTTGCATACATACATTTTCTACTAGTTCCTGCGAAGTTCTCTGACGTTTCATCTATAGATGGCCTACTAGGTACCTTCACATTTCACCTATTAGTATCTTAAAAAGAGTTCTTTCTATGTGAAGCTCCATCACAATTTATGCGATCTAGAAACAAGTGGAAGAGGAGTGGAAATCAGTACCCCTGGAAATTTTATGAAAAGAATATCTATCATGGAAATGACGATGCAGCCGTGTTGTCCAGAGAAAAGGACAGCAGGCAGAATATTTAAAAATTTACTCTTTACATTTTAAACATTAATTAAAATGCCCTGATATCGTTCTAAAAATGTGCATACCTCTGCGTATTTTACATATGGGTCTATCTATCAGTATAATTTTAGAAAAATTGTGGCGAATTAACAAGGCAAGAGATAACGAAAATAAATTGATTAAGATTCTTTTCTAGGCTATATGAAAAAAAAACTTATAAAATATTGCTCTCCCCGAAAGGTGGGGAAAAATATGAAATACAAAACAGATGATGCGGGAGAAACGATCTACAGTTCTGTTTAGAGTTACTTCACTTTTCCTGGGTGTTTGCTCGTACGATTTCAGGGCGCAAAATTTTGATGTGCTGCGGCTCACTTTGTGGTTGCCTCTCTTGGCCGGTGGTGGCCGTTCTGAGCAGGATGCTCTCTAGTAAGACAGCGGCGAACTCGCCTTCCATCCAATGAATCTCTTGGCAGAGTTAAGATTGTTGCTCTTGACAGAGCGAAACAAGATTTACTCTTGACAGAGCTGGAAAACACGAGAGAAGGTTTCTATTGCTGTTCTTGACAGAGGGAAACAAAATTTGCTTTTGACAGAGATGGAAAACACAAGAGAAGGTTTCTAACACTGCAACTAATTCTCACTCTCACTAAGTCTAACTGAAACTGCGTTCTCTATTTCTGTTTAAGTTGTCCTGGGGGTGTCGGGATGATTTCCGGAATCCTCATTTGTCCGTAATTTTTAAAAGCGTCTCTTGATTGGCTCCGAGCGGAAACGAGTATCAGTGAAGTAATAGTTCATTGACCTCGCGAACGCTCTTTAATCGCGCTGCTTGGCTTAGGATTTTTATCTTTATTTTTTATGATATCAAGAATCAAGGAAAGCTCATGCCACCTAACAATATCTTATTCAAAATTATTGAAGCATTGATTGACCCTATCTAAATTGATTCTGGCCCTTATTTTGACACTAAATTAAAGTCCTTCATTGGGTTTTTACCTTTTTTGTCCCATGCAGAAGGCATTATCTGAGCTAATAAAATTTTATTTTTTGGCTTTCAAAATTTTCCCGTATTTGATGATCCCCTCTTTTGATGATTAAACTTATTATTGATAATGTGGAGTTAAAGGCTTTGCCCTAGTGTACTCCGTAACTTTAACTTCCTTGATCCTTGATCTCTTGATTGGCGAGAGCACCTTGATTAACAACTCTATATAATGATGACAGGTATGGGAAAAACTCCGTGAGAACTTTCCGGTTCCGACTTGGGACTCAAACCGGGTGGTCTGAGACAATGCATCTATAAACGGATATAAAGGGACGGAACAATGTCTCTCCTTCGGACAACTATAAGGGTAACGAAAACTGAGATTCGTTTGTGACTGCTGGTCGCATTCATTTTTCCGAGAACTCGTTAAGAAATACTCTTTCCTTGGGAAATTTCGAGGTGGTCGTTAGAAATATTCTTTTTCTCCGAACTATCGAGGTGGTCGTTAGAAATATTCTTTTTCTCCGAACTTTCGAGGTGGTCGTTAGAAATATTCTTTTTCTCCGAACTTTTGAGGTGGTCGTTAGAAATATTCTTTTTCTCCGAACTTTCGAGGTGGTCGTTAGAAATATTCTTTTCCTCCGAACGTTCGAGGTGGTGGTTAGATATATTCTTTTTCTCAAAACTTTCGAGATGGTCGATAGAAATAGCTTAAAACGTTACATCATCAGACACAGATGCGAAGTTGGGAAAATCTACGTTTTATTTTCATTCTTATTGTTGATTTTTTTCTATTTTCATTTGAATGAAATTTGGAATAATTATAAAAACTATCCACAAAAGTGTTAATTCACAAAAACATTTTCGTTAAATGATAAATTCAGATGTCTTAATTAGCAGTACTCACTTCAACTACCTAACGTCTTATTTTGTTACTCAGGTGTATAAGTGCTACTTTCATTTATTTTTAGGCCTTGTAATACACAAAATATTCAAGAAGTGAAATATTTCTTTACTATAAGCTTCTGGAATGCACTTACACAGTCCAGTCACATTAATGTGACCACCACGTACTTTCCATGTCAGAGTTAAATAACCAATCACAGAAGGCAGGTGGCAGCACAGTGCAGTTGAGCGTATATAAAGGGTGTGTGAGGGCTTCGGAAAACATTTCAATCGTTGGCGTAATGCAGAAACGAAGCGATTTATCCGACTTCCAAAAGGGCATGATCATTGGCTTTCGGGCCAAGGGTGGAAGCATTTCCGAAACGGCTGAGTTTGTGAACTGTTCGCGTGCCGCCGTGGTAAAAGTGTACCGTGCATGGCAAAATGGGACTGTCCAAAATCAGCGACGTGGCAAATGTGGTGCACCACGGGCCATAGATGACAGAGGCGAACGACGGTTGCGGAGATGCGTTCGGGCAGATAGACGGGCTACCGTTGAGCAACTGACCACCAAAATGAACCAAGGGGCTACCAAAAGTGTCTCCCAAAGTACTATTCAGCGAACATTGCTGCGTCTGGGCCTCCGAAGCAGACGCCTGGTTCGTGCACCTATGCTGACTGCTGTTCATCGACGGCGAAGGCTAGAATTTGCACGCCAGTACAGCAGCTGGACGTCCACTGAGTGGCGACAGGTTGCGTTTTCGGATGAATCGCGTTTTATGCTCCATCGGACAGATGGACGTTGGCGTATAAGGCGTGAAACCTCTGAAAGGAACCACCCTGCAACCATTGCCGGAACGGTCCAAGCTGGAGGCGGGAGCATTATGGTCTGGGGAATGTTTTCCTGGCATTCTCTAGGTTCACTGATCATTGTGGAAGGCACAATGGATCAATACAAGTACGCATCTGTCCTTGCGGACCATGTTCACCCCTACATGCGCATTGTTTTTCCTCAGGATGATGGCATCTTCCAGCAGGACAATGCGAGGTGCCATACAGCTGCCAGTGTACGTGCGTGGTTCGAAGAGCACCAGGATGAGTTTACCGTCCTCCCCTGGCCAGCAAACTCACCTGACTTAAACCCAATCGAGCATCTGTGGGACCATCTCGATCGAGTTGTTCGCGCCATGGATCCTCAACCGCGTAATCTAGCACAGCTGGCCACGGCATTAGAGTCGGCATGGCTCAACATCCCAGAGAACACCTTCAGGGACCTATGTGACTCTCTTCCTGCACGTCTCGCAGCAGTCCGCTCTGCGAAAGGTGGTTATTCTGGCTTTTGACAGATGGTCACATTAATGTGACTGGACTGTGTATATTGAGATAAACGATATAAAATTTCAGAAATAAACTGACTATTAAAATAAGAAATAGTAATTTTGATCAATACCTGAACTATTTTTCACTAAATAATTTAATGGCTTAATTTTAAGATAATTTATTCTCATGTAATATCCACAATCACAGAAAAATAGTACTAGAGTGGCGCAATGATGATTTTGTAAACACATTGGCTTCTGCTGAGATGTAGTAAATCAAAATAAACACTCAGGTACAGAAACTGATACCTAACATTTGGATAATTTCAATTTGGAATAGTGACTACAAACAAATAATTAGTTTATGAAACTAAACAACTGCCAATTAGTTCTATATGACTTATTCCTTTATAGAACCTATTTAAACATACTTTAGCTTATTGTCATTGCCTTTTGATGCAGTTGTTGCTCTTGGTCACCCTTGACCAGGTTGTCTATAAACTGATCCAGTGCTTAAAAAGAGGCTCCAAACTGTTGATATGATACTTTGAGGGATATTCAAATTTTGGGTGACCTCCATTTGTATTTGACCTCTTTCGGTTCTATAAATTATTCCCAACTTTTGACCTTCGCTTAAATTATGCATTTGAGCCATAACTACTGAACACTGATGACTCTCAGAAATTACATTCACTTTAAATAGCACTAGAGACCGACCGGAATGCCAACATGTGTAAATTCTCCACCTCATTGCTAGTTGCCGAATTTTCATATTTCCGGCGTTAACTTCTCAGCGAAAGTGCAATTTTGTATTCAGTTGTATTTAATTAACATAAATAATTACAGCATTGGGCACTGGTTGCAACATTAATTTAATGAGCATATTTTTTCTCATTATCCTTTAATTTTGATGACCACTGTATTTTGCTTCGTCCTTACGCTGTTTTGGAGATTTAAGTTTTGAATGATATTCAAATTCAGTACATCTCAGAGCAGAAAATTATGTCAGTACAAGGATACTAAAGCTAAAACCTGATTTCAGATTTCTACAGTAGAAACCGGGAGCAATATTGCAGCATAATTGATAAAAAATAACAACTAACCTGAAGGCAGTTAAAAAACACAAGATAGAATAATGACCTATGTTATAATTAATAAAAGGTTATAAGTAAACATTCACTTGTGTTATTCAGAGTTTCATCTGTGAAATAATTTCACTTAGTTCCGTAAATAACAGAAAATACATATTGTAAAGAATGGAAGAACAAACATAATCAGAAATGAAGAAAAGAAGCTATAAAAGGTTTTAAAAACAGTATATGCAAGATAAGTTGAGCAGTATCATTAAGTTCAAACTGAAACTAATTTGGCGATTATAGTTTTTTGCTTTTTGGCAAACTTTCTTTCTTTCTTTTTTTTTTTTTTTAAAGATCAATATTCTCATTTTGGGAATCATCGTCTTGTCACTCAGTAGACATTGTAACTTTCACCTTCCTAATCGAGAAAGCGGAAGGAAAACAACATTATCTAAAATAATAGTATTAACGATAAACACAAAAAGTGCTTGACAGTAAAATAATCAAAACAAAAATTAATCTGCAACAGGCAATGGGATTTTATAAAAAATTTAGAAACAGAGAGCGAAAATGGGAAAGCTAGTAGGTATGCATCTTTGCCTCAGTTCGCTTTTACTAAGGATGCTCATGAATTCAGTTCTTCAAATAATTCAAGCTACCAAAATGACGCAATTAACAGTCTATCAAAAAAGAAAGCAAATGTTTTGAGAAACACAGAAATTCTGGAACAAGTGTGTGTGTTACTTCGACGGTCAGTATGTTATATGTTTTTTAATCTCAAATAAAATTTCCTTACAAACATTTCTTTCGAAAAATGGAGTGACTTTAAGAACAACTTGTAGTAATTAGAATTAATGTGAGCATAATATAACAAATATATGTTAATTATAAGCAACCTAGAAATAAAGTTCTTGAATGCAATTGCCATAAATTAAACTGAATACCTTAACCCTCCGATCAGCATCCAAGTTGTTCACTGAGGCATTGTAAGTTCATCACTAATTTCCTATCACGGGCTTTAACAAAACTCTGCAGAACAGATAGTTGACGGGTGAAAAGGATTATTGAAACAGACCCCACTAAAAATATCATTTGCAGCAGACGTCTCAGTGTAATATCTAAATTCTGCTATTTTAATGTCGTTAATTTAAAATGCATAAACTGAAATTCAATTAATTTTTACACAACACTTATTATACCATGTTAGATAGATAACAAAATTAAAATTATATCTAGGAATCTACTGTAACAAATTTATACCTGTTTGGTTTCAGTAGATATAATAGCGAGAAACATATTGCAAATGTAGTTAACATGAATGAAAATGGCATACGGCAATGCAAGGTGAACAGTTGCTATAAATAACACTAAGGAAAATATATATGCGGATTTAGAATGCAATGCGCTGATATGTAAAAGTACCGAAATTGAAATGAAATTTCTAAAGGTATGCAAACCCAAATTAATTTATACAGATCATATTTGTTTGAATGGTAGTTGAAATACTTTTATTTGGTTTTCGTCGTAAATCACTCATTAACGAATATAAGCATGGAATCTGACGCAAAACAAGTTCTACACGATGCAAAATATTCTGCTCCATTTTATTGGCAACACATTTATCAAACATGCGATATAAAATTAAATGAATAATACTCTGGAACACAACTGTTGTTGAAAAATGTGAAAAATAGGAAATAATGAAACTATATAAAATTCTTAAAGGCGAAAGAGAAGAGAATGAAATTTGATGACGTAGTATGGTTAACTTTTCGGTTCTTGCGTATTATCCCGTCGACCAAAAGTTGGTTACCGCCGAACCATAAAGTTTAGCGGAGACTCCGCCAAATTTGCGCCACGCATTCCTAAGGAATTCTGAAATAACTGACGCCAGTTAATTTAACAAATAATTAAATAATTAAGATGTAGAGATTAAAAAATCCGATGTAGCCACCACAGGTCTTCCTCGTAGAGCTACTTTTAAATTATACACATTTTTTGTTGCACTCCATTCAGTCTTATTCATTGAATAATTCTAACTCTAGTCCCTAAAAATTTGCAAGTTTAAACTGCAAATTTTTCATTAAATATCCCAGTCAATGTTTGCCATGCGGGAGTCAAACTTCTAATGTTATTTTTTCATATCTGGTATAACACTTCCAAATATAAGTATAGGAAACGGGAGACCGCATTAAAAGTTAGATTTCGCTATTTGTCGGAAATTATTATTTTTTAAATTTGACATTGCCGAAACATGAATGTTTTCATAAAACCCTTCTGTAATTGGAAGTTATGACTATGACTAACGATTGCGAAAATAAAGTCCAGATAAATGCTTTTACTCCGGGTAAGGAAGTGTGTATGTATGTATGTATATACACGAAAGAAAAATAAAAGTATGAAAAAAGATAACTTGTAATTTGAATTAGAAATAGTCCTTAATGCTTAACTTGGTATTTACCCCTCTATATTTTAAAAATAATCTTAAAATAATCTTAGAGTAATACAGTAAACAGTAATAATTACATCATTTTCGAGACTATTGCATGTCATTCAGTCTAGATATTATACTAACACTGAATATAACACTGATGATGTAAATGGAACTAAAACTCAAACCGCTAATAACAGTTTTACAGGAGTATTAATTATCCAATCAAAACGCATCGAAAACCAAAACTAACTCAGTCTGAGTTAAGATTTCATCCTGAACTCAGCGCACTCGCTTACTGAAATTCGGCCTACCTGGATTGCTGTCCATTGCTCTCTTCTTACGGATAAGTTATAAAAAATGTAAACATTTATAAATTGGCACAAGTAATGTGCTAAGTTGCTTGTGGCCGCACCGTGTCATTAAAATAGAAACGAATATTTAATCTGCCTTGGCTGTAAATATTTCTATTCATTCTGAATCAAAATTCAGCATTCTATGCAATCAAAATTCTTGCTTTTTATTACGAATTCAGTATTCAGTATTTCTATGTTCTGTGCTTTCTACGTACCTACGTCATCAATATTGTATATATATATATACATATTTGTATATATAGAGAGAGATACGTTTATTATCACAATGAGATGAAACTAAATAATGCGATGAAAATAATATAGATGCGAGAAGCGAAACGCAGTCATACTCGTTTCCAAGTCAAGGAAGATGACGTTGACTCTCCCGAAACATGCTTTACTGATGATGATATTGTTTTATCAAAACGGGACTACGCTACCGAAGCTTTGCAAAAATTTCGGTTTTTGAAACGGTAACGTAAACGGTCCACTCACTAGTCAAGGACTAACAAACATGATTAGAAACGTAAACATTGGGGATTCAGCCAGGAAAGGGACGAAAGTGTGTTACAGCACAGAGAGTGGATGATGTAGCAACGTAAGTGCAGGAAGACAGATCGCAAACCATCGGCAGCACTAGTGTTCGGCGTATTGCAGTATCTGTTGACCAACCTCGTTCTATGGTTCATAAGGTTCTTCAAATGATCTTACGCTACCACTTGTGGCTGCCGGGGTAGCGTCCGGTAGCAGTTTTGCGTGGCCTATTGTGGATAGGGGGCAGGGCGCGCTCGGATGGCTCCGGAGTATGGATGCTGATTTCTAAAAAGCCGACTAGCTACGTGCAGGAGTCCTTCTCTGGTAGTCTATCCCTATAAACTGTAGCTAGTGCAGCAGTTCTTACCAGCTGATCTGGATAGTCCACAAACTTTTACGCTGCGGTTTCTTGCGTGAGTTGAGCTCAAAGATGAATGGCCGTGGAACATTTGCGGACCGACGTGACCCAATTTCATATGGAAGGTGCGGTTAACACGCACTATTTCTGTATTTAGGCTGCTATAAACTCACATCAGTCCCTACAAATGCCATTACTCTCTTCGCATGCAATGGTTTGGTGCGGCTTTACTGCGACCTTCATTGTGAGTCCGATTTTTTTTTCGAAGAACACAGCGCCCGCAAGGCCTGTGACATGCACCGTCACTGGTCAACGATACGCTTCATTATTAGAGCAATCCGTTATTTCGGCTCTTCAGGCAAGGCGATGTGATGCAACCACAGTGTTTATGCAGGATGGTGCTCCTCCACACATCGCCCGTTGTGTTAAACAAGTGTTCAACCGCCATTTCGGCGTCAACAGAATCATCAGCCGATAATTTCCTACAAGTTGTCTTCCTAGATCCCCAGACTCTAATCCTTGCGACATTTGGCTGTGAGGATACCTCAAGGCCTTAGTCTACCGTGATCCCATCACATCTCTATCCGACCTTAAAGAAAGCATAGAACGCCATGTGCGTAACATTACCTAGTTCATGTTGCTTTCAACAGTCGAACATGCGATTTTACCCTTCCATATGGTAGCAGACAGTGGTGGACATCATATCGAGCATGTCTAGTAAACTTTTGTAGATTATTTATATGCTCTCAATAAAGATATAATACGACACCTAGAGGTGGGTTTTGGTACTCTTTGTTTTTGCCTCAATAAAAATTTCCTCGATTTCAATACTTCATTCTGCCATAACCCAATTTTCTTGCAATTCCTCTGTATAGTTTTTGCTACAGACTGCCTGCAAATTTCAAGACTCTGTACATACGTACTCTGTACATAGACACTCTGTACATACGTACGCATGTACGTACGGACGTCACGAAATAATCACTGTGGAATCCATTTTACAATCCTTTTTGGAAAAGTAATCCTTTATTCTGTCTGAACGTACAGACGTCACGCAAAGACAACTTACCCGAACAAATAGATTCGGGGGACGTTCAAAATGCATATTTCTGTTGAAATATGATACCAGAAATTTTTTGCTGTTAGAATATTTTCTTTATTTCGTACAAGGAAGTCAAAACGTATGTCGCATTATACTAAAGTTTAACTTGAAGTGGTTGAAAAGCATAAAGGAAATGTTGAAATAAATATACGCTATCATTCAAAAGAGTTGAAAAACGTAAACAAAACCTTAAATTACAAAACCATTAAAAGCTCAACTGCATTAAATCAAGGGAATGTAATATTTCTCTCATTGAATAATCACTTTTACTCTAATATTAAGACATAATCTATTAAACAAATATTCCTTTAACCGTAGTACTTTTTCGAGGAAAATATGCAAGCATTAGTTTCATTAAATCTAACTACCGGAAATTTCAATAATGCCGAACTACCATGTTCATAATGGTCAAGAAACAAAAACGTCTTTCATTATGTTGTTTTGTAAACGTAAGGAAAGTAATAAAATACATGTGTGTTTATTAATTAGGAGAAGGGTCACGAAAATTTTGATTTGCTCTTTAATGGTCTCTGCTTTGGATTTAAGTAGGGAAACGAAGTTTCTGTGAATTATAAGGGAAGTTGGAAATGAAGATTAAAGATAATTACAGTTACAAAAGGGAGAACCTGTAGAAGTAATGATATTTTTAAATTAATGGCTTTTGAATCTGCATCCAGAAGTTTCATTATATAAGGTTGGATTAAATATATCTCCCAAGATCATTTCTCTGGGTTATTTGTTGCCATTGTGTCTCAGATTTATTTTTAATTCTGGAAGACTCTACATTCATTCATTGGATAGTTCTATAATTAATTATTTGCTCAGAAATCAGACTAGAAAAATTATTTCATTTAATTAGTAAGAAGAAAAAAATTAATTTGCTTTTAAATAGCAAAAATTATTAATTCGTAACTGATACTGGTAATAAAATGGAAACGATTAAAGAGCGTATGAAGTCACTTAAGTTGTTCATTAAAAGCTGAAGTATATTCTGATTAGTAATGCAGCCAGCATAATTGTAATTATGGATTACATAGATATTTTAATTTATTGCTTTTCATTTAAAAATGCTATATGTAATGTAAAAATCAAAGATGTATTATTAAATTATGACGTCTTAGTGATAATTATAAGGCAGATAGCAGCTCATAACATTGTCATTGAAACAAGAATATCAAGACGCTGAAATATGTTAGCATATAAATACAACCCCCCCCCCCAAAAAAAAATACTGAAACAATTTTTTTTAACCTCAGTTAAACTTTTTTCAGTCATAACTGGATACTGTATTATAGAATTAACTGAAATCTAAAATTTCCTTACAATAAAGTGAAATATAATGCGATGTTTTTGAAAATTATTCCTTAAAGACTTTTTTTCAGTTTAATGATTTAATTCATGTTCTTAGTTTATGTTTAAATGAATTGGTGTTATAAGAATTACAAGAAATTATTAAAAAAATTTAAAAGTGCTTTATAGGAATTACAAGAAATTATAAAAATAATTTAAAAGTGTTTAATAAACACTTACATTAAACTTTTAAGGTTTATCCTAAGTTTGTTAACACTTATTTTAAGTTTTATATCTTTCCTATCTTATTCTAATTTCAGCTTACAATTTCCTGCCAGAATGTAAATTCAAAAACGCAGTTATTTCAAATGAGAAAGATTACTATTTAAGTCGTGACTTCACCGACTTCAACAGAGAGAGTCTGATTCCCTGACTAGCGCGCGTTTGCCTCTCTTAGCTGTTACTACGCTCGGCCATAGCTTAGGCCCTTGCTTGGCTTCGCCGATTTAATTAATACTTAGGGGCCAACTAGTTAGATCTCTGATAGCTTCGGCTATATCTTTCAAATAGCTTAGTTAAGATAGTTTTAGTTTAAATTATTATTATTTTAAGTTCAAGCCCGAGTGGCGGCTTTGTGTAAAGTTCCAAGTCGGAACTGATTGTAAATATACTGAAAAATAAAAGGTTATAAACTCTCTTTAAGTCTTACGTGTTCTGTTCACACACTTAAGCGATTATTCGCTTGTAAGTGTTCGTGGGGCTCTAAGTTAGAACTTTAGATTTAAATAGTAAAACCCCACAAAGTGATAATTTCATAAACAATATGTAATATAACAAATTTAAGAATATTCATTCATTTTAATATTTCTGAAAGTGCCGATAACTTTTATTAAAATTTGATATTCATTCAACTGGAGGACCTATTTTGTCTCTCTTCTGTAAGGAATATCTTGCATCTCTTCAGGACCTAATTATTAAAATGACAGTAAAACAAAACATTGAAAAATAAAAGTGAGGTTTGCGACTAATAGTATCTCTCATGCTAAAAATATATAAATAATAGAGATAAATAAAAAATAAAAAATAATCTGAAAGGTTTCAGATTTTAAATTACGCCCAAAGGGGCGTTTTTTTAACATTTTGTGTATTACCTTTATTTATTAAATGTCATCTTCTTCGCACTTAAACCATACAATTCAGTTCAAAAGCAATATCGCAAAATAATTTTAAAATGAGCCTTTCTTTAGAATTTCCGTTACACAGTCTCGCGCGCTGGAAATAAAAATGTTTTTTCTGTACAATCTGTTGCCATTGTTTGCTTTGAAATCCTTGAGTTTGTTAATAAAAAATTCCTTAAAGTTTTACAAAATATGAAATCGATAATCAAACAAATTCCAAATTTCAAATTTGGGCTTCCAGATGCCCATATTCACCGGAGGATTACGTTATGCAATATATGGTGGCTCGAGGTACCGTTGTTTTATCACAATGCGAGAAGCATACATACATTTATGCAGATTCTTCATTGTTTAATTTCTTTAAATCTAATACAGGGCGATAATATTTGGTGGCAACAATTTGAAAAGTGAAACGGCCATTTAAAGTTGTCAACGCAAAATGCCAAAACGAAATTAACTAAAATTCTGGGCTAATGCCCTTTGAGCTAAAAATGCTATAGCTCACAATATTATTAAAACTACAGAAAAGGTAATAGAAAAAATGGCGTCTTTCTTCATTATCAAAAGAGTAAATAATCCATCTTTGAAGGAGAACATTTTTCAAAAGCTTGTGTATAAAAGATTTAAGATTTCATTTAATGTACTCTAACAAATTCCTTTTTTCACTTTGAAATATGCTGAAAAATTGGCTGTAACGATTATATTGTATTATGGGAAATATTATTTGAACAAAGCGGTCTTGAATAAGTCAGCAAATGTTAAACAAATCGGAGGAGTATTTAGAAACGATGTATATGTACAAAGCAAAAACAACTTGGTTCAGTTTTGGAATTTGTAAGGATTCATTTACGACGTCCTAAGCGAAAAGAAAAGAAGAAGAAACCAAAACTGCTGAGATACGAGATTCTCACTCTTGTGTTTTATTGTACGTATTCGAAATCTAATGTTGCTTGACAAATCGTGATCGAAGACACGATATAGCGTGTTTTACAAACGTATAACTAAATCTAAAGAATTCGTAACAACAGAAATATTAAATATGTATATATTTCACAGAAAAGTTTTGATTTTTTTAAATTCAAAGGTTTTAAATTTTTGAATATTGATTTTAATAAATAACACTACAGCGTATATAAAAACAGCATACATAAGAACACAGCACATAATAAAATGCTGTTAGACAAGTTTCTCCCCTTCTTTTGTAAATTTACAGTTTAACATGGGTGACGTAAGGAAAATATATTCTTTAACGATAAAAAATATGCAATTCTGAAATTTTTAAACTTACATAAGCAATAATAATAATTGAATATTGTTTTTGTCTACAATGCGTAAACCACTATTAGCAGTTTTAAAGTAAATTTAGATAGGACATAATTACCATTTAAAAGTTAAATTTCTAATTTATGTTCAGGTGTATAGGTCAGCTGACAGAAGGTTTTAATTTGTTACATCTCACCTACTCTGGACTAATTGAAAGATGTTAGAAATGTTTGATGGGGATTCCAAAGCCTAATGTTCCGGCTAAGCCATGTAGGTCTGTAACAGTAGCGCCTTTGAGGCATGAGGGCGTTTAAAATCTAGCCGGAATAAAATCCTCTCAAAAGCTTGTTGGTAGAAGAAAAATGTTAAAGGTTATGCGAGACTGGATTCTGTCCTTTCGGGAATTTTGGACAAAAACTGGAATAGACTTCAAACACATACCCTTCACGTTCTTTGCTCCAAATCAAACAATTTAATGAATTCGCTAAAACGTTTAGTCCAATCATCATTTGCATGCAATTCTCAGAACTTGGATGCTGAAATCGGTAACTCTAAGTACATATATAGCTAGAGAAAATGTCATGGGGACTAAGTCTAGGCTTTTATACACATACTACCAGCAATGGAAAAATTTTGAGAAAACCGTTTGTATAAAAGTACTGCAGGTAAGAATGTTTGCATACACCATTTCAAAGTCTCAAGCTCACATCTTATTAGAAAGCAAAACTTTTCCTCTACTTTCCGCTTTCAATTTAAAAGGATACATTTTTAGCGTTTGAATTCTTGCTACATACAGTACACTTTTTTTGCTACAAGGACAACATGATTCCTACGATTTGTATGCATTTATGCTATAATGAAAAGAAACTGACTCTATTATAATAAGATTATACGTTTCTAGAAGTTTTAATGATAGTATAAAACATCTTTTATCTACGTTTTGAAAGAGATAAAATTTTTTAACTCCTCTTCGTATTGTCTTTCGTCTAGGAAACAAAATGGAGTATGTTTGCTGTTTAAAGTATATTTCTATTCAATCTGCATATTTGTTTCAATTCTGTAGAGTTTTCCGCTCGATAAAAATGTTATTTGAATAAAATGGAGAATGCAAAGGAGATCATACTTTCTGCTTGCTTGCTATGCATGTTTCGTTCAGTCATTTTTATTGTTATATAGGTAAACAAGAATTTACAAAACTTAGCGCAAAAATTAAGTTTTCTTTGAAGTTACACCCAAAACTATTATCGAACGAGACAACAGAAATTTGAAAAACAAATTTGACTAACAACGTTTCTAGAAATTAACGTAAATTTGTATCTCTTTGAAAGATCTTTCATTCATTTATTTGAAAATTTCTTGAAACACGTAAGGTAAATGGTATTTTCCCAATGAAGGAATTTTTAAAGAACAAATTCACCATTGAAATTTTATTCACCGAAAAACAATCTGAGAAATGAAACTGTCAAATAATTTATCGAATGGTATATTTAAAATTGTTTACACATAAAAAATACAGCTATAGCAATAAGCGATCTGTATAAGGTTTAAAAATATTAACACTGTGTTTAGTGTTTACAGATACCTCAATGGAACGACTAGTGCCAAAAGGTTTAAAATGATATTCGTTTGAGGAGATCTTTTGCTTAAAAAGTTCTAGTGGGATTAGATATTGTATTCATTTTGTATTACATATTGATTTTGTATTAGACAACTGCAAAATAATATTTACTTTTTCTGCCCAAAAAACTATCAGATATATTTCATCAGTTCAGAATAATTTGAAAACATTTTTGATTAAAAAACTGCTTATTAATTCAAAATTATCTGAAACGTTACAGAAACAGATTTTGTAACAAAATGTGTATGCCAAAATGGCTCGTTGAGGAGGTTGAGGAGGTAAAAATAAGGTAATAAATAAAGAAGGTAAAAATGTTCTGCTGGCGTATGTGTCACTTCCCGTGAGGATTTCGAGTCGTATGCATTGTTACTCGCAAGTGGAGGTCACCGAAACTCCACTTGGTGGCGTGGAAAGTGGATATGAAGAAAGGGCTGCTTCCTCAGAGGAGATTCAAGGGTATCGTTCTTTGTACCCGATTCCTACGACTCGGAATCCACACAAGAAATGACTATTTACGCCAGATGAAAGCCTTTTCCTTCCACTCAACAGCAACTTATGCTAATTCAAAGTACCATTCTGGCACACAAATACAATTAAAAACTTTGCTTTAGACTCTTGATTTTGCCGGATATTTAATCTAGCAACTTGTGTAGTTAATACCAAACTTATATTGACACACTAATTGCTATATATATATAATTGCATACTACTTACGATTCCTGTAATGCTAGGCAAAAACACTACTATTTATCATATTTTATGATTTTTTCATTCACTTGAAAATTCTTATCAACAATTCAAAATTTGTCAACATAAATTCAAAAATATAATTATGTACCTTAATATTCTTTCCTATAAATAGTTTAAATAGCTTAAATTCGTTACTTAATTTTTCTCACACATACGTATGTAAAATTAGAAAAGTTAATGAACAAGATTTTCACATTTTTGCAAAACAGCACAATAAAATTGCAAAAATTTTAAGCAAAATTGAAATGAAAACTATAGAATCCGCAGCATATTATATAATTTTGTCTCGTTCCTCAGTTAAATTCACACGAAGTTAAACAGCTGTCGATTGACGAGTTATTATTACAAAAAGTGGAAGCGCAAATAATGTTCGGTGACACAAAGCACGAGCTCAGATCGACGACCTTGAACGCACTGTAATGCTGAATCTCCTTAAGCGGTAATTCACTGATGATTTAAAGCACTTTTTTTCTAAATATTGTAGAGATGGCCGAAGTAATTTAAATATTACTTTTCAATAGACGTTAGACTTTTGGATTTGTCAGAAGATTACTTTCATTCTGTAAACATTACGCGTGAATTTTTCAAAACACCACAGCAGAAGGGTGATTCTTTAAACACTGAAAACACAAATTTGATGATTCATTTCTTTTACACTGCCTTTTAGTTTTTCACAAAACGATGATTTGAAGAGCTGACTAAATGAATTTTCCATTCCGCACTTGAGGCATCCTGCTAACTTAAACAATATAACAATAAATGCAAGGGAAAAGGCGAAGCAGCGTTCGTGCGTAATAGCTAGATATTATAGATCGTAAATACATATTGAAGAGGAAGAATTCTGATTGCGTAGTATGCTAATATGTTGACTTCGTAATATCTAAAGAAAATCTTGGAAGTCGGGGCTAATTCCATTTCTACACTCACGTTTGTGAAAATTGCAACACCATGAAGAACTTACGCGAGTGAGCTGAAATTTTCAGGAAATGCAAAGTAGAGCATGATATGCAAATGATTAGAATTGCAAATCCGTAGCGCATGCGTATGCTGAGCAGCGCCCTCTGAACGGCTGATGGATCCGAATAAATAGACGGCTGTAGCGAGGCGTGTATGGTTATCGGTGGTTATCTGCTAGTGGTAAACGTTAACTCAATCTGTACTTATGCCTCGTCGACGAAAGAGAGCGAGATTTGAACAACTTACAGAGTTTGAACGAGGGAGAATCATCGGCCTTCGTGAAGCTGGATTGTCGTATCGTGCAGTAGCCTCTCGTGTGCAGCGTAACAGCAGCACAGTGATGCGCGTTTGGAAGCAGTGGACGGACGAGTGTCGGACAACTCGGAAATCCGGGAGTGGACCCCGAAATGTGACGTCAGCTCGCGATGATAGACACCTGGTCCGCATGGCGCGGACGGACCGTACAGCTTCCTCTAGACAATTGGCAGCACTGTGGTCAATAGCTACAGGTGTTTCATTGTGTGCTTCATCAATTCGTAGACGTCTGCTGCAGTGTGGACTGCGCGCACGGACTCCTTTATACAGGATCCCCCTAACGCACGACCATCGCCGCCTGCGGCTACAATGGGCCAATCAGCATAGAGACTGGCGTGCTGATT
Organism: Stegodyphus mimosarum; assembly: GCA_000611955.2. NCBI lineage: Eukaryota > Metazoa > Arthropoda > Arachnida > Araneae > Eresidae > Stegodyphus > Stegodyphus mimosarum. Next base: position 488,624 of record KK121197.1, read on the forward strand.
GGCAGCATGTCGTGTTTTCTGACGAATCCCGCTTTAATTTGTGGTACCATGATGGCCGCATTCGTGTCAGACGCTATGCCGGTGAACGCCACCTTCCGGAGTGCATTATCGAACGCCACAGTGGACGAACACCCGGAGTTATGGTCTGGGGCGCCATAGCATATCATAGACGATCTCAATTGCTACGAATTGTGGGCAATCTGAACAGCAACCGGTATATCCGTGAAGTTCTACAGCCCGAAGCTGTTCCCTTCCTTCAAAGCTTGCCAGGCGCTGTATTTCAACAGGACAATGCCCGCCCTCATACTGCTCGGATTGTTAAATCCTTCTTTGCAGCGCAGCAGGTACAGCTTCTTCCTTGGCCTGCGTGTTCCCCGGGTATGTCGCCAATTGAACATGTGTGGGATGTCATTGGTCGGCGTCTTGCTCGTGATCCTCGTCCTGTTGCGTCTGCAGACGAACTTTGGGTACGCGTACAAACGATATGGAATGCTCTTCCTCAGTCAGACATTCAAACTTTGTTTGACTCCATGCCACGTCGTGTAGCAGCACTTATTGCGGCGCGTGGTGGCCACACAAAATACTGATTCTGATCTCTTGTTCTTGTTTGTTTGCTTTGAACATTTAATCATTTATTTGTACCACTACCACTCAACTGTGTATTAAATTGCATTCAATTATGACGATTCCTTCTTGGTGTTGCAATTTTCACAAACGGGAGTGTATTTGCAACTGCGATTTGTGGCCACAGTTCGCTTGACACTCTGGTCGTGCCTATTCAAGAACATTTACATTTTTGATATTATTGCGCTAGGAGGCGAGCAGAGCAGAATTACGTCCAAGCGGCAAACAGACACAAGCTGAAAAGCGGAATTATCTAATATGGAAGCACACGAAGAGCAAGGTTTTGGTTTGAGCTAAAAGTTTCAGTTCCCAATTATTACGTCATCAACGCTGCGCAGGGCATGCAAAATGGAATGACCTAGAAATGACACAATCCAGAGGTGTTATTACGATTTTTAGAACAGAAAGGCAGAATGAAAGAATTACCATAGGTTTAAATTATAATTTTGATTCACATGCTTTTTATCTTACATATATATACTTTAGAGTGAAGTTTGTTCACTTTTCCACCAGAATTTATCATCGCAAATTACTTTCAAACTGTCCAACATTTCTCTTACTTTTTATTTCTTTCTTACTATAAGCTTACAAAAATGAAGCCTAAGTTACATATGCAAAAGACTGCCTTTTTTTTTCTCCTCTTTTAAAATATTTGCCAATACTGAATATTTTCATAGTCTAGTAAGGATTACAGCTTCCTTCGATCTACTTAAATCTCTCCGTCCAGCCAACATAAGTATAAATGAAGTTAATAAAAATATATTTATAAAACCGTGCATTATCATGGATTGTGCACTGGGTTGAATTTGTTGTGAATTTACAAGTTCTAGAAATTTTATTTCGGTTACACCTGCCGCTTCTCAATATTCTCACGCTACCAGATACGATAGCGATGAGGCGTTGCTGCTTTAGATTCTTGCATATTCAAGCTTATCCAATATATCCGTAACTGCAATATAGATCAATCATGTCAAGCGAAAGGAAAAAAAAACGGAAACTCATCTCAAAAGAAAAAAAATGCGTTGCGACCTTTTTTTTTCTCTCTTTTTTCTTTTTGCTTCGGCTGCTGTCCGTTGGATAACGCTTCGGTTGATAAATTTTCTTCCAGATGTTCCTGATAATTTAACCGAATATTTAGTAAACCTACTTAAAAGATTTATAGAATGAACTAAATTGTGCTTTAAAAGCATGTAAAACGCTGTAGGTGATAACACTTTTGATAACATATTTAGTAAGTAAATAGTTATTGATATAAGACTTCCAATAACATCTCAGTAGTAGAATTATAAATATGTAGTATGAATCGGGCCTTTACAGTATTACTTTATGAGAAATTTAAAATTATTATCACTTTAGGTGCATAAAACATTTCGATGCGTTCTTTCATCTAGAAACTCATTAATCTGTAGTTCTTAGATTACGACCAATAATTTTTTTGAACATGGATCTTAAAAATATTAATCAATCTGATTTAAAATTATCATATGAGAGGAAAAGGAAAATTACAAAAATAGCTCGAAAATACTTTGTAATTTTTATTACTTTTATTTTCTTTTAAAGTACATTATCCTTTATAATAATTAAATGTTAGGGCTCTTGTAGCAAACTATATATACGATGAGATTGTTACTGGTTCGAAATACATAATTTGCTTAATAATTACTGATTGTAAAAATCTGTTAATTCATGAATTTAGGGTAATCTAAGTCGCCCAGACTGTATAGTGGTTAGGAGATCCTACTGCGGTAGTGAAGGGTCCGGGTCCGGGTTCCAGAGAAGACATGGATGTTTGTAAATGTATAGTGTCGGTGCGGCATGGCGGCACTTTAAATATGCGGCGAGCCGAATATCCTCTCGTGTGGATTGGTGGGAGAGGAGAGAGGCGATAAAGCCCCGGATCTCGCCGGGGCGCTCTCCTTCAAAACCGGGAGTGGGAAATAGAAGTCCAACCTCTCTTAGGAGTAGGCTCTGGCAACCATTGTTCCATGTGTTAATGTTAAATCGAGAAATACGCGGCACCATTGTTAAATAGAGAGAAATAATCCTTTTAAACCTTAGGGGTTTTTACTACTTTTAACTCTTTAAAATTTTAACTCATACTCACTCCCTCTAGGTGCCGGACAAACTAAACTTAAAATAAACCCTACTAAGATGAACTTGTTAGAAAATAGAGGAAGGAACTAATTGGTTGATCTGACTCATAATAATATTAAGTATAACTTTTCTTAAAGCAGTTAATTCACACATAGCAAGACAAAGCAAATTCTTCTTAATAAACTTAACCTGAAAAGGAAGCTGGAATAAATCTTCTCTGGAACTCGGTAAAACTAAATACTAAATCTCAACCAAGCATTTCTATAATTCACTCATTTTAAAATAAACTCAAGAATAATTCATATTCATTTCATAGCAAAAACCTCATAAGCACCAGAGAAGAAATATTCAGACACCAATCAATCAGTTCCGCTACTAAAAATCAAGCACTAGATTTAACTGTCCTGGCACCTAAAAGTCATAACAAATTCTATCTTAAAACACATTCAAAGTATCATTAATAAGTGGTTAGTACACATTTGCTAAAACAGGGCGCGTTGTGAGAACCCTAAAATGCATGAACATTTTTCAATAACCCCAAGCAAAAATAATCTCCATGTTTCTTAAAAGCCTCCCGGCTCAAACAAATGGAGTGACTGAACAGACCAACTACATACACACAAAAAAACAAATGCAAGTAATAACATATAATCAAACTCATTTATTAATTATCTAGGATAAGTTTATGGGAGACCTGGCCAGACTACCCTTACATACAAATGCAATTAATATTCCACATTAAATTTCTCCAAGAGTCATTTATCAAGATAACAATTTTTTTTTTTTTTAACACAATAACGGTTACTTAGAAATACTGAAATACATTAAATTAATCATTTAAAACAACTTCTATAGAAATTACAATTTACATAAACTTCTTATTTTTGACAATAACTTTAACCCTTTATTTTTTCTTATTTTTCAATTAAATTTTCCTCTTTCTCCCCAGATTAAGCAAGAACAGTTTAAATTAAATTACAAAAAAAAATATAATCTTATGAAAAAACTCACAGTTGACTTTCGGGATCATCATGATAAGAAGCTATAGGCTGCAGAGGAATTCCGCCGTTGAACTGGATCTTGGTAATGAGCTACAATAAAGTCCACGAAAAATGACCTCTTGTAGAACTTCAAAGATGAAAAAAAAAACCGGCAATCAATATTCTAAAACATTAAAGTTGAAGGAGAAACCGCTGCAGATGAATTCCGCCTTGAACTGGATCTTAGGTAATCAAATTCAAAAAGCCCACGAAAAATGACCTCTTGTAGAACTTCAAAGATGAAAACTCGGCAATCAAAATTCTAAAACATTAAAGTTGAAGGAGAACCTCCGGGTACAGAACGATGATACTTTTCCTTCTCACGAACAGAGAGCTTCATTTAGGTACGAGCCCTTACACTTCCGTTTTACGGGAAAACCCGCTTCAAACTCGGAAGAGTTCGCTCTGAGTTCTACTTCTCGCAAATTAGAAGAAAATTCTCTATTAATCACATCATGCCGCATCGCAAACGTGAGCCACCCGTCGGGGTACAAGTGCAGCATCGCAAATCTCCTCAGCTAAAAGCCGAGTTCGTCCGCAGAACGCTAGCGCCAGCCACCCAAGCCCGGGTAGGCCTGGCCGCAGGCCAAAGGCCCTCTCTGCTAAATATTCAACTCCAAAAACTCGAAGACTCTGGTAAAAACTGACTTCAAAACTCGCGCAACAACCGAGGAAAACTCGGTTTCTCCTCCCACCTACAATTATAGGTCCAAAGTTACACATAAAATTAAATTCTTGCCAATCCGAGACTTTTCAATATAATTTAATAGGACAAGTTCAAACCCCCAAACGAATCAGAATTAAGTCATTGTCTACAGTAGCACCTGCGAAAAACTGGAAACTAAACATTCGACCCCCCCTGCTAACAAGCGAAAAATATAAGAAACAACAAAAACTGCCCTTTCAAAGATTCAATTTACAACTTCCACCGAGGCCATAAACCAGGCGACATCACAGCGGGACGCCCGACAACAGTCTTCACTTTCAGCTTGGTAACAAAGACAAGAGAACCACGATATATTACTCAATGTTGCAACTGTCATCTTAAAAGGCATTTCCCACAGATGTTACTTCCGTTAGAAGACGCTCCCCTCTCTGCGTTAAAATTGACCGTTGAAGGAAAAAATAATTGCTTAATGATTTTAAGTACACACTTTCCAAATATATATATTCATTACGCTCTTCACAATTTCGAACTTAAAAAAACCAAATACAAATACAAATAAAATACTTAAATAATTGATTACTTAAATCATTAAAAACACTTAAATTAAAAGCACAGAATTCGCGACACAACATTCCCCCCACGAACCGGGAAAAAATTTTTGTGCAACAAAAATTTTTGCAGAAAAACAGCATTTCCAAAAACATTTGCAAGTTAAGTGCCAAACAAATATTTAACTTAACTAGTTGTCACGGAGATCAGTGATAAAAAAAATTTAAGTTTACACACAAGCAATCAGTTAAGCAAATTAAAGCAAAAATCTAGTTACAACTCAAATGAACCGAACTCAAAACAAACAGCAGGAGTGAAGTGTCATAAATACCCTTATTTATTAACTTGGTAAACAAAATGCTCACAAACCAGAACCAAATTAAACCACTATTGAATAAAAAAAAATTACATGCTTTTATTTCTAATTAACCAACTCCAGCATGAACCAGAAACGCTTATAAGAAATTAAGCTCTAAACTGAAATAGAAGTACCAACACGTAGCGAAAAACTCCAGAAACGGAACTCAGTAGCTTAATCACAAGTAATCCAAAACTAAAGCGTCCCCTAGCCAGGAAAACCAAAAAAAAAAATTAATTGCAACTTGATTTCAACCCAAGAAAGAAAATTCGGACCAGCCGAAAAACTTCCTAAAGAAGAACTAAGAACCGAAACCAAGAGAACTCTCAAACGTGTGCATACCACTCTACAAAGAAAACCAATTAAAGAAATCGAAAAAAAAAATTTTATATATTTCTTCCAAGAGCAAAAGAAAAAAAATTCTAGATACTTCAAATGTACTCAAAACTCATAAATAACCCATTTACAGAAAAAAAATCTAAACAAATTGTCACAGGAACACGCCAAGAATGAACCGAAGCAAGTTAAAGAACACATATAGAAAATCTCAAAATAACAAAAGTGTTCAAAAATTACCCACAAAAAAAAATTTAGTCAGTATGAAACAAAAATCGCAAAAGAGCTGTTTAGGGAATGTGCACTGCTTTGAGAAAATGCAGTCTTGAGGAACATCTATACAAAAACGCCCAAAGCAAAAATGAAACATACAAAACCCAATTTAGAAAACGAGACAGCAGTCTGTTCAGAAACAAAAGTGCATGCACTGCAATTGTGAGATGCAGTCTTTAGCATAAACACAAATAAATACCAAAGAGACTACCAAAAACCTGCAAGGAATAAACGTGAAAATCTCAAACAAGGAGGAAGTGTTTTAAAACTCAAATCCCAAAATAAACTCAAATCCCAAAATAAACTCGAACTCAAATCCCAAAACTCCACAAATCTGTACACTAAGCTCCAAGGAAAAATCCACACCGAAACCTGGCAGTGTCTCTACCCACGCTTACAAGCAACAAGTCTTGTGAGTACAAAACGCTGGCAATAACTGAAAATGCATAATATATACCAAAATAAAAATTCAAAATACCAAATTCACAAAACTGCTCCAGCAACCTGAAGTCTCCCATATAAGTATTCATTCTCAATTCACACCAACGATCTTATTCAGCACAAAACTCAAATACGAATTAGAATTAACCTTAAATCTGCAAAAAATTCAATCAAGAACTAAAATCCAGTAACAAATGCTAGAAAAGTAATGAAAATCAAATTCCCTAATCAGATAACAATTAAGTTCATGGTTCAAAACCCAGTTAAACTATTCACTGAATAATTTTCACACCAGAATAGCACATAAACAACTTGAACGCCTGTACAAAAATTGCAGAAGAGTAATTATCCTCATTTCCTTAATTACACCACAACAAATTCTACCTTGTCACCAAAATTCTCCAAAATTCTGATAAATTCGCAATACCAAATACTTGTAAAATACCAACTTCTACTGTTTACACTTTTCTCAGACAACAATAACTCTTCACAAAATAGGCAGAAATTCAGTTACTCATAAAACCTAAACAGAAACTTCACTCCAGCTGAAAACTAACTTCCAAAAAAAAACAATGAATCTCTAAGCTAACTATCACTGTTCCCGCGCAACTTTACAAATCTAACCAAAACTAAGTTTAAGATACTAACAATTCAGTTTTTTTTTCTAAAACAAAATCAAAACCCAAATTTTTAACTCATCTTCAAAGGCACAAATTACATAAATCTATAACCATACTTCAAGCAATTAAAAAAAATCACTATTTCTTGATCACATAAATACTGCTCTAACATTAAGTCAATTCATTAGAATTAGAAATTTCCAAAACAATCACTTAAAAAAATGCAATTATCAAAATGAACCCATTAACGAAAATTCAATTTTCAAACACTTCAAATTAAGTGATAAATGATCAAATATCTTAGAGAGGGCAGAGCATTTCATTACTTATAAAATAAAAAATAAAATAAAAATTGCATATAATAAAAATCAAAATAACATATTCTTTGTAGTCTGTCATTCGCGAAGGTCACAGCACCATTGTTAAATCGAGAAATACGCGGCACCATTGTTAAATAGAGAGAAATAATCTTTTTAAACCTTAAGGGTTTTTACTACTTTTAACTCTTTAAAATTTTAACTCATACTCACTCCCTCTAGGTGCCGGACAAACTAAAATAAAAATATAACTTACAAAAATGAATTAGTTGGAAAGGGAGGAAGGAACTGGTTGTTTGGACTAAACTCATAATAATATTAAGTATAACTTTTCTTAAAGCAGTTAATTCACACATAGCAAGACAAAGCAAATTCTTCTTAATAAACTTAACGTGAAAAGGAAGCTGGAATAAATCTTCTCTGGAACTCGGTAAAACTAAATACTAAATCTCAACCAAGCATTTCTATAATTCACTCATTTTAAAATAAACTCAAGAATAATCCATATTCATTACATAGCAAAACCTCATAAGCACCAGAGAAGAAATATTCAGACACCAATCAATCAGTTCCATTTCTAAAAATCAAGCACTAGTTTTAACTGTCCTGGCACCTAAAAGTCATAAAAAATTCTATCTTAAAACATGTTCAAAGTATCATTAATAAGTGGTTAGTACACATTTGCTAAAACAGGGCGCGTTGTGAGAACCCTAAAATGCATGAACATTTTTCAATAACTCCAAGCAAAAATCTCCAAGTTTCTTAAAAGCCTCCCGGCTCAAACAAATGGAGTGACTGAACAGACCAACTACATACACACAAAAAAAAACAAATGCAAGTAATAACATATAATCAAACTCATTTATTAATTATCTAGGATAAGTTTATGGGAGACCTGGCCAGACTACCCTTACATACAAATGCAATTAATATTCCACATTAAATTTCTCCAAGAGTCATTTATCAAGATAACAATTTTTTTTTTTTTAACACAATAACGGTTACTTAGAAATACTGAAATACATTAAATTAATCATTTAAAACAACTTCTATAGAAATTACAATTTACATAAACTTCTTATTTTTGACAATAACTTTCCCCCTTTATTTTTTCTTATTTTTCAATTAAATTTTCCTCTTTCTCCCCAGATTAAGCAAGAACAGTTTAAATTAAATTACAAAAAAAAATATAATCTTATGAAAAAACTCACAGTTGACTTTCGGGATCATCATGATAAGAAGCTATAGGCTGCAGAGGAATTCCGCCGTTGAACTGGATCTTGGTAATGAGCTACAATAAAGTCCACGAAAAATGACCTCTTGTAGAACTTCAAAGATGAAAAAAAAACCGGCAATCAATATTCTAAAACATTAAAGTTGAAGGAGAAACCGCTGCAGATGAATTCCGCCTTGAACTGGATCTTAGGTAATCAAATTCAAAAAGCCCACGAAAAATGACCTCTTGTAGAACTTCAAAGATGAAAACTCGGCAATCAAAATTCTAAAACATTAAAGTTGAAGGAGAACCTCCGGGTACAGAACGATGATACTTTTCCTTCTCACGAACAGAGAGCTTCATTTAGGTACGAGCCCTTACACTTCCGTTTTACGGGAAAACCCGCTTCAAACTCGGAAGAGTTCGCTCTGAGTTCTACTTCTCGCAAATTAGAAGAAAATTCTCTATTAATCACATCATGCCGCATCGCAAACGTGAGCCACCCGTCGGGGTACAAGTGCAGCATCGCAAATCTCCTCAGCTAAAAGCCGAGTTCGTCCGCAGAACGCTAGCGCCAGCCACCCAAGCCCGGGTAGGCCTGGCCGCAGGCCAAAGGCCCTCTCTGCTAAATATTCAACTCCAAAAACTCGAAGACTCTGGTAAAAACTGACTTCAAAACTCGCGCAACAACCGAGGAAAACTCGGTTTCTCCTCCCACCTACAATTATAGGTCCAAAGTTACACATAAAATTAAATTCTTGCCAATCCGAGACTTTTCAATATAATTTAATAGGACAAGTTCAAACCCCCAAACGAATCAGAATTAAGTCATTGTCTACAGTAGCACCTGCGAAAAACTGGAAACTAAACATTCGACCCCCCCTGCTAACAAGCGAAAAATATAAGAAACAACAAAAACTGCCCTTTCAAAGATTCAATTTACAACTTCCACCGAGGCCATAAACCAGGCGACATCACCGCGGGAGGTCCGGCTACCCACTTTTGGAACAAAGACAAGAGAACAACGATATACTACTCAATGTTGCAACTGTCATTTTAAAAGGCATTTCCCACAGATGTTACTTCCGTTAGAAGACGCTCCCCTCTCTGCGTTAAAATTGACCGTTGAAGGAAAAAATAATTGCTTAATGATTTTAAGTACACACTTTCCAAATATATATATTCATACGCTCTTCACAATTTCGAACTTAAAAAAAAGCAAATACAAATACAAATAAAATACTTAAATAATTGATTACTTAAATCATTAAAAACACTTAAATTAAAAGCACAGAATTCGCGACACAACATTAATGGACACGAGAACAACAACGGTAATCTAAATACAAAATAAAACAAATAAACAAATGTTGAGCTACGAATGATTTTATTTAATTAAAGATTGAAAATGCCTTTTCTCCTGCTATATAGAGTGAATCAGAAACAACAGACTCTTTTAAAATGCAAAATTGATACAATTCCTGCTACATATAAGTGCTTAGTTACGTCATGATAATCTTGTAGTTGGAAGTTTTATCGAAATGGGGTACTAGCCAATGCGACATCTCATTACCATTAATTTCAATAGGCAGCATCTTTGCCTGTTGAAATTATTGCTAAAGAGAGCTCCAAAAGAATCGAAAGAAATTCTATCAATGCCTTTCTCATAATGGCAAGGCTAAATTATTTTCTAATACACACAGAACTTTCATAGAGTTTCCATTATACAATGATGAAATAATGTAAATTACATCATTTGGCCATATTTCACTGAAAATGCGGCAGGCAAAGCAGTTCTAAATATTCTCTCTGCATGGTTATACCCGAATGTGTTTTCAGAATTCTGCAGGTCCTCATCACTGCGAACAGTAGTTTCAGAAGGATGGAGCAATAGCCCATATAATTATGGTATTCGCGGATATTCTTCTGCGATGTTTTCAGGCTACTCATATCGTATAACAGGATATCAACATGGTAACTTGATTTAGCCATACCTGATTATTACCTTTGGGAATTAAAACCAAGTTGTACGAAACACGTCATCTTATAGTTATTAAATCATAAAACAGAATTCGACAATATATGCAGCAAATTGCTGAAGCTATGCCTCTACATGCAACGACGGCTTCTTAATTACAATATATTCAACAACACGGTAAAAGCTTGTTAAAACCAATAGCAAATGCCCTATTCAGTAATTATTAAACACATGGGAAAAAATTCATGTTTTAGCTATTCATGTTCTTTCTTAACGATATTTTAACTGTTTTCATTGCACCTTATGCAAAGTTTACAGTATTAATATGCCTTTACATATTAGTTTCGAATTTGATATTTACGCACGTACACGTTCATAATATAATTATACGTATGTGTTTTTTTATTGTGAACAAGTAGGAATTTTTAAAAAAAATATAAATTGATTCTACACGCGATTCCTACGAACGTTTTACTTATTTCTTTTTATTACATACTAATCTCAATTCCTAAAACACATATGTTCATACTTTAGCAATTCATTGACAAAGTTAAGAATTAAATCCGCATAAATTTTTTATTCTATATTAACATGCCATTCTTACTAAATTCAAAAGTACTATAAAATCTGCCCTAATAGACTATCGCAGTTCTTAAGTTTATAAAAGTGTAAAATTCTGTCACATTAAAAGTGGTGCTACGTGCTCATTATCATTCATGAATCAGATTCAATTTATCCCAATTTTCTTGCTGTTTTGTTAAAAATTATTAAATAAAAGTTCTTGAGCAAGGCATTCAATGAACAGAAGATTTCACTGCAAACAAGGACAAAAAATAAAAGAAGAGAATTTAGAATAAAGAAATTATAGAAGGGTGAGGCTGTTTGGCTTAAATCCAAACAATGTTTTCAATATTGTAGTGAAATTATTTATGAGAATGGAAATGAGATTTTAAACACTAACTGTTTAATGAAACTCTATTTAAAGAAAATAAACATGACAAGTTTTACTAATTAAAATAATTCCTGACGGAACAAGTATAGGATTTTGAGATTCAATCCACTATTAACAGCTGTATTTATATATGAAGAAAACTTTGTTTTGCTTAATTTTTATTTAAGCACAATATCAGTCAATTTTATGCGCGTACAATATTTTACATTGCACCAATGTCTTTGTTACTCAAATGCTTTACACCATTTTATAGAAAAGAAAAAAACTAAATTAGTAACTATTTTCGGTTAACAATAAACACATAAAATAAAATGAAACAACAACAAAAATCTGAAAGATTTCAGATTTTAACGGTCTCTCCAAAGAGTTTGCTAAGGTGTTTTAAGCTCTCGCTGAACTCGCATTACCAATCTGCTGTTACACTCACACCTACTAACTCAATTCGTTTTGTCATTTTAGCTATATTATTAAGCATCATTTTCTTCGCACTTACGACTTATACAATTCAGCAGCAAAATTACAAATATTTTAAAAGCAGCATAAGCGGTATACGTTCCGAATTCCCAATGCAGCGTTAAATGTTGCCATACATTTTCTGCTTTTTCCAGTCTTTTCCAGTCAGTCAGGAGTCAGTGTTCAGTTTTCTTACTAAAGATGGCTTTACAAAATTTTTTTTGTCTTTTTAGCATTAAGTTTTCTGTGTTTATTTATTAAATACCACTCACTTGCTGGGCTCTTACTCCATTTAAAATTAGATTCCACATAAAATCGCAAAATATTTAAAAACGGCATACCTTTAATTTACCGACAGGCAATTCAGCGATAAAAATGTTTTATTCCGTACAATGTTTTCACTGCTCGCTTTCAAATCACTGAGTTGTTTAATCAAAACTTCGTTAAATAAACAAATTCGGAAATAGAAGATTAGATAATAAAACAAATTCAGAAATCAAAATTCGGGTTTTCAAGTGCCTGTCCATGTTCGGATGGAGAGCTACGTTATTTAAAATTTGATGGCCCTAGGTACCGTTGTTTTTTCACACTGCGAGAAACATTTATATTGATGCAGATTCTTCATTATTTAACTTTTTTAAATAAAATACAGGGCGATAATACTTGGTGACAACTATTTGAAGTGATACACCGTTTATAGTGATTCAACGCAAAGTGGCGTTTTTGAGACAAACATCCCATTTTCGATTAACTCCCCTTTGGAATAATAAAATGAAAGAAGAGAAACTTCACTTTTTACGGAAAAAAGAAAAGCGTCAAAATATTGTCCTGCGTTTATTTTATACAAAGATTGCAAAAATTTATAATTTGATTACAAAGATCAAAATGTTCGAGGCAGTTTTGCATTTATATTTTTGTCAACAAAGAGCTAAACAGCTGTATGGGAAAAAATAAAAAAAAAATCAGGCTTTTGAAATGAAGCATTTTCTTGTTTAGTCTATCAAATAAGTTCTTAAGAAATAATGAAGCTAGGCTTAGGTCAAGGTAATGCATAGGAACTAACCTTTCCTTACTCAACTGAAGAGAAGTTAACTAAATATTAATACATAATAACTATCTTCTGTTTCCTGCATCTTAAGCAAGCTTTGTTTCTCGCATTTTTATTGATGGTAGTAATTCGACATTTTAATGAGCTGTTTGTCACGTCACCGCTTTCTAATCTTCAGTAGTGCGTACATCTTTTAAATACTGGACTCGGAAAATACGCTATAAATATGTTACTCCTATTTATACGAACTCTGTATTTACATATCCTTATTTTTTTTTAGTTTTGTTTTTGGTTTTAAGAATTATTTTGCATGATCTGTTGGTATTATCTGAAAACCCGGGACTCAAAGATTTGAAAGATATCTTCCATTTATTTAAATGTTAAAGTTTTTCGAGGTGTAAAAATAAATTTATGTAAAATGTTATGCAATTTCGTCCACCGAATTGTTTTATAGGAATGTTACACATAATGGGGGAAATATTTACTACCAAAGCAAGTTCATACTGCGGAAAAGAACTTTAAAGTAAACGTAATTTAAGATATTAAATCACAGTTCTGATTAATTTTTATGCAACAAAGATGGTAGGTCATATTGATATAGTTTTTAATGTAATATCACAAAGTCATCTCGAAAACACAAAGCCTTAGAAGTGTGGCGACTCCGACGTTCTTCGATAACCTTACAGTTTTTGGTGAAAGATTGGCGAGTTCTTTCAACATCGCAAAATGTGACGGTTACATATATTTTAAACTACGTAAAACTTCATTATGAATATTTATTCTATTAGATTTCACGTTATTATATATCATTTACTATCGAAGCTGGCAACACTTTCTTTTT
>KK121197.1:502951-516382 GCA_000611955.2 Stegodyphus mimosarum
GTCAGTGCGACAGTGCTTTCGTTTTAAGTCAAATAACTCATGATGACACGAAATATGCCGCACTGGTTTCGATGTTGGATTCCGAAACACTTTCTCATGTTTCTGATATAATTATTACACCGCCGACGAAAGATAAATACAAAACGCTGTCCGATCGCTTAATTAACGAATTTGCGGATTCGGAACACCAAAAAATTAAAAAACTATTGACTGAATTGCAATTAGGCGATGACAAACCTAGCAACTTGCTACGAAAAATGAAGGAACTTTCTGGTGGTCAGTTGCAAGATGAATTTCTAAACAATTTGTGGTTACAACGTCTCCCATCCCAAATTCAGACTGTACTTTCAGTTTCCTCGGAAACTTTAGATAAACTGGCTGACATTGCTGACAAAGTAGCAGACATCACGTCGCCGGTTTCAGTATATTCCGCCAAGTCTGCACCTGAGCCGAACGCATCCACTGAAATACAGGAATTATCAAAACAAATTTCAGAATTAAAACTACAAGTAGCTCGCCTGTCACGGCCGCGTAATAAACAGTTTTTTCGTAGAAGATCATCGTCGCGCTCGCATTCCAGAAAACCGTCATCAACCATTTGTTATTACCACAGACGCTTTCGTGAAAATGCCCATAAATGTACCCCACCTTGCGAGTTTTCACGTCGCCAATCTGACGACCGCCCGAATTTTTCTAAAAATTCGGAAAACTAGAAAACATGGCTACAGTGGCGGCTTGTGGCCATGACAATCCGCTCGCTAAAAAATGTCGCCTATTTGTTTTCGATAAACACACAAATCAACGATTTTTAGTAGATTCTGGCGCAGACGTCAGCATTATTCCCAAACCAAAACAAAATATGAAACCAACCAAATTTGAACTTTTTGCAGCGAATGATTCTAAAATCAAAACTTATGGCCAAAAATTACTTAAACTAAATTTAAATTTAATGCGATCCTTTTCGTGGAATTTTGTGATTGCGGACGTTAACACAGCGATTATTGGTTCCGACTTCTTGGATAAATATGGATTAATTGTGGACATTAAAAACAAGCGTCTTATAGATCCCTTGACAAAATTGTCTACAAAAGGCGAACATTTTGCTGGTACTGACCCCCAAATTAAAACATTATCTTCATCACTTAACTCGGAATATGCTGCTATCGTCAAAAATTTTCCTAATCTGACAAGACCTCGACCTTTTAATGAAAAGATTAAACACAGCACTTTTCATCATATTGAAACATTTGGTCCTCCAGTACATGCCCGAGCGAGAAAATTAAATCCAAAGCAATCCGAGATTGCTAAACAAGAGTTTCAGTATATGCTCGATCAAGGCATTATTGTTCCTTCAAAATCAAATTGGAGTTCTCCATTGCACATGGTTTCCAAAAAAGACACTAATTCATGGCGCCCTTGTGGTGATTATCGTGCTCTAAATAGGCAAACTAAACCAGACCGCTACTCGATTCCAAATTTAACAAGTTTTAATGAAAATCTCAAAGGTAAAACAATTTTTACAAAACTTGATATTCAAAGAGCATATCACCATATTCCTGTTCATCCAGATGATAGGCATAAAACGGCGATAATTACTAACTTCGGAACATTCGAATTTGTATTTATGCCATTTGGATTATGTAATGCCGCTCAAACCTGGATGCGTTTCATACACGAAGTGCTAAGAGGTTTAGATTATTGTTTCGTATACCTCGATGACATCTTAATCGCATCGCCAGACGCTAACTCCCATAAAAAACATGTGAGGGAAGTTTTACAAAGGCTTGATGACTATGGTTTGACCATCAACGCCAGTAAATGCATGTTTGGATGCGCAGAAGTTCCATTTGTAGGTTATCTGGTAAATAAGGATGGTATCCTACCACTTCCTGAAAAAGTAGACATTATTGCTAATTTTAAACTGCCTGTCACAGTTCGCGACCTCAGAAAATTTTTGGGTATTTTAAACTTTTATCGAAAATTCCTACCCAAGGCGGCAGAAATTCAAGCTCCCTTACATGACTACCTTAAAAATTCTAAAAAAAATGATAAACGAGAAATACAGTGGACCGAGGAAGCTATAAATGCGTTTAATCAGTGTAAAAATCACTTGGTTAATGTTACTCTTTTGGCTCATCCTTCACAGGATGCTGACCTCGCCTTGACGGTTGATGCAAGCGATTTTGGAATTGGTGCCTCCTTAAATGAAATCACCAACAACGGTTTTAAACCTTTAGGATTCTTCTCTAAAAAGTTAACCCCAGCTCAAACTAAGTACAGTACTTTTGACCGCGAACTTCTAGCAGCTTATTCCGCTGTTAAATACTTCAGGCATATGATTGAGGGTCGCGTACTGATATTATACACCGACCACAAACCTTTAACATTCGCCTTTAATCAAAATTTAGATAAGGCTAGCCCACGACAGCTGCGCTATTTAGATTTCATTTCGCAATTCACCACCGATATTAGGTACATCCGCGGCATCGATAATGTACCAGCGGATGCATTTTCTCGAATATCAGCGATTGTTGCCCCCAATACTATAGATTATGAGGAATTTGCAGAAATGCAACAGGGCGATGATGAATTAAAAGCACTAATTTCTTCTCCGGACAAATCTCTTCAGCTCAAAAAGTTACGGATGCCACGATCAACTACAGAAATATACTGTGATATTTCCACAGGTACGGTGCGTCCATATGTACCTGTTGCTATGCGACAAAAAGTCTTTCTTTCAGTGCACAACCTCTCGCATCCTGGAGTTCGAGCTACTACTAAACTCATCTCTAAAAAATTCGTCTGGAAGTCTATGCGTAAAGATATTCAGGGTTGGACTCGTACCTGCATTCCCTGTCAACGAGTCAAAATTCAACGGCATACAAACAGTAAACTCGGTTCTTTCAAGGTTCCAGATTCTCGTTTCTACCACCTCCATCTTGATATTGTAGGACCCCTGCCTCCTTCGCAAGGTTTTTCGTATTGCTTAACTGCCATTGATCGTTTTACCCGATGGCCGGAGGCGTATCCTATCACCGACATGACAGCGGAGACAGTAGCAGCAACATTAATCCGTGAGTGGGTACCACGATTTGGCGTTCCTGGTGTCATTACAACAGACCAGGGCCGTCAATTTGAATCACATCTCTTTCGCGAATTATGTGCGTGCTTAGGTATTAAAAAGATCCGAACCACGCCATACCACCCTTCAGCCAATGGCCTCGTTGAGCGTACACATCGGTCACTTAAGACTGCGCTTATGGCTCATGCCAATCCACGCTGGACGCTGGCTCTCCCTTTTGTTCTCCTTGGCTTACGCTCAGTCATTAAAGAGGACATTAACGCTACTGTGTCTGAACTCGTCTACGGTACAACTCTCCGTCTACCTAGTGATTTTCTCCAAGATACGGACATGAACAATACCTCCGAGTTTGTGCAGCAATTAAAACAAACTATGCATAATCTTAAACCCGTACCTACATCTTCTCACGGAAGCAAGACAGTGTTCGTGCACCCGCAACTGTCCAAGTGTACTCACGTATTCTTGAGACAGGATGCTGTGAAAAGACCCTTACAACCTCCCTACGACGGACCTTATGCTGTGGTTAAACTGACTGAGAAGCTGATTACCCTGCAGCGACAAGGCAAGGACATTAGTGTGTCCATTGATAGAGTTAAACCTGCTTTCCTGCTGCCGGACAAAATGGACACCGACAATCAAGCAGACATTCCTACAACCCAAACTACCCGCTCTGGTCGTCGTGTGCACTTTCCGCAAAGGTACGTGTCAACCTGATCGTCGGCAGTCCTTCTCCAGTTGACACTGGGAGGGGGGTACTGTGGCGACTCCGACGTTCTTCGATAACCTTACAGTTTTTGGTGAAAGATTGACGAGTTCTTCCAACATCGCAAAATGTGACGGTTACATATATTTTAAACTACGTAAAACTTCATTATGAATATTTATTCTATTAGATTTCACGTTATTATATATCATTTACTATCGAATCTGGCAACACGTTATTATTTATCCGAGTTGTGAGCTCGTGACTATGTAGTTGTAATGAAGCCATTTTATTATTCTAAAGATGAAAATAAATGTTGTATGTATGTTACTTTGATTAGTTCTAACTTCTAACATCAAAATGCACCGGTAAAAATATAAACCCTTTAAGTTAAGAACAACAGAAGGATTCTACGATAGACGTTCAACTAGATCTATTTTTAACTGAATTAGGCATATATCAAAGATACTTGTAAATAATGTAATCAATCATAGTAAAGGATACAAACATTATCCACGACACAGGAAGCGTGAAAGACAGCTGCAGTGTCTCCAGATATCGAACCACTAATTAGCAACTAACTAGTTGAGCAAACTAAAACCACTTCCATCACATAAGTGTGGAAATGAATAATGCGACAAGTCCTTACAAAATAACCGAAAAATTAATGCATTTCACTGCTGACATGTAGTTCAGCAGTGAAAATTCTAGAATCAAATTTAACATTTAAAATAATATCAACAAAAATACGAAAAATATACTAATCAGTTAGACATGCAAATCTATAAATTTTACTTTTGTTCTCTGTCTTTTAATTTTGGCTTCTTTATGAACGGATATTGATACTGACTGTCACTTACAAGCTAAACCAAATCGAGGGATTTCATCGGGCCGCAAAAAATTCTATAAATTTTTATAGTTTCAGAACGATTTAGCTAATATTTCTTGGATATAAAATATGTGCATACTAGGATTTCAAATTTCGCTTGACCGGCATTGATTGGGTATAAATTGTAAGTTTTGGAAAATCTCCAAGGTTTAAAGTACATCATGGTCTAGTCAGTGTTTTAGAACTGTCTGGTCTTGAATTGCGTGCAGAATATTATAATAACTTGCCTAGGAAAGTCGTTCAAAGATTTCAGCATTTGAATATATACTATTTTAAATCGTATCTCCCTTTCCGTCCATATGTCTAAAAGCTGAATTTTTTCATGCTCTAGCCAATTTTTCTGGAGTTTCCAAGTGAAACATTTTCGGCGAAGTATCGTAATTAAAATATATAAGAAACTATCAAGGCGGTAAAAGTTTTTCGTATTGCAAATAATTTAATGCTTTTATTATTATCAACGAAATGATTTCAAAGACATGAAACTTATTCATTTCTGAACGATGTATCTTGCATAATCGGTTTTGGAATATTTATGCAATACTGAAATTTATGCTACATATATGCAATACAAAATTTATGCTTATACCATTCTCAACCAATTTTAAGATACCTTAATTTTAAAATAATCACTCTACCATAAAGCGAAAGATCTTAATTCATATTATTGAAAGGAAGAGACTTATTTTTTCGTGTAAGATGCTCAGTTTTTTTATTTCATTTCATTACAGCTAGTATGTATTTAACTGAAAATTAACAGATTACTCATTATTTTTTCTGTTGAAATAAAAGAGCCTATATAAATACAATTACATACCGCAAATATATATAAACTTGCACCACGATGGTTAAATAATAGAGAATGACAGTATTAAATGGTTACGTTCATACTAAATAAGCATTAACTTTTCATGGATTTAGTCATCTTTCAATGAACATTTAAGCTTGACAGTGAAATAATTTAACTATAATAAAGAACATTGTAGTAGATATTTGCAGGTGATGTTAAGCAGCATATCAAACGACGAATTTCTGAAGTTATACAAATTGTAAGAAGTATTTTTATAATGAGAATGTCCCAAATTTTAGTAGTAACTCACAAAAGTGTTCACAATGTATGCACACTTTACATCTTCAAGATGAAATGCTAATTTTCTGCTTAGTTTTGTTACCAGTCTTCTAATACTTTTGTTCTTCACCTGAGTGTTCAAGTGATAAAATAATAAAATAAACAGACTCACTACGCCCTAAGAACGGCAGCCTATGGGGATGCGAAAGGAATGACCAGTAAATAAAGTTCCATATTGACCGTATACGTGTTCTACAAACCTTGAATAAGGGAGGCGCAAGAGCGGCTAAAATAGAAGCTCTCGAAGAAATAATTTAAACTCTCAGTGCAAGTCACTCGATCAACCTCAATTGTGTACGTGGACACACGGGCCTGGAATAAGAGAGCTAATGAGCTCGCAAAACAGGCTACAGAAACACAATAATTACAGAACTTCGAATGTCCGAAGAAGTAGCTAAACGAAAGCTCACGTAGAAGAATGGCAAGATCGGTTGGACAGCGAAGAAACGGGAAGGTATATATAAGAAACTTTCAAAAGTTAGCTTGAAACGACTTGTCTAATTATTACTACGTGCAGGCATGCATGAGTTAGAGAAAGTCCCTGGAATATTACATTCATTTCCTGAACAGAAATGTCAAGTGCGCGTGTGGTACTCTAGTTTCCAGTGCAGACGGCCTTCACTAATCAGAGACTGCTTGTACCAGCAGACCTAAAGACAAGCACTTTTCTCCCAACTTCCTAACTCACCACGTGTCAGTTCTCTTTCGAAACTGCTACTGTGCTAAAGGAGTTCCAGAATTGTAGTGCAAGTAAACAAAGACCAACTTATAATGGAACCTGAAGATTAGATGTAACAGGTCTGCTCGCCTGATAAAGACAGCGTAGGCTCTGACTTAGCATTATTGTAAATAGTTGTTGTACATATTTTACTAACAAACGTTTTGCTACCACTAACAAATAAAACTGAGTGAACTGATATCCTAATTTTAATTCACTATATATTGCATAAGTGTTTTTGTAATAAATTTTTGATTTCCATTATTTTTGGTACTTAATAAAGTGTCTAACGCTATTAGAATTACATAAAATAAAAAACAAAAATTAAAAAAATAATATTTTTTCAGAAAGTGCTTAATACGTGTTTTGCCTGATGTCTATATATTGCTATAATTTTAATTGTCAAGGCTTCATGAATTTTTGTTCATGAATCTAAATTTAGAGCAGAATCTTTTCAATTTTAAGAAACTGTAAAGCTTAATTTTTTAGCTTCCGGAGAAACAAAATTTAGAACCTTTCCATCTATTTGGCTAATTTTCTGAAAGTATTTTTACACATACGCATTTGCAATGAAAATAATGCATTCCGAGGCAATTTTTCAAAAATCTATATAGTTTTTTTAAAAAAAAATTGAAGTTGAAATTTTCTTGCTCATTCATGTATTACACAGCAATTTATGTACTAAATAATCATCTCAAACTCTCGATTTTGGATTACAGGATAAACTGAAGACTAGTCTAACGTTTAGAAATCTAGCGTTTTAGAAATCTCTAATATTAAGTACAGAATTTTGGTAGTTTTGCAATTTTTATAATTGTGCAGTTGCTACCTTATGAGGGATTTTCAAATTAGAGATTTAGCTCCTTATTCTTAATAGCCCTATTATTTTAAATGATTATGCAATCATATTTTTTCTAAATGAGCAGAGATTTAAATAAATATTTATATTATTGAATAAATAGGAAAACGTGAGAGGGAAACGGAATATTGTATCCTTTTTTTTTGTTAAAGAAATAGTGATAAGATTAGAAAGAATACCCTCTTAAGACGAAACGATTTTCTTTCTTTATTACTTTTCCAACTTTACTTTGGACGACAAGTCGTAAAATAGGAATCTCTAAAATAAATTTAAAGTTATACGGTCTTAGTTAATTGCATTCAATAGAGCGCAAAAGACAATAACTGTTTATTCGTCATAATTTTCTTACATATGTAGGGTGTTCTATTTATGCTGCTGTAAGCTCAAAGAGGTGAAAAGAGGCATGAAAAGGAACACTCCCATGAAGCATGTTATTACCAATCAATTTCATAAAAACAATGTGAGATCTGACTTTACGAATGGTAGGTAATTACGGTCATTTAGCAGTCTTATCACCAAAGATATTACCCATTGGCTTGAAAATAGAAGTAATTAATAAATTCTGGGTATGCTTTTAAAGAAAGGTTAAAGAAAAGTGCACTTAGTTTATACAAAGCAAGGTTCATTTCTGACATTCATATATTTCTTTGGTATTTAAACATGATCTTGAAGATGTTAAAATATTTAGTTCTTCATTAAATATGATTCTTTATTCACTGAAATACTACCATTATCATATATGATGGAGATCACTGCTGTATCGTGTAAATAAATCGATCGAGCCTTTGAACTTTCAAAGCTCAGAAGAGAATGTTAGGGCAATGCATAGGAATTAAATGAGGCGACAGAATATGATAATGATTGACAACAGTTGTCTTGAAGCATATAAGATGTTACGCAGCAAATTTCTCTCCGTCACAATTTATCGCTCGGTTTATTATTAAATTACAGAATGCTTCAAGCGCGATTAGACGGGAGAAATATATCTTCCAGGTTAAAGCAGTAGAAGTAGAACATTTATCCTCAGACACTGAATACAAATAAAATGTATACTACCTTTTGCGATATCTGAAGTATTTCTAACAGCCTACATTTAATTTAAAGACCAATCTGAAGCTATGAAATAATCTTAACATGAATTATTTTCTCATGAGAATGTTTTTATCAATAATAGCTTAGCACATTAAAAACGTGTTCTTGTTCTCATATTATGTGAGCACATTTCATCCAAAGCATGCGCTCGAAAGAGTGCTATTTTACTGTTAACTATTTATTTAATTATTGATTAAAGATTCCGAATTCTGTATTTAAATATTCACTGTATGTTATACATATTTTAAAACATAAAATGCTCGAAATAGAACAAAGCTTTAAAATACTAATGTGGAGTCTCTTGTTCGTGCAACTGAGAAATATTTGTGACCATTGTTTTCATTATAATATGTTCCATACTTGCAAACTTTGCTTTTAAAAATGAATATTGTTAATCAGGTATGTTTCTTGGCTCTATGGCATTGGTGCACTGGGTAAATATAAGTCAGTGGTACTTAATGACCTAATTCAAAACGTAATGCCGTCTAGCTTGCAATTTCGAATTTCAGCTTTAATGGGAAACATCCAAGAAGACTCAGCAGTTGGAGATAACTTCTGGGAATTGTTTTTAAGCTTCGATAATAGTTAAGATTCGACTGGACGATAAATATACCAACATAAAATTAGACAAAACATTTAGATTCGCATAGTTTTCTATAAAACTATTAGTTTCGAACAAGGTCAAACTTAGCATCAGATATCCTCTTTAGGAGCAGAATCGTATTTTGCTGAATTTAGAAAAAAAAACAGCTTCTTGACGTTATGGAACTTTCACGCACATAATGTTTGACCAAACACATTCGAGCAGAAAACGTTTTTTAGGGTATCCCTACATCTATACATATCCATTAAATTGCAGCGCGTAAACATGTTTCTTTAAATGAAAGCTTTCGCGTCATTTACAGACAAGGAAAGAATGGAGATATACCAGTATACTTATTCACAATAATGGTGTGCGGCATACGTGCTGCAGTTGTCTCATAATGTCTCAGATGGCGCAAAGTCTCTGCAGTTACTTACAATGCTATATACGATACTATTAAACATTTCTCAAGTTGACGATGGGGAAAATGCACCCGAAAAAGCGGTTTTTTTTCTTGCCAATGCCGTGTCGTTTCGTACATCTGTAAGGCGTTCTTGAACGTTTTATTTATACAGTTATTAATCATTGCTTAGATCTCTTCCTAATACCATTTACTGTCGTTTATATAGTGTCTAATTTAGTTTTAATGTTAAGCATAAAAATTTTACTCGGCTAATATTCTATGAACAACACGTACTGAAATGAGAAAAGTGCATGTGTGTATATCATATTATAGTATAATTTACAAAAACACGAGGCAACACACATTTATATGATTTTCAATAAAGTTATTATTTAAGCTTGTTTAGATCTGGTTCTTTTAATACCGGTAAAATTACGAAGTATTTCAGTTCTCTCTCTTTTCAGTAATACAAATAAGGTATAAAAAAAGAAAACATTTCCTTTCTACTAAGTCAATAGCCATATTCATAATAAATAATTTTCAAAGCGTTCTGTTTAGATTAGTATTTCTTAGTATTTCTTTAAAGAAAACGCTTCGCATTTCATTCTGTAATTCTGTTTTTAAGGAAAATGATTCACCAAATAAGGGAAACCCTATAAAGAGAGGTTTTGCGCTTATTATTTTAGACACTCGGGTTAAAAACTAGTTAAGATGGTACTTAGCTGACAAATAAATTTAACCGATATATTAAAAACTAGAGACAAAATGTGCTTTAAATCATGAACTTTTCAAACTATTGACGAGCTCTGATTTAGTTCACAGAATATGGAATTAAACTAATAACTAAAGAAATTTTAAAATATTATATATTTATTTTCGAAGTGTTCTTATAGAAACAGCGAAAAATGCGCATAGAATTGCACATTTAACGTAGACCCATGGATGGACAGAATCCCTCTCGTGCCAAATTATTAACGGGCTTTATACCTCAGCTGTTTGTGGAGTATGAAACGGTAAAAAATGCATGAAGACGGTTTTTATGATTATAACAATTACTATGAACAATTTTCATTGATGCAGTAAGAATATCTAAATTTAATGCAAGCATGAATTAGAGTAGATTGCTGAGTAATTGTCGAAGATCTAGCTAAGCAGACACATTGCAGCTTTATTAGATGCTTAAACAGCACAATAACGAGTTATTAAAGAGAGTACCATTTCCATATCAAAGAAGACGAAATACGTGCCAGGAATGGCTAAGTCACATTTAGATGTATTCAGTAATAGTGATAAATATGAAGGCGACGCATATGAATATATTGCGGAATCCAGAAACGTACTTGATATGCATGCCAGAAAACAGTTGATTCCACTCTGCTGACAAAGACGCATTAAACTGTCCTCACAATATTAGTGGAGTACCATTTCAGCTGTCTGTATTACAAAGCAATTTTGAAATGCGTTCACGTCAACACGCTCTGATCATGTCAACCACAGGCACTGCATGACTAGAAAATATGAAAGTGTTATTTAATTAATTATTGACATGAGAAGTATGTTGTATTTATTTAAAAAGACTTAGTGAGAATAGCTTGAAGTACATATACATCAGCTAAGTCATTTAAAATGCAGTAGTGTAATAGTAGTGAAGTAATGAGTGGTATGTTCGTTTTACAGTAGAATCGGTGATATCTATTATGGAGCTGCGTTTGCTATTGTGATGGGTGTTGTTATTATTACTACGCTTATTTAATGCGCGCGTGTTTTCCTTTTTGAAGTTCTGCCAAGGCCTTGAGATACCGAACTTGTGACGTGCCTACGTGTCTTTTCTTTGACAGTATTCTTTTTCCATGTTTGGCATATCGCCCGGCAGTGATCGTTCTGAACAACCCGAGAAATGTAGATTGATGTTATGTGATCTGTAGAAGCTATAATATCTAGTGCAATATTAATCATTCATGCATCCTGAGACTGGAAACCTTCAACTTAGGTGGCAGGCCACCACATATTGCTGATCATATATCTGTTTAAAAAAGAACCTATATTAACGGGAAAGAATTGTAATGGGACTTCTAAATAAACAGAGAGACAACAAGTTTGTTTTGTGTGCATCGTCTCTTCTGACTATGCGCTTACAAAGGGTAAGCCACTATATTTTTCACCGTTATTGTCATTATTACTTCACCATACTCTCCCCAATATACATATTTAGTCCTTTATGAAGAATTCTCCTCTAATGGCAATATCGTTATTTTTGCGATTCCTCTTTTAATAGTTCCCATTGCTGTCTGTACATTTACAACCCTAACGTTCCGTCTGGTCCCGGGAAAACTTTTACAACGTGACCTAGCAACCCCTTATTTATAGGAAGGCCATCTTCCTTAATCAATACTAGCGTACCTATTTTCAAATGTGTTCTACCTTACTGCCACACTTTGAACGTTGTTGAAGAGTGTTCAAATATTCTCGGTGCCATCGATTCCATATAAGTTGAAACCACCTACTAATCTTATGCCACCTAGAAATCCTCTTTTCATTTACATTGATTAATTCGGGTTCAACGATGGTTGGCATTGGCCTTCCGATGAGGAAATGACCTGGTGTCAAAGCCTCCATATCATTACTGCCGGATGATAATCGAGTGATCGGATGCGAATTTAAAATAGACTCGATTTGTGTTACTACAGTTAATAATTCCTCAAATGCTAGTCTTGCGTTGCCTACTGTTCGCTTTAAGTGATATTTTGCGGATTTTATCCGTGCTTCCTACAGCCCACCAAAATTAGGAGTTCGAGGAGGAATAAATTTCCATTGAATTCCTTCTTCGGATAAATAATTAGCTAACCATTTTTCAGGACGCTTAATTAAATTGTTAAGTTTTTGCAATTCAGAGTTAGCACCTACAAAGTATTTTGCGTTGTCGGAAACTATAACTGCCATTTTCCCTCTTCTTCCAATGAATCGCTTCAAAGTGGTAATGAAGGCAGCTGTTGAAAGTTCGGATACTAATTTAACTAAGAAGCAAAAGAAAATTGCTAAGTATACCTTATTTAGAATCCCTTCACTTTGTCCTTTATACCTTATGAAGAAAAGGCTCCCAAAATCTGTGCCAACATAATTAAAATGGGTACTGTGATTTACGTGACGTGGGCAATTAGGTTGTTTGTCCTACAGCTTCATGCGTTATTTTTCTGAATAAATTTCTGCCTCACACAACACAACACTGCTTGCGAACCTACATGAAGATATTTTTTATGATAATATTCTAAGATTATATTGCTTAACTTGTAGCATTCATTATTTTAACTAACCAAATTATTTTTAGTTTGAACTTTCCTATCGATATCTCAAAGTTTCAGTTGCTGCCCGAATTTAGCGCGAGTGAGATATTTATGCAAATCGCATATATCTGTTAGCAGTTTAAAAGGCAGGAGTTAACGAGGGGAAAGACAGAGCCTTGGATTTATCGCCGTAAGGCTGTGCGAGCAAAGATTTCCTCTGTCTACTGAAAGTTCGCCTTTATAGGCATTTGCAATTACCAGTGTTTGCTAGTGAAATTCGCATTATTGCATTTCACTAAGAGTTAAGCTTCCCTCGCCGTCCTACTTAAGCTAAGTTAGGGATTTGAATTTGTTAACGCACTTTATTTTCATATTATTTTAGTTCAGCCCAAGTAGTGGCTTACTCTCAATTTGAAGAGTTGTAAATATTTGAATTAAAGGGTCACTTTTAAACCCTCCTTCTGACTTTGTAGTTTCTGCAACACTAAAGGACATAGCCTAGATCTGCTCACTGTCCTCCACATAAGGTTTCACAGTTTATGCTCACGAAGAAAGTCAAGAGATTGAAGGAAAAACCTTATAAACTTACCCTTTGCTGGCAAGATTATTTGGTGTTTTTGTGAAAAACTGAAGTTGCCATTTTTTAATCTGACTGCAACTCTCATGATTCAATGATACTAACTTACTTTTGCAAG
>KK121198.1:3229-14772 GCA_000611955.2 Stegodyphus mimosarum
CGAACAGTAGGCCGAACAGCTCTTAGAGAGTGAGGATATTGAACGTATGGATTGGCCGGCACGATCTCCGGATCTCTATCCCATCGAGCATGTATGGGATTTTCTAGGCAGACGCTTGGCAGCTCGTACCTTACCACCAGTAACGATTCCGGAGCTTCGATTGGCGGTGCAAGACGAATGGGCAGCAGAACAACCTTGAATTCCACAACCCATTGAGGTATTTTTATTAATTGACGAGGGGGCATACTTATGAAGGAGTGAATGCTGATTAGATTTTTTACAAACAAACTCTCTTAGAATTACAATCATAAATAGAATGGCGCTTAGTTAAGCAATTATTACAGAGTTTAAAATTTTTAATCAAATCTAATCTGTCTGTTAATTTCATTTCTTTATCAGAGTAATATAATGGATGATTAGTTTGGGCTTTACGAGCTACACATATTTTAAATGAATCATTAGAGTTGACGCTACAGGTTTTCGACCGTTCGCAAATGTGCTCAGATGAAATGTTAGTGTTAACACTACTTAGAACTTGACACCTTCTTTCTAAAAATTGTAAAAAGTTATAAAAATTTGGGACTTGATTGTCCTTTAACGTGAATTCAAACTGTTTTCTTGTTTCTCTGTCTATTTTTTCGAGAACAACTTTAATAACAAGGCATTAGAAAATTTGTCTAAATCGCTAAAATTTTCAGCGATCTAAGATTTTGATTTATATTATCTAGCAAGTTTCAAAGTTTCTTAGCTGACTCATATTTGATAAATTGAAGATTGAGAATGTTTTTAATGTTACAATCAACAATAGACAATCAACAAAAGAATCCTTTGCTTTAGAACAATCAATCCTTTGCTTTAGACCCTTGAACAATGAATTGTAACTATCATTTGCGGTTTCTTTAATTTTTGCTTCTCCTTTTAGTGACCCACGTATAATGAAGGTTTTCGTTTTCAGAAAGCTCTGAATTTTCGTCAATTAGGCTAATAAATTGACTTTTAAACAAGTTCCACTCCTCAAATTTTCCACTGAAAATAGGAAGAGGGATTTTTGGAAGTTTTATTGACATCAGCTTTAACTGATCGTTACTGCTTGAATTCAAATAAGTAGAACTGTCAGTGTTTTGATTTAGATAATCAGAATTATTTTAACTAATTTTAAGATTTTTAATCAAAGTTTTTAGACTTACCACCGAATTTTGCAAGTTGTTGCAGAATCAAGATGTTTCTTTTGAAATAGGAATTTTATTATTACTATTTTTATTGTTATACTGTATTTTTCAAAAGTATGTTTGTGTCTTATTATTGTGTGAAGTTTGTAACTATATTTCTGGGGTTCGTACACATTTCAGCACATGAAAATTAAGTACTATTAAGGACTTTTAAGGACCATTAAAGAAAAAAATTAAGGACCTATCAGCAAATCGGAACTGCATAAATTCAGTAAAAGTCTATGCCTTAATTTCACTTTCGTTACACCAACCTAAAAAAAAATAGATCCGTAAGTAGGATGCACTATTGTTAAGACTAATTATAAAATAAATTCGAGAATAAAATCATTTTTGTAAAATTTGTCAAATAAGTATTAAACATTTTACACTTATAATAGTTGGACATATTTTCAAGAAGATTATAGACATTTTATTTCCGTTTTACTAGAGGTTATCTTTATGCTGATTTTTTTTTATGTCTCATTTCGTTAAGTGCTTGCTCAGTCTAGAGATTTTGTAAATAGCAAGCCGATTTTATACCAAACGGCAGAGGTTAAAATTAGAAGTAAAATTCATAACAGAAGACTGGCTGTTGCTTGCCTAGAGAACAACTTGCCAATCAGAACAGACCTAAATGCCTGATGTTGGCAGGGTTTTTAAAAGTTATGCTCTGTCTGTCTGAAGCAGTTAGTGTCGCAGCTTCGTGCAGAGTTCCTGGAGTTGTAATACAGCTATCATACTTTAAGGTTTCAATAAGCCACTAAAGCACCAGACGTGATAAGTTGTTTTGTATTATTTTAAGTCTTACTAGTTGTAAGGAATATGTTTTATAGTAATTTTCACATTTTTGTATTGTATCTTGTGACTATGGTAAGGCTAAATGAAAGGCTCGATGTAGAGGTAACTTTTAAAGATGAGCAATTAGTTACCAATAATTGAATTAGGTAGTTAGGTAGGTAGTAGATAACATAGATTTACCTGACCACTATTAAATTTTATTTATTTTTTAAAAATATTTGATGAAACTCACAGTCTAATAATATTTCACAGTTTAAAATACATGTAATTTATAACACTGATTCTTAAACAACATCAGGATGATAATACATTAAAAGCTACAACATGTTTATGTTTTGCAGCAACAATACTCAACAAAATATTTATGCGTCTTTTTAATTTGAAGCCTTCACAGACATTATGGGTAATTTATATCAATTTCCTTCTCTTTAAGCATCTTTTCTAACAATGTGAAATTTGTTTCAGCAAACCAATGTTCGCATTAGTTTCTGCTTCATCTCCTAACTGTCAATGTCTCGACATTATACCTATGAGGTTTTATATGATCTGGTAAAAGTTAAATAGTCCAAAACTCTCGATAGACATGAAGCAAATTATCATCATGTCTGAAAGTAACTTTAAGTCAGATAAAAGTTAGAATAAACCTTTTTATTTAAACAGAACTTATAATATAAGTGCGCGTTCTTATGCTAGCAGAATGAACTACAGCTCAACGATAGGCATGAAGCAAATTATCATCATGTCTGAAAGTAACTTTAAAGTCAGTTAAAAGTTAGAATAAACCTCTTTATTTAAATAGAACTTATAATATAAGTGCGCGTTCTTATGCTAGCAGAATGAACTACAGCTCATGGCGATGTAACTAAACAGGAAGAGTCAAATTCAAATTAAAAACTGTGGACTAGTAGTCAAAGATAGCACAATTTAATTTTAATCTAAGCTGGCTCAATAACTCATAATCGTAACAGATTCAAATATTGGTAGAGATAACACAAAGCTGAATAATTACAAATTATCACAGCTGGCAGGAACTAACGTAGCGTGCAAGCAGAAACCAGAAACACTCTCTGTCTTAAAATACAAAAACCTCGGTTTAAATACTATCTAAACGATTTGCACTCTGGTGAGGAAAAGAAGGGAGAAGCTATAAGTACAGGCTGAAATTATAGACAACTGGTTAATTTACATAATACTAACTGTACATATATTTAAAGAATAATGTTCTTTCACTTTATGCATTCAGTTTCTTTTCTCAATAAGTTTCCTCTGCATTTCAGAATTTTTGGATTTATTTAAAGATTTTTGTTATTCTAAATACTACATGTATTTAAAATATATAGAAGAAGCTGCTAATTTTATTCCTTAAATAATATGAACACTGAGAGTAAATATGAAATGATATATGGTCAAAGCCGGTGTGGCAGAATATTTAGAATTTTAGCGATGCACAGAGCAATAAAATATAGAAATAGCAAAACTTTTAGAATTCAGGACAGGCACTGGGAACAGAATTTAGGACCCACAGAGACTGCATCAAGTACAAAAATGCCTAACGCCAACCCTGCGTGTCATGCATTGAGATATATAAGATACATATGATAATCTTTTAAACTGTTAGTTTGCAATTCTTTTTTAAAAGAAAATTCCTTTCTGTAGATATGTGTCCATGTGCCAACATTAGAAGCATTACTGATATTTTCCATGCTTCTGCTTAGGAAAAAGACACAAGGGGGGTGGGAAATAGTCATGTTAAGAAAAAAATTTCTAGGATCAGAAATAAAACATTTCAGATATTAGGTTTTCATTGTTCTCCCAAAAATTCTCCAAAGAGTAAGCAATTCATTACAGACATTCTGTAAAATACATCCATTACAAGTTCATACTATGAAAACATTTTTCATTTTGTCACATTTTTCTGGAATCTTCTAGACTCTCAGATCTATAAATCTTGCATTCAAACCCTTCTAAACTTTCCAAGGTCCAATGTCTAAAATCCGAAAGAAAGACTACCACTACCAATTCTGCAACAGCGAAAAGTCAGAAGTATTTCAAAAAAAATTTACACACACACACAAACAAAACAAAAAATTTAATTAATTTTATAGAGAAAACGGATACACATTCTGAAAGTTCTGAATATTCTGAAACAATTACATAGGGAAAAACTCTTACCATGAAAAAAATTTAAAAAAGACATTTTAAAATAATTACACAGCTATTTTGCTTTTGCTAAGAACTGTTTTGTAAATTATACCTTTTAGCATTTATTAGCTTGTTTATTTTCGGATTCAAAATATTGTAATAATTAGTTGCCAAAATGAAAAGAAATATCACTTTATAATTTAACAGGGAAAAATAAAAATGTTTTATTTAAATGTTAGTTCTTAAATATAATTTCGATATATTACCATTATTTTAACGAAATTTAATAACGTTACAATGTTCTAAATAAAATTATCGAAAAATTCACAGATCTCCGAATTAAAAATTTTGTAAAGAAATTTATCTTAAAATCGCCAAAATGTTGATAAGTAGCCAAATTTAGAACCGTTTAATAAAAGAATTCGCATCCCCAAAAAGGAAAAGTTGTTTAAGAGCTCTTCATTAGTAAAAAGAAACGATTTCGAAATGCCTAAGTTTCATTTCTTG
This sequence comes from Stegodyphus mimosarum, assembly GCA_000611955.2. Taxonomy (NCBI): domain Eukaryota; kingdom Metazoa; phylum Arthropoda; class Arachnida; order Araneae; family Eresidae; genus Stegodyphus; species Stegodyphus mimosarum. Next base: position 7,885 of record KK121198.1, read on the forward strand.
CCTAGAAACTCGAGTATCGCACCGTTTATAATAGAAACAGAAACAAACTAAAACAATAACCCTATTTCTCAGTGAATCACCTAAAATATTCCTCAAAAATGCTAATTTGCACTTGAAATGGCAATCGCAAAAATAGACCTAAATTTTAGATGATTAAAATTAAGGACCTTCTACTGATTTTGGACGAAATTAAGGACTTTTAAGGACCAAAAATCGATTCTAAAAAACCTAAGGACTTTTAAGGACTCTTAAGGACCGTACGAACCCTGATTTCTTTTCCTGTGTGGCAACAACGCTTCTGTAATTCTTCTATTTGTTTTTCTGCATGTGTGCCAATTTAGATGGCGTAATGCTTTTGAATGAGAGCATCGGTTGATTGTGCAGATGAAACATGTTGTTTCAGTACGTTCTTTCTTTAAAAATATGTAAAATAAATGTTTTGTTTTCGGAACTCGGATTATTCAAACGTTATTTAGTTTTAACATAAAATACTGGCGTCCATTTGACAGAACGTTTGTGTGATTTCGAGTAGTTTTGATTTAGGCATTTTGTTAAAATGGAATTGTTAAAAGCAGAATGTAAAAGTGAACGTACTTCGTTTACGTTAAATACGAAGATTGTGGAAGAAGAATTGCCTACTTGTACCGATCCCGAAAGATTGCAAGTCTTGTTGGGGCAACTGATTGACAAATTGGAACGCTTGGACAGTACTCAAAGCGGTGTCTTACAGCAAACCAAGGAAGGTGATTTTGAGAATGAATTTAATACGACTGAAGGATACAGAGATTCCTTTATAGCTTTAAAAGTGAAACTTCAAAATAAAATTGGACAGTTGAATTTGATGAATGGTACTGAAAATATTGCTTTAGTTTCGGTTTCGGATGCTAAAGAAAATGAAAACAGGAAGTTCAAACTTCCTAAACTTGAATTGAGAGAATGTTTAGGCTTTTGGAGCCAATTCTACAAAATTCATGAAGATGCGGATATTGTTCCGGAAGATAAATTTTTGTACTTAGTACAGACCCTTTTATAATCCTTTAAAATTCCGTCGAACATTAATGGCTCAATATACAACCTCGCTGGGAAACACTGCCTTATAGTATCTTTGTGCAATAGTGAAAGCTTTTCACTCAAGTGCGCCTGTGATATTTGAGAGCTGAAAGGCACTGTTTACTCGATCAAAGTTTGAAACTAAACTTAACACGGAAGAGTAATTCCTACAAAATCAAAACACTTTTAATAAAAAGCAGTTTTCACGAAATACCAACATTGTTGCATATGTTAGTTCTTATAATGCAGAGAGAAAGTCCTCTCTATAATACTTACAATTAGAATAAAAATTCAAAATATATTAATGTGGAATATTACTAATAGGGATTATAAAGGAATATTTACAAGTTTTTTTGAAGGATTTAAGGGTTGTTTAATTAAGGTTTAAAAGGTAAAGCGTATTAAATGTTTGATATGATAGCCTATTTATGGATTATAAAGTCTACACCGCGATTTCCATGATAGAAAGGATTTTCGTAAAAAATCCAGGTATACAGATTTCCCTTCTTCTTCCACTACTTTCTTGAGTATATATACCAATCGTGATGGGTTTGGGATTAAAAAGAGCTTCTTTCAGAGCCCCAAAAACACAGTAGTCGACAGGTGAAACCTCAGAGAACGTCGCAGAAACATAAGGTTTCAATGTTCAAGGAATGCAGTGGTACTTTTTGAAGTATGACTTCTTCAAAAAGACAAGATACCTGGCTCAAGACAAAGCAACAATAGACCTGGCTACCGGTCTCTTGTTGTTTTGATGCAGTTTCCCTTTTTGAAAGTTTTGGGATAAAGAAATGGAAAATAATCTGTAAATATCGGACGTAAAACATTCTTTTCATAATACACCGTATTGATTTTAACATTTTTTCAACCTTCTTAATTTTAATTTCCTCTTGAAAGAGCATTCATTTTTTTTTCGCAACATTCAAAAATCCCTTACTGAAACATTCTTTGGTTTCAGGGAACCAGGTTTGTAAATTTTTTTCCTTCGTTATCGACAATAAATTGGCCTTTTTTGTTGTAGTCATTTAGGTAAGCTCATGGTTAATCGAAAGTCATAATGTAATTAGATTTATCTCCTGCTATATAGTTTTCATACTCAGTTCTACAAATTATTTAGCTGGTGAACATTTTGCTTTTTAGCTTTTTTAATTTATACAATCGTGGTTTATTTTTTTAATAACAGTTTCAACAGATGTATTTAAACACTTTGCTAACGATTTTGCGTCCGCGGATTTTGTCTTGCTGTTAACGGTTCAACTTTAGAAAGATTAGAAACATTACGTAACGTTTTATGGCATTCGTTTAGAGACTTCTTTCCATTTAGAAGTAATGACTGACGGATTTTCAGTTTCCGATAAATAATTCTTATAATTTTCCACCAGGAATTTTAATATTATGTATTACATATTGTTTTTGAATTACGGAATAGGATTATTTACCTTCGGAAAGAGCAAATCCGTAACCTTCAACTTCTTCAACAATCCACATCTTATTCGAATGCGACATTTTGAAAAAAGAATAAATTTAAAAGTAGCAGATGATAATTCTAATAAGCTTTTGCCGGAAAGTTTTATTCCAAAACATCTGCTTTTTTTACCAAAATTGTTCTAAAAATATACAAACACCCTCTGTATTTAAATATTTAAATTAAATCCATGCAATTGAGGAGTAAAATAAAACTTAAAATATTTAAATATTAATGCCCATTTTATACTATTGACATAGATTCTTGCAAAACGTTTAGCTGCTCGAACTGCATGAAACGTTTCTAATTTCTGAACCATGTTGTTGCGCATATCACATTCATAGAACAAAGTATTAAATAATGTTTGTAGCAACTATGCTAATGTTGAAGGATTTTTATTCAGTAAGGATTTGCAGCCCTCTGACATATTTTATACGTGTTTAATATCTGAAGTAAAGCGTTCCATTTCATCGTATCAAATATAATACGATGGGCTATCAATGGCACTTTGCTTCTGTATCACAGTTAATACAGTGGACCCACGGGCTGAACCTGAAGCGTATCCTTTAGGATACGCTGAGACCGAAGAGAGTAATGCAGCATAGCTACACCTATATCTTTCACAGCAAAATTCCAGAATCCTGTTCATTAACTCCTGTTTAAATTGAACATAAAATAAAAAACGATATACAAAGGAGCAGGCGTTTCAAAAATCTCAATATTTTACATCTTAAAAACATATATGTAATGCGACACAAAGTAAATTCAATAGCATGATTTTTTTAATTTCAAAATTTCAATTCTCAGAATTCTGTGCTTTCTAAAAATCTTACAAATTCTTCAGTGAAAGAAATTCAAAATTTTTTTCGTCGCATTAAGGAAGAATGTACTCATTTTCTATCAGAGTTATAATTTTCTTTTTAGAACTTTATATTCACTTCGAGTAGACAGGATAACATTACCTTCGCACAGAAATATAATTTACATATTAAAGTCTGGAAAGAGAATTTAATAGTGCGTGAGTAAACTACAGCATAATGTCAAAAGGCACGGTAATTTCGTTTGACGAGAAATGAGAAATATTTTGTTTTCATAAACTGCAGTTTATAAATAAATTTTACGAAATTTAAACATGCAGTGGTAACTCGTTGGACGAGATGAATTTTTCCATATCCGTGGATGCACAGTAAACCCTTGCAGAAAGCGGGTGTTAGGCAAACGTACGGCAAATGACAAAATCTCCATTACAAAGTCAGGCAGTACATGTGCTTCTTTCTTCAACAATTCATTTAACTTCTCGTAAGTTAAAAGGGTCTTTATCTTCTTTGTTACCCCTGCTTTCAACCGTCTACTGATGTTATAAGATCAACCAAATCTTCATTTGCCATTTCTCCTTCTTCCATGTTTGAAAATCCCCCACCATCTATCAGATTTGCAGTTTACACGATTTCCTTTACTTCATTTTTAATGGATGGAAATTCTCTAAACCTTTTTACATCTTCTGGCCAGAGCTGATACCAACAAGCATTCATTGTGAATGAATTCACTCGATCTCACGCGGTTTTAGCAATATACGTATGTGCGTGTGTTATTGAATCAATTGCTTATAAAATGTCATTATTGTGTAGCGATTTCCTTCGTCTAATGCTTTATTTCAGAGATGTGAATATGCCTAACGTAAATAGGCTTTGAATCCTTATGATGCCTTTGTCCATTAATTAGATTAGAGAAGTCGTGTTCGGTGGAAGGAAAAAATCTCTATATTTGGATGTGTTGTGAGGGCTTCAGCACCGTGTCCTGGAACATTATTGAGAATTATAAGAATTTTAAACCACAGGTTTTATTGTTATAAGCAATGTTGGCCTTCTATAATGAAGGAATTTTCAAAACAGTCATTAAAGTGAATTTTCGCAATGATGCCGATGCTCCGCAGTGCAGAGCATGTAATTGAAATTCTCGCCTTGGCAAATTAAATGGAGACGATTGAGATAAAGCGTATACGTATAGATAAAGCGTATACGTATTTCGGATGAGAAATAAAGGGCAAATAGTAATTACGCTCTTGTGAAAATTATCTTATTATAATAACGCTGTTTAATTCTAAAATACGAATGCGGTGGGAGAAATGCATATATAATGTATATAAATAAAGCCCTGCACGTTATATTGTACATAAATGTTTTTCTGCTATCCAGTACCAAAGAAATTTTTCGCACATTCTAATACTTTCCGATCTTTGTTTGCTAACCGATTTCATCATTTTGCAACGTTACTCGATTTAATACAGCCTTTGACAATTGTAGACACAGCGTGCTCGGAACACTGCTTGCGCTACCGTGTCCCGAATTTCCATGCCATCTTCATACTTTTCAACATTCTTTTTTTTTTTTCATTTTTATGATTAGGATTCCATATGTTCAAGACTGAGTATAACTCCGGGATTCCATGGTCCAGAACTAGTCCGGACAGTTCTGGTGTTGCTGTCCAGACTAACGTCCGAGGTTGTAAAAATATCCAGTGTTTGAGAATTTTATAACTGGCAAGAATTTTTTTGTTAATTTTCGACCTATATATTCGACATTGCGCTTATAAGCATTCTGTTAATCAATGTTATCTCTCAGCCTACCACGGAGCAATCTCTGAAGCCGGTCTTGACGAAGGCCTGCTTACCAGTCTTGTCACAACATTTTACGTAGCCATTTGGCAACACAACGGGGGCAATGTGTTTATATTGTTTTCATATGCAAAGTAACTGGTCTCCGCGTTTTTGATCATTTTATCTCTTCTGGTCACATCGTTTAGCAAGCGAAAATATGTGTTTAATAATAAATTGCAACAGGAATACAAATTTTCAAATTGTATAATGATAATAACTATGAACGTGATTAGTGCACTGGAGAATTTTCTATTGCACATTGACATTGAGGGCAATAAAACACATAAAGGAAAAATGACACATAAAGGAAAGGGTGAATGCTATTAATGCTACCGTTTCAGCAAACATAAGAAAAATTTTTTAAAGCCAAAGATGGAAATAGCAGTAACAGTGATCTGGAATATGTTGCTAAAGAATCTACATTTTCATACCATACTGGTAGACATGAACTCGGTTTCGAAACATTAGACTGCATATATAAACTAAATGAAACAGTTATATGACTCAAAAGTTTCACCTGCTAAACTAAAACCGAAACAATTATTGTTAACATTATTTTGCCATTTATGGAAACTATTAATTATGTAACAGTAACAATAGATAACTCAAACCTATGTGAAGTAAAGAGTATTCCGATTGTGATAAGATATTTCTGTCTGAATGAGAAAATTCAATTTAAACTTTTAAATATCGTTTAAGTGTCAGGTGAAACTGCTCATCTTTTTACTCAGTAGCTTTTGCAGTGTTTGAAAAAATACAAACTTGAAGAAAAGTTGGTTTGGTGTGCTGCTGATAATACTAACAGTTACTTTGATGGGGCAAGAGAAAGGCGAATGAAAATGTGTTCCGAAAAGTTCAAAGTGAGTTAGATAGATCTATTTTTACGAACTGACTGATCAGCTAACATCGAACACTATTCAGTACAAGCAGTGTGTTATTCTCTACTCCTGGATATAATAGTTATTGTTATAAAAATGTATAAATATTTTCACATATATACAGTACAAGTAGCGAAACTTGAAGAGTTCTGTGAATTTGTGGAAACAAATTAAAAAGAGTAATATAGCAGCACAAGGTTTCTTAATTTGTCACCTGAAATAGAAAAATTTCTTTCCATTTTTGATGGCTTAAATCATACTTTTTATCTTCTGACAAATGCCCAAAATTATTATTTGATTCTTTTTTAAAAATAGAAAGTGATCTGATTTCAAAATTTTCATATGATGCACTACGGCTATTTAATAATGTAGTTCTAAAATTGGAAGCTAATTCTATTACAGCAACTGAAACCTTTCACATATATTCTGAATTTGGTAACTTTAGGAAAGATGAACCCACACATATGTATCATCTTCTGCCAAAGAATTGTTATACACCCTAAAAGGAAATAATTATGTTCAAGAACAGAAATTCTTTTCAAGCATAGACAGTTTTTAAAATCAGTCTTGATATAATTCAGTGGATAAAATTACGAACTGAAATTGCTAGGTCTGATTTAAGATACAGTGCAAAAGTTGTTAATAAAGTTATATTTTTTTCCGAAAAGGCAGTCACTAACCTTTGGCCACTACTAAGGCCAGAAGCAGTGGCCAGTTTACATGGAAGCATCTGACAGTTGCGCCACCGTTGACTCCTGTGAATGCACAGACAATTTATATCCATCACCTTCACCGGGAATCGAACCCGGACTCTTCGTTACGGCAGTCAGTGTCACCAG
>KK121198.1:14826-27518 GCA_000611955.2 Stegodyphus mimosarum
GCAAAATTTAAATAATGATGAGCTATGTGATGTAAGTAAATTGTTAAACCAAGTAATTCGAAACCAAAAGGTCGGTTTGGATCAGGTTCTGAAAAACTACCAGATATTATTGAAATGAAGCTAAAAAACTTTTAAGGTGCTTCAAAAGATTGTCTCATATTGCAATATTTCTAAAATGATTAAGTTTGCGATGTCTTTGCCTGGGACATCTGCCCCAGTCAAGAGAGGTTTTCAATTATGCGGAACAATTTGCTTTCGGAAAGAGGTAGAATTTAAGTATCAACTGCTAAACATCTGATAATTATTAACTCGAAAACTTTCTTGTTGGTAATTTTATGATGTAATTAAAACAAACGTACAATTTCTGGAAAAAGTCATGTCTACTAAGAAAATAACTGCGTAAAACATGTTTATGTTTCAGTAAACTGTGAAACAAAAAAAATATGGTAAGCCTATTCATGGTGATCTTAACCACATTCTTCGTTGTTTGATTCTTCTTAATAATTTCCTTAAAACTCACTGCTAATGAATTTACAAAATATATATGCAAAGAATCACTTGGAAATTGAAAGTTATGGCGCAGGTTGTTTACTGAATTGTAGCAAAAGGAGTACTGACGCTCACTGGCAGTCTCGAAGGAGGTAAATATGTATAAGCGCAGTGATAACTCATCTTACTTCAAACAAATATCGTATACTAAACAAAAAACTAAACAGGATGTATACCAAGCTAGACGTATGTCACTGGTGACGAAAACAGACGTAAGACTGTAATTACATATTTCAATCAGAATCATTCAATACAATTAGATACAATGGTTAGCAATGCATAATTCTGATTTAGCCTTTTTTATTTTGCGTAGATATACTTAGAGTTCTCCATTGGTTCATACATCACTTAAAAAATTAGACAAAACTGCATCCTTATGTTTGGCTTCGATTTCAATCATAACTCTATGGATTTCGAGGGCGATCAGACACAGATCTCTCAGGAACAAAAACATTTGATTCGTATTGTAGTTTTCGTATTTACCATCAGGATAGTTAACGATCTATACGCTGAACCGTACTAGTTTTATTTAAAAAAAGAAATAATAATAAATAAACTTTTTTACTGATATTTCATTTTCTTGCCATTTAAGACTTTAGAAAGTTTATGATTGATATGTCTACCCCCCTATTACCATTGGAGACAAAAACTCCCCATTTTCTGTGTAAATTGAAATGTTTTAATAAAATGACCTAGCGTTTTCATGGAAGAACTCAATGTTTTCGAGGAAACCTACTCATGCGTTTTTCTGGGATTTTTTCCATTTCAGGAAAGCCATTCTAATAACGCATTTTACAGCTATTCTAAAGATGAAAAATCTTTCATTTCACGCAAAGTATCCATTTTTCATTCTGCATTTCTTCAATGAAGAATGCAGTTTACCGAAACTAAAATGAAAAAGAAAATTAACCGAAAGAGTTGGAAGAAAAGCAAATGGAGAAAGAACAGGAAAAGAAAATTAAAAAAGGAAATAGGAAAGGAAGGAAAGCAAGGGAGAATAGTAAAGGCATATAATACAGTAAAAACAGGAGTGAAGGAGAAAAAAGAAACTGCTAAATCATTGACTTCGTTTTCAAACCTAGCACAAAGAAACAGTTTCGTGTGATGATATTTCCGTTTCCATACATATTTCCATTTTGATGAATGCTATCAAAATTATAATGATTCCGTTTCTTTTTTAGAATAACTTTCATCGTTTTATTTTATAATTCCCGGTATTTAGAAAGTTACATTTGGCACAAAATGGAAGTTATAAATCACTTCCACATTTTAATGTATGGAATAATCTCACTAAATTGTTTCTTATGAGTTAATCACACACATTACGCAACGTGTTTTCCACTGAAGCTGAATGAAAATATTTCACAAACGTAAACAAAAAGTATTACCAAAAAATACTAACAATTAATACTGTCATTCTCTGGACAAAATGCAGTAATGACATCTATTTTTCTCCACAAAGAGAAAATATTTACCATTTATAAAGACTTGTGTTATAGACCAGAAATGATGATGTTTAAATGGTGATATTTCAGTGGTTTTGATGGTATGTCAGCGGATGTATTTGTGATCATACATCACTGGAGCGCTTAACGGTGTATGGTGCTAGCATGAATATATTTAGAGGTGCTTCGCTTTGAATGGTCTATTATCGCTATTATTTGCCTCTAAATCCGAATGCAGATTCTATGCGTTCCCAACTAGCATATCTATTTGTCATTATTTGATTTTGAAATGTATTGCCAAACTGAATGTAAATTAATCTTTAATTGTTAAAAAAAAGTGCAGCGAAGATAGAAATCCCTGCATGGCAATAGACTTGCTACGTACTATATAAAAGGTGTGTACATACGTATTCTGAATTGCAACTCTGAAGGGCATTATCGAATTTCCCTTACGTGCTTTCGTAGCCTAAGCAGTTAATACGTTCCAGCTAGCAAACAGAAGATACGGGCACCAGTCTCTGACGCCACGTTCCCTGCACCAGAAATCTATGGGCCCTGGACTTCTATAGTGGTTCCTGAACTCAATTATTGGAGTGGCTCCCAAACTAGTGGATATTATTTCGCATTATTTCAGCTGGTTGACTGGGTCTCGTGTCTCTCCAAAGTCGTTGTTTAAGTTGAAAGGGAATTGAGTTTGCTTTTCCCTGTCCCATTAGGATGCATATAAAGTTTAGGGCTGTGATTTACTGCTAGTGGGAAGGGATACGATTTTTGTTAAAGTACATTATATGTATTTAATATTTCTAAATCATTTACTTTAACATTTTTGTAACCAAATTGAAAGTGGAAGGTTATTAACCAGCTCGACTGATTTTAATAACCGACAATGGGTATTCTTTCATCGGTGTCTCCTCCTACAGTGGTTATATACCCTTTGCAAGTCATGAATGTGGGAAAGTATTTGCTGATTAAATTAGATAGCGCGTTACCAGTGGTTTTGATCTGCAGTTAAAATGACGAAAGGCTGGCGCATGATATTCTTAGCCGTAGATGGATATATATTGTAGCGAAGTAATCCTTTCTTTTGTATGCTAAGCTGTCGCCAGCATTGTGGCCGAAATTCTGTTCATGAACGATAATGCGGCATCCTATTATATCTGCATCGTTGATATAAAATGAGGAAGGTTCTCAAGGGGTTTCCGCTGCTCATCCGTCCGATCCAAATCCGACTGAAATCCTTGAAACTTCACACTTGGTTTATACAATTCGAAGTAGTAAAAGCCTACGGAAAATATTCAGGAAAATTATAATAAAGAATAAATAACTGAAATTTGTTGGAATATAAACAAATACATAAAAATATTAATAAATTATACGAATGATAAAACACATAAATAAAAATATTAATATATTATACGAATGATAAACTCATAAATAAAATATTAATAAATTGCATGAATGATAAAACATATAAATAAAATATTAATAAATTACGAATGATAAAACATATAAATAAAAATATTAATGAATTGTACGAATGATAAATTATAAATCAAAATAAACAAATTATGAAAATAAATGAAAACATTTAAACAGCTGAATGAAAGTGTGACAATAACTCATGCAATCGATGGAGAAAGGGAAGTAACTGCTTTGAAAAGCAATTGTGTTTGTGTTGAATCCTAATCCAAATTATGTCTTTTTAACTTTATCATTGCCCTTCACATCAGCCAGAATCATTTTGACTGGATCATTCCTCCTCAATACGGAAGATTCTATTACTCGTTAACAATGTAAGCAATTTTGCCTCTAAAGTTTCGCGTATTTACTCTTCCCATTGAAAACGAGACACGCATGAGGCAACTTGCCCAGTATCTGGTTTAAAAAATTTAAAAGAAATAGTGAGAAACTAAGTGTAAGATTGAAGGGGCTCTTCCTGCCTGAATTCAAGCATTGCTAGAACCTTTCGGACACAAGCCTTGCGATTTCTCTGCATCCACTTGTAATTTCGCTACAGCTGAAAACGGGTCTGATAGAGAAATGAACAGCATAATTGTAAAAACGGGTCAACAACTGCAGTCGAAATGTGTTAGTACCTGCAAAAAGTACATCGCCGTTCAAGGTGAGCCTATTTCTTATATTTTATTTAATTTCGAATAAGGAATATTCCAGCTCACTACAGCGACTACTAAATAAATTTATTTGACATTTTTGACTGAAAAGGAAATACAGCGGAGCACGTTTCTCGTTAATTCGTCTTTAACATTTATACATTGTTTTATCTTGATACCGATTCTTTCGCATTAATTTTGATAGTAAACGTTTTCTTTTATATGTCCCATGAATTCGGTTATACGTTGTTTTTGCTTGACGTTTTACATTTCGCAGTCCCACCGTTCAAGTATTTTTCTCAGAAATGGAGATAGAAGAAGGAAACAAAGGCATGAGACATCACAGTCTGGTACAGGAATTTAAAACCCGTTCATGAATAGAGGGAATAATCATTAGAACGTCGTTAAAAGATAAAATTCAAATTTTAAAAGAATTTGATAAGAATATTGATTTGATTGCTTTGAATAGGCAAAGAAACTGGTTATTCCTGTGACAACACTAAAAACGGTTCTTTATAATAGAAAAAAATGTTGAAGAAAAACCAGAAATTTGTGAACGGTCCGCTTCAAAGAAATTTCGTGATCTAGATGGAAAGTTTGTTCAGGACGAAGCCATTTTGCTAAACGTTTTCATTCAGTGTCACAAGTGAATCGCCCCACGTTAATCGAGAAGTCAGGTAAATAGCTAATTTTAGGTAAAAGAAATAGCATTTCGATTGAATGTGAAGGAAGCTTGCTTTTCAACTGGATGGTTGCATAAATTTAAATTGCGCCATGGAACTTAATGTCATATAATAAATGGAGAATAAAAAAAAATTCCTGTAGAGTCGGTTGAAGAGAGGTTTAAGAATTCATCCATCAAACTAGATGGATGTAAATTAAAAGGCAACTTCAGTCTTGATGACACTGCTATTTTCTTTAATCCTATATCTATAAGAACCCAGGCTTTCAAAGTTGACAGTGTCATGTAGCTACACAAAGTAGAGAATGTCTCACTGTTTTACTTTGCGCAAATTCTAATGGTAGGTCAAAATCACTCCGTTATGTATACGAAAATCACAAAAACCAACGTGCTTCAAACATGTTAAGACTCGGACATTAGAATACAAAGTAGAAAGCATGGATGACTACGGACATTCTTACAGAATGGCTGAAGAAAACAAAAAGTTTTTGGGTGACAAAACTGCAAACTTTTACTTTTTATAAATCAGTGTACCGCCTATTCTTAAACGACAGATTTCTTGCAAAATATAAAAGTTGTTTTCTTTCTGACAAATTGCACAAGTTTAGAACAGCTTTTCGATGTGGATATCATTAAGAATTTGAAAATTTTATATAGGGAAAGGTTAATTCAAATTGCCCTCATAAATAAAACTATAGGAAATACAAAGATTAGATATTGAGGCAATGAATATGATTTCACTTTCCTAGACTGAAGTAAAACCACAAACAATTAAAAATTGCGTTATTAAAGGGGGAACCTACAGTCAAATCAAAGTTCTAAAGATGGAATGATAATGGAACTGTGATTATGGATGAAAACGCTTGGAAACTGCTGAGATCAGACATTTCATTTGAGGAATCCGTAAATCCGTGATGCCAAAGTAATGACGTAGGACTTACACATGAACGAACGACGCAAATATCCGATATAAACGTGTTTATTGCTTTGCGATTTACATAGATAAAGATACGGTTTCAAAAAACTTTTGTTTACTGGAAAGAATGGTGCAGGGTAGACGTGATCGCTTTAGAACTTACATACCCAAATTACGAAAACGATAACACTGTTTTCAAACGTGCCGTATGAAATAGATATCGCCTAGAATGTAGCGCGAGCTTTAAGCAGCTATCACATTAGAGATGTAATAAAACTTTTGAATTTTTCTTTTCCGCTATGTAAACCATAACATAATGCCCACATTATTTCGGATAAACATTGATGAAAAAAGAAATCCCAACACAAAGTTGTAGCGCTAGACAAATTAAATTTCGGAGGTGTATTTTCGTATGAATATTACATCTTGTTTTTTATTTTACTTTACCTGCGCAGAATCAAGAGACGTAAGGAATGGATTTCCGTGGTTTAAAAAAAAAAGAAAAGAAAGAAAGAAAGATGCGATTATAGAATTCAATAAAATGTTTTGGGAAAATTTACAAATTAGCGAAAAGGTTTTGGTTTCCGAATTTAACGAAAATGTATTGAACTAACGCCGGCTCCTATCAGTTCTTACACAGAGCAGTTAATTATCGTTATTCATTTTTTACTTCCTTGTACGAATTAAAGGAAGAGTTATAATAAAAAAATTTCGAGTACTATATTTCAAAGGAAACATCCATTTTGACCGATCCCGAATCCATTTTGATATTTTTTGAGCGCCATCTGTACGTACGGACAAAATATGGCTGTAATGTATGGTGGATAATTAATGAAAAATGTATAATATATTAATGAATGATAGTTCTAGTCAAAATCGTAATTAATGATGAGGATAGTTGAAATAATAACAGTAATATAAGAGTTTAAACTAAAAATTAATATAATAGTTTAAATTAAGTTTAAACCTATGTACTTTGATAAGTTGAATCACTTTTTTGTGAAACGAAGAAAGAGAAAATTGTTTTTTAATTTTGTTTTAAATGTTGGTACACAATTTTCAAAAATATCCTTTAAACCCCAAAATGTTTTTGTTAATACATTTTGTCTGCATTGCTATTTAAAACATTGTACTACTTCAATGACTGTTATTGAGTAACATATTGTTATGTGCGTACGGTTTCGAGATTGAATGCTAAGAATGTAAAACACAACGCAATGCATAGCGCATCCAAAAGATAAAGCTTTCACGGATACCCCAATAATGCACAGTTGCTCTGCATTGACAACTTACAACTGAGGGACTGATGATCTCTCCGGTCTTCTCGAAATTATTGGAAAGCATACAAAGGCCGAATACAGTTACAGTTACACAAAATACCAATTGCAATTATTTAGCTACAGTACCTATTTACGACAATACGGGTACTGGACCAAACTGTCGCTAAATGGTTGCCAAGTTTGGCAATTTTCTCGCCAAATATTTAAACAAAAATTAATCGACAAAACCGTTGCCAGCTTGGCAATACTTCGCCAAATTAGTGAGATAGCCATTTACTCAGTGTAAAATGCGGTTGTCCGTGTATTCTTTATTTCCCTGTATAGCATCGTTTCTATCAGCTTTTCAGGTTACATCATACAGAAAAATGCAACAATTTCACATACAGTTTCAATAAAATCATCTATCTATGTACAAAATTTATAGCAATATGTTACAGAGTAATAAATAGTAGGTGTTTTTTTTAAGTTCCGTAAGTAAGAAAATTTTAAAACGTAATTTTAAAAAATGATATTCATTTCATTGCAAAATTGTGATTTTGTACGTTATGCCCGGAGACTGGGCGAAAACCATGCACCCGCAAATTCCAGCATACTCTATAAACGCTCAATTGCGTCTTTAGGTTTAGTTCCACCAATTTCCTCGTGCAATTCGTTCTTCATGTGCATAGTCGAAAGCATCATTTCAATTGTTCACAAGTTCCTTTTTTTTTCTTCGTCCGTATTTGTCGCTTTCTTTGTCAATATCGAAGCGATTCGATTCATCCAGGCTTTCAATATTTGAGTGACGAAGATATCGTTTCAAATGTCAGAAAAGCAGAAGTAGAGAGTGATACTGAAGATTCAAGCGAAGGAGATATTAGGTTAGTCCCGAGAAAGCAATGACTGCTGCTGACACAACGTTGAATTTCATCTACCAAAGGGAATTCGAATATAATGATAAAATAGCAGTTCGAAAAGTACGCACTGAAATTCGATAGATATTTAAATATCTGTGTTTTTTAATTATGCGTGATCTCCCTTCCCGGCATCAGACGAATAATCGAAAGCACACTGTAATTACATTCGCATCATTCGCAAGTGTATCAAAAGAAATACAGGGAACGATTAACCTAAATATGAGAAGTAGAATCGGGTTAATGTTATATTCTAGCTGGCACAGAGCCATATTCAAAGAATTTGATGAATCAAGAAGATTAGACGACAGAGAAACTATAATAAAATTCAGGGAAACGAAAAAGTATTTCGACATTAAATTTATCAGTATAATTCGTATTTTACGTTGTAAAATATATGATTAGTAACAATTTAATTACAGCATTAATGTATCGCAAAACATATCTTTTTGAGTAAGAATGTTTGTATTAATATCTAAACGTTTTTGTCACAGGCGTCATAATTATTAAAATAAAAAGGAACAAAATGAATCAGAAATAAAAATAAAACCAAAATTACCAAGACGCAATGTAATACACCTCGATAACCGTTAATTCGAAAACGACTAAAACTTCGATAGTTGAAAATTTTGACGAGCCGAATTAAGTGATGTTACAGCTGGAAAATGCGTCAAAGGTTAATGTTCATTTTTCTCAATAGGATGCATTTTTTAACTTAGTTAATTAAGTGTTTAAAATTTAAACTTATACTGAAATCATTTTCTTCCCATTTCTTAGCCAATAAAACAAAACGTCGGATATTAGTCGTTAACCATGGGATTATTAATATGAATTTCGACTTAGAAGCATTATACATGAAGTAATTTTTAATTCGTGGTATATATTACAATGAAAAAAATAATTTTACAATAAATATTATAAAATAAGTTAATAATAAATTTGGCACTTTTCATATCCTACCGTTCGCTTTAAAACACATAACATATTATCTTTAACATTAAACATTAAACAGCAGAAACTTCCAAACATAACATTTGTAGCATTGTTTTTAAGTTAGATTTTCCTTCAATAATTTTGTTACTGAAAGGAAATATTTATTATCACATACTAAAATAAATATACATATCAACTTCCACTATTTTCTAAATTTGTAAATTATTTTTCATATTTGTTTCTTGCATTATTTTTAAAGTTTAAATTCAAAGAAAACATTTTAATTTTCATTCGAAGAGCGTTGGTTGCCTAACTCTTTATCAGAATTATAACAATACATTTGTAATAATTCTTACGTAAATATTCAATTAAAAATCACC
The DNA here is from genome assembly GCA_000611955.2 of Stegodyphus mimosarum. Classification (NCBI taxonomy): domain Eukaryota; kingdom Metazoa; phylum Arthropoda; class Arachnida; order Araneae; family Eresidae; genus Stegodyphus; species Stegodyphus mimosarum. Next base: position 24,016 of record KK121198.1, read on the forward strand.
CTTTTTAATTTTAATTACCGTATTTTCCTCTCTAGCATTTTAGTGCTAGGTTCTGAAAATAAAAAACATATTCGCATAATTATCCCCTTTCTCTGCTGTAGAAAATGTTTCCTCCTGATGGCTAATTTATTAGTAAATTGTATTCCCTAGATTAGTTTCATTTTTCTTCAGTTTTTATTTGCACTTTTATGTTGGATTTTCATCCATTTTATTTATTTATTTATTTTTTTTTTTTTTTGCATTCATTATGAGAAATTTTACGCAGATTCTCAGTTAAGCTACCTGAAGGCGACAGGAATTCTCACACTTAAGAAACTTTTCATAACTCTGATTTCACCTTACTTCTGCCATTTACGTTCCAGTTCACTGTAGTCTTATCTACTGCTAATGTATTTGATTTTTCGAAATATGGTTCTTTTGTTCGACCTCTTCTCCTTCCTTCCTTGGATATCCCCCTTGAAAACTTTGGTGCAGATTCATCCGTGTAAGATGCCCCTGGGTCTTTTCTGATGGTACCGCTCAATATCCGTCAGATATTGCAACGTTAATGTTACTAAATATTCTTATTGAAATGCTGGTCTCTTTTAAAGAAATATTATTGTGATAATTAGCAGTGTGATAATTACTAGTCTGCTTTTTATTTGTTATATCCTTTCTCAAAGCGCTTTCTTTGGAAATTTAATGACTCTCAACTTTTTTCCACATATGGGTTTTCGGACGATGGAATTTCTTCAAAAAAGGGCAGAAATACGCAAGCAAATACGGTAATTTGCACTTTGCGTTATTCTGTTTCTCTTAGTCGTTCTCAGACGCAAATGCTTCTCGGCTTTTTGATGTATTGTTATTCAAAACATATATTTATTGCATTTTAATAATCCAACTCCTACTTGTATTTCGAAGACAGCAAAAGTCAGTTATTTGACATTTCTGAAATCCATTTCAGGCGTTAAATGGTATAAGAAATTATCTTTAGAACCTTCAACATTAGATTCTCTGAAACATAGTATTTATTACATTGTTTACAAATAACGATTTTACATAACATTTCTATTACTGAAAGTAAATCTTTATTACAAAATGAAAAAAATATTCCGATTACTTATCACTTGAATTTATGCTATCTAATACGCTAAAAGAATTCTTGCTTTTATACCATCATATATGGCAATCTTCTACATAAATACAGAATTAAAATTCGTCTTTCTTCTTTTAATTATATCTTAACATTTTTCTGTATAAAAATAACTATTATTTTCAGCATGCGTTTTGCTTTGTTAAATCGTATTTAGCTACTCTGATCGGAGACCTAGGTTCAATTCCAAGAGAACGGTCTGGCTGCATCAGCGTTTTCGTGGTTTTTCCTCTATGTAATGTGGATACGAGTCCGTTTCTCTCGAAAGTCCTGCACGAAGGCAGATTCCCATAGGTAGATAGCCGTCCGAATGCTTTGTCATAATCAAATAAGCCAAATCAAGCTACCATATTTGGTATGGTGGTCAGCGAAGCCAGCTTTCCCAATCATTCGCCACATCTCGAAACTTTCTTGGTCTGAAGCATAGTTTAGAAATACACTGGTAATTTTAGCTGATCAGGATCGAGTCGTATTTCCAGCAAGGACTTCAAACATGACGTCAGTTTTTTTATATTAAAAAAAATTGAATAATATTCACAACTCATTTCTCAGATCTTCAAGTACTATTTTTATTGTTCATTTTTTGGTTATCTCGTTACTTATATTTTATTTAGCAGTTATAATTATAAATGCCCAAATAAAAGTAAAATATTATAAGAAGAAAAGAACGTCAATAAGAAATTTAAAGGCCTTTTTTATTTTTATTTATTTACTTATGTTTAATTATTTTTTTACCTCATTATTATTTAATTCTTTCATGCCAGTTTGATTTCAACAGATGTTACTACGGTCGTTGTCTTCATTCCATTTCAAAGTATAAAAGCAATACAGGTTTTTAGTTAGTTAAAATCACAGCTTTGCTACAAAATGCAGATGAGTTGTAATTAAATCAAATTTCAAATAATACATATGTGCTACCGAAAATGTATGAAACAATTAACACTTAAAAGGCATTCTGTAGGCATCCTGTTTTCCTGGGCATTCTACAGAATGCCAAACGTCAAACCGGTAAAGTATGAAATACATCTCCCATTCATTTCGAATATCCATATTCATACATCTAATATCTATATTTCATACATATATACGTTTAATACATTCATTCCATAAATCCATACATTTTATACATTTTCAGAAACAGTATTCTTTAAAAAGAAAAGCATAATTATTTTCTGTACAACTTTTATTTTTTACATATTTTAAATAAACGCTTTTTAATGGCAATCTTTCATTATTTTTTCAAAATAATATTGTATTCTTGAGGAATGCACGTCATTTAAATAATAGCCTTATCGTAACCTTTTTCATACTTAAAAGCATTTGTTATTCTATACAGTTCCTAATGGAAACGTATATGATAATGTCCTTATTCCGTACTTTACCTCACAACGCCAGGCATTCTATAAAATGGCTAGGTTTTCTAGATAATGCCAGCATTTCACACATTGCCGGTCACATACTCGACTGTCGCAAACGCAACCTTGGTTGGTCTGCTAAAACACTTAGAATCCTCCAGAAGATGTGTTAATAGCGTGCTATCAGGTGAACGTTTACAGGAGCAAAAAACGTGTATGTTCACATGCACGTACTTTGACATGAGTATCCTGCCTTCGCCGAAAAGAGGGACTACTATCGAAGGAAAGAAAGTTCTGGTGCCAATGGAGATCCTGCCATCTCATGCTTTTCGCCCATTTAGTTCATATGAACAGAAACTGAAATTCGTTTTGATTTGAAACCTGGAAACCAACCTGGTTGATTTTTGTGTCATAATTTATTAATTTTCTATGACTAGTGCATATTCCAGAGCTTACTTTAAAAAACAAGATGACTAAAAATTAGGAAAAGTTATATCAAGCAGGAATATGCTTTTTGTAGTGTTGGGAAATTTGCATTCCTCCTTGCATATGCGAACATAATTCTTCATTGGAAGCCAGGTTTAAAGACCGTGTATCCTCCCAATGTGCCTATACGGGATGTGTCATGGCCAGTAGATGTGGCCGGATCTTCAGCGTAATTCGGCAAATGTGATGCACAGAATCATATCACAAAATACGAAACAACACATAATATAGAAAAACACGGTTTACAAATTTTGAAATTGAACTGGATATGTCCACACCATACTTTATTTAATGTGACAGTTGCTAGTAGTGTAGTCGTAACTTTACCTACATCGTAACTTGATATTTGTCAGTAAAACGAGAATATTTTTCATTTTCTTAGTCTAAAATAAATTTCATGTTTTTCCCAGCTAGTATTAATAACAATGCATACAGATTTTAGCACAATTAAGAAGAAATGCAATGATTATTTGTTATTGTTCAATTATTGTAATTAATTAAAAACTATAATAATTTATTATTTTATAATT
>KK121198.1:27949-75551 GCA_000611955.2 Stegodyphus mimosarum
AGGAATGCACAAAATTTACGATGTTATATAAAATTAAAAATCAGTCTAATATGGCTTATCACAACCAGAAAGCTCGCGCAGCCTGACGGGATACTAAACAGAGGGCAATTAAGAAGACCTTGTGGCAGACGATCCCACTCCTGTAACAACGCAGTTTTCAAATTCAGGATGGTTCTCGGATGTGGATGTCGAAATGAAATTTTCCTCCTAAGAGCGTCTCATCTGTGCTCTATAGGTTTCAGGTCAGGAGATTTGCCTGGCCAATTCATGCGGCTAATATTCTCAATTTTAAGATAATAGTATATCAAAAAAAAATAGGAATTGAGGACGAACTCCTTCCCCGGAAATTTAAATATTGTGTCTCCTCTCTGTATCCCATAACAGTCAAGGAGAGTTCGGCCGTCCAACATACTGCTTACCCATAGCATTTCCATCACCGTTATGAGCCTTTTCGCTCATGGAAAAGCGATGGTATCGTGTTCAGGCTCTTTTTAGATACAGGTACACCGAAGATCAGTGCTCAGTTCGAATCTCGACTCATCGTAAAAAGTACGATGCTCCATTGAAACTGATCCAAGGCGTATGGAGTCTGCACCATGCCAAACGCGCTGTCTTGTGTGTTGTAGTGAGCGGGATGGAAACAGCCGGCTTTTTGTTACACAGCCGTATCACATGAAGCCTTCGGGCAATTGTAGACCGTGAAACTCGTATTCTAGCATCAGCATATAGTTCACGTGAGATCTGTGAAGCTGTAGCAGTACTGTGCCGCTACCCTGAAATTGCCAAATAACGATCCTCATTCGTCGTTTAGGATTGGTCGACCTCGTTCAGGTCTTCTAGATATGTATCCAGTGTCCTGAAACTGCGTCCAAAATTACGGACGACACCGAGCTTTGAATTGCGAACGATACTTTAGCTTTGAAGCTTGCGCTGGTAATTGATCTGCTTCCAATGTAAGGACAATTCTCCATCTCATTCTGTCATCCATATATTCGTAGCTACTCATTTGACCTCATACCTCGCAAAATTTACCTAACTCTTGCAAAATATATGGCGAATGTCGTGAATGAGTGCGAACAGACAATTCTTTGAAAACTCCCCGAGCATTTATATCCTCTTCACAATTGCAGCTCCTCAGGCACGCGCATGTACGCTTACGTATTCGACTCATACATACTATTCACGATTCGTATTCGACTTACGTATTCGACATTATTATTATTACTCAATATTTGTATAATTCTACGGCGGCATATTTAGTACCTATGGTTCAATACGTTTCGTAAAAATAGACATAATGTGGAAATTCTCTTAATTTCGCACTTTCTCTTACTTTGAGTGTATGTATAGCAAAATTAATTTTGAAAACACTCGTATTTTTTCCAATAAATAAACAAATAAATGCACAAATTAAATACAAGGCAATGAAACAGTTAATTACAAATTATGATCAATACGTCAGATTACATATTTAAAAGTAATTTTTGTCTTTATTTTGTGAAACTTTGAACACTGCAAAAACAAACAGAGAAAAAGTAAGAACGGAAAAATCCCCACTATATGAGTCATGTCCATCTTCCCTGTTTCATTAATAAATCGGTCCGAAAGGCACATGCGTGTTTGCGCTCAGGCTGTGAAAGTCAAACTGTTTAAATCTTTAGCCTTCAACCGGTAGCCTGGAAGACATCAGTTTGACAGTCGAATTCTTCACATATCTCCCGTAGCCATATGCACTTTCACAGAGTTTTCTGCTACTGTAATGCGTGTCTTGAGCTCATCAAGTGGGATTGGTGGAGAAGGTACATACACTGAGTTTTTGTTGAACCTCCACACTGCTCCGGGCGGACGCAGAGTTCGCGCTGAATCTTCGAAGGATATCACGCTGTCTAGTTGAAACAGACTTTCAAGTGGGGCATTCGAGACTACTACTTAGCCATCTTAAATAACCCTATGTTTAGTGAGGGATTCCCAAACGAAACCTAAACATTCCTTCTTTCGAACTGCAGAGGCTTTATTCAAATTTCGAGCTATAAATACATTGAAATCGGATGAAGATTTTAAATATATCTTATTTATTTTCTGTTTAAGCAATACCACACTGGCAAATGTTTCTTAGAATATTTTATTGCTTGAAGGAAAAGAACCTCTTTCAACCTAAAATTCCTAAATTCTTCTAAAGTTAATGTGAATAATGCTGTAAATTGATGCAAAGGATGCTGTAAAAGATAAAATAATACTTACGATTCGTTCCTGATTGGCACATACTTTGGTCATGAGAGCATTCATGATCCAAAATCAAACTAAAATACCACTCTTTTTTCATTATTTGTGTAGAAGAAAACTGAGAGTCATTTACCTGGAAATGACCTGCAGATAGGAAATGACGTATAAGGTTACACTTGATTTGGTAATGCTAACTCCTACATCACTATAGCTGAGAAAAACGATAAAGTCCTCAAATATTATGACAAATAAAATTAAACTAATCTTCTTATTTAATAAAAATATGAATATAGGAGCGCGCTCTTGAGCTACGATGACCACAACTCATGGTGAAGTTCAATTTGACTTGAGCGTGAACAATAGTCAAAGACTATACCATTAAGTACTACTCCAAACTGGCTCAGTAACTATACCGGCGAGTCAGAATTAAAGTTTCGGTAGTAGGAAATCACATAATTTGAATGACTGCATCTATTAGATCTGGCAGGAAACTTATTACGTAGCTCACACGCGATGCCAGAAACAGTTTCAGTCTCAAATCCAAACCTTCAGTTTATTTACTCACTACTGATTTGCATTCTAGTAAATGATATGGAAACGAGAAGCTATAGTAAAGCCTGAAATTATAAATACCTGGATAAGTGGCATAAGATTCGCTACAAATATAAACAAACACTTCCATTTAAATTGTTCTAATCAATACAAATTGTAGAAGCATGAAAAATAATTTTCAAAAACGCAATAAACACTTTGATGGATTGCAGATATCGAAAATCTCAAAAAAGCGATCGCAAGCACATATCGAAACTCCGAAAATCTCAAAAAAAGCGATGGCAAGCACATATCGAAAATCAAAACAAGTATTATGGAATTTTAATTAAATTTTAATAATGACAGTACGAATGCTATAATAAAACTGAAAATTTCAAAAATAGTGTTCAGGAAATTATTTTTCAGGTCTGAAATACTTAGAAGTATAATAATGTCCGTTTTGAAAAACATTAAAGAAATCGTAATGTACATGTAGAAGATTTGCAAAATTAAGACTTTTATCCATTATTTAAGCATTTGCCTCAGTCCGCGCATGACTAATAACAACAGGTTTTACATTATATATGCATTTTAGATTATTTAGTTTCATAATATTTTAGCCTAAACAGAGCTATTATTCGAGAAAGGGATTTTGACTCGAATGACTATAAATGCATCATTTCAATTTTCATTCGAGTCTGTCGGCATTACGCAAAATGTAAGACTGATACAAATGTAAGATCTTTCAAGTTGAATCTGCCTTTAGCTACTTCAAAGCAATAGATGCTTTTCTTAAGAATATTCAATTCTTACTTTTGAATAGTATTGATGTAAATAATAAAAATGCATTAATTTGTGATCTTTCTAATTAAAAATATTCAACATTTTAATAGAATAACGTTATATATCATTTTATTATTTATCTCATATTTTGTTTTAAACTGTACACTCAAAGATTTGAAAGCGGGCAGTGGCAACACTGTACAGAATGAAACATTTTCATCTCCAACGTGTGAGACAGTCTATCGGAAATTCTTAATATGCTGTTTTTAAATATCTTTTGATTTCGCTGTTTAATTGAATTTTATGTGGCGTAAGTGTTAAGAACATGATCTTTAATAAATAAAGTTAACAAACAAAATGTTAATGATAAGAAGACAAAAAAAAAGCAGTTTTGTAAGTCATCTTGAAGGAAATTGAAACATTGATGTGATGAAATGAGAAAGACTAAAAAAATTGAAAAATGTATGGCAACACTTAACACTGCATCGGGAATTCTACACTTATGCTGCTATTCTGCATTTAACCATTTTTTTTATTTTGCTGTTGAAAGTATACGTCGTAAGTGCGAAGAAAACGATGCTTTATAAAATTAAAGCTAAAATTACAAAAAAAAAAAAAGTGGGATTAGCAAGAGTGAGTGCAACAGCACATTAGACTGCGAGCTCAACGAGAGTATAAAAAGCCTTACCAAACCCTTTTGGACGACCATTAAAATATGAAAACTTTAATTTTTCTTTCTTTCTAATATTTTCATACAATACGGAAGCCCGGTGGCGAAGTGGTTAACGCGTCGCGCATTTGCACCACAGGCCCGGGGTTCGATCCCCAGACTGGGTCCTTTAAGTACCAAGTTCGATTGGGGACCAAACACCGGGGGTCCTGCGACAAGCTGACCACTTATCCAGGGCATATGCTGATGCACTCCGGGACCCAAACGGTCAAGAAAGCAGAAAAGGGCACTGCAGGCCGTGGTCCACTAGGGCTGTTGTGCCACTGAGTTTAGTTTATTTGCATAGAATATTAAAATGTTAGACCGCACGCGTACTTATATTTTTAACACTTATGTTTAATGCACGTCTTTTCCATAAAATTCCTTACGCGATCTCTGTTCTCACAATCGTTAGCCGTATTTATAGAAGTGTTTTAAATGGCATAAATACTTAATGTTTTAGCCTTTTAATTAAGCAAAAAATCAGTCTCGCAAGAACTGCGTAATCTTTCTTTTTCATGCCGCTCTCCAGGTCTTCAACTACGTTCAATAAAAGTTTATATTCATTATAAACAACATAATATGAAACGATTGCCATGAATACGACAAGATTTGACCCAGATATTGAAATTCCGGAACTACGAATTTCGCTGTTTTTTTAGCTTCCTTTGAGAGATATTTTACAAAATTAATTAGAATAATTCGAGGTTAAGATGTATCCATTTAGTGTTGTTCAATGAGATTCTTTCGTAAAATTATTATTGTATAATATTCTTTAATTTAAAATTTTGCCGTATGTGGCATGCGGAATGCATTTTCACAGACAAAATTTATGATTTTTCAGACGCTAATATTTCGTTGAAGTTTTGTTATTTTAGAATCCTTGTCTAATAATTCATACAAAATAAAACCCACTGAACTGGGGAAAAAACTTTTATTACTTTCTTGTACGAAGTAAAGGAAGTATTGTAATCACGAAAAATTCCGTATATCATATTTCAAAGAAAATATCCATTTTGACGGCTATCGACGAACGCAATTTGTGCGAGACATCTGTACGTAAGGACAGAATAAAAGACTCTTTTTCCCCAAACGAATTATAAAACTGATTTAAAATAGATTCAGAAGAGACTATTATACGTATGTATATACGTTTGTATATACTGTATTAGACGTATGTATATATTTATCTCGCATAACTCAAAATCGAATAGCCTCAGAAATTTGAAATTGTGTATATATAGGACTACTATAATATGTAGTTGTGCACCTCCCTTTTTTGTTGCAATCGGCAGCACCGAAATTATATAAATACACTCTTAGACAAAAAAAAAAACGAGTCCACCAAGGAGTTATCCGAATGGGACGAAAATCGGTAGAAGGGATAAACATGTACAGAAAAAATAATGATTACAGTTTGAGAAAAATTGGATGACTTATTGAAGTGACAGAGCTTCACAAAGTGAAAAAGTCAGTAACGCGTTTGTCCACCTCTGGCCCTTATGCAAGCAGTTATTCTGCTTGGCGTCGATTGATAGAGGTTTCGGGTGTCCTTCTGAGGGATATCGTGCCAAATTCTGTTCAGTTGGCGCGTTTGATCCTCGACATCCCGAGCTGATTGGAAGGCCCTGCCGTAATGCTCCAAACGTGCTCAATAGGAGATAGATCCGGCGAACTTGCTGGCCAAAGTAATGTTCGGCAAGCGCTAAGGCTAGAGTAGAAATATATGCAGTGTGGGGGTGGGCATTATCTTGCTGAAATGTAAGCCCAGGATGGCGTGACATGGAGGACAACACAACAGGCCTTAGAACTTCGTCGACGTACCGCTGTGTTGTGAGGTTGCGATGGATGACAATCAAAGAGGTCCTACTATGAAATAAATGGCATCCCAGACCATCACTGCTGGTTGTCGGCCTGTCTGCCGGAAGACAGTTAGGTTGGTATCACACCGCTGTCTGGGTCGTCTCCACACTAGCCTTCCCTAGTAATCGGGGCTCAGTTCAAAGCGGGACTCATCACTGAAGATTATTCTACTCCAGTCAGTGACATTCCAGTGCGAATGAGCCTGACATCACTGCAAACGGGCTTGACGTTGTACAGAGGTCAATGGTAGACGGCGCAAGGGGCGCCGTGACCTCAGCTCCCTTTCTGTGAGCCGTCTATGAATGTTCCTTGCGGTCACTGATGCATTAGTTGCACGTACAATCGATGATAATGATGCATCTGAGGCTGTGAGTGCCGCACTGACGATTACTCGGTCTTCATGTTCTGTCGTTTCTCTAGGCCTACCGCTTCCTTCTTGACGCTGTGTGCAGCCACGATTCACCCATTCCTGCCAACATCGTCTACTAGTGGCATCGCTTCTGCTCAAATGTCGAGCTATTCGCCGATAAGACCAACAGACTCTTTTGAGCCCAACTACACGACCTCTCTCAAATTCCGACATCTGCGCATAGCGGTCGCGCACCTGTATGCGAGGCATAGTTACTGTCTACGAGACTACACGGAACGAAATTCGTGAAGAATTTATGACCTGGAATCGTAATTTCTTCTCTTAAGTGTCCTGCCAGTTGCGCAGATCAGATGCGCTGTAGCGACAACCGTTCATTCATTGGCAGCCAAAATGTAAAATTTTGCATTTTCCGTCGAAACCTGTATGCATATCAATTTGTGTCCAATTTGCTTTATATCTTCTCGGTGCGTCGTGGTACATCATTTTTTTGTCTAAGAGTGTATGTGTACGTACACACCCATTATGCTACTCGGCTCCGTGAGCTCAGTTCTTTTTATTCTTATTATGTTGGTAAATTACTCATTTTTTGCTTTAAAAATGATTGAATTATGTTGTTCTTATCTCCTGGATAAGGTTTTTATGTCTTTAGTTAATTTGCATGCAAGATTTATAGAATTAACAATAATTTAAAAGTTATTTAAGTGCGGCTAAACCTAAGTTTTGTTTATCATTGCAGCCACGTTTCTTTATACACTCATGTCCAAAATTATCTTTACATACCCAAAAATGATGATATTCAATGAAATATCGAATCAATGTGATCCGTATTTGCAGGGAATGTGTGAAAACCAAGCCTAATTAGCATTATCCAATCAAAAGTAATCAAACGGTTTGTGATATGCAAATCTAGGCGTTACGTCATCCAAGGGTGAATCAAGCGCTTTGCGCAAACTGAATATTTGAGTGAATTTCTGCAACATAGCGTTTGATTTCAGTGTGTAGGGACTCAAAGCGGTTTGTTATGGCTTCGAAGTATCATTTGGAAGAATCTGTAAAGTGGCGAATTATCGGCCGTTTAGAAGCAGGGCAGTCAATCATGGAAACAGCCACATGTCTGAATATTTCAAGACAGACAGTCTCTAAGCTATGGAAACAGTTTCAAAATGATGGAAGTGTTGTAAGGAGGCCTGGACAAGGTCGGAAACGAATGACAACTGCTTCTGAAGATCGGTATCTGGCATTAACTGCCCGTCGTAACAGAAAGGCTACTGCTCGCCAGCTAAGTTCAGAGCTTGCAGCCGCCACTGGAACTGTTGCATCACGGCAAACAATATACAGAAGGCCTTTATGCCAGAAAGCCAAGGGTATGTGTTTTACTGTCTTCACAGAAAAAGAGGGATCGCTTTAATTGGTGTAAGGAACATCAAAACTGAACTGAACATCAGTGGTCCCATGTTCTCTTTACTGATGGGTCGCGGTTTAGTTTAACTGGTGATTCTAAACGTGTTTACATCTGGAGGGAGTCAGGAACACGAAATGATCCCTCGAACATTGTGGAACCTGACCGTTTCAGTAGTGGAGGTGTGATGGTATGGGGTGGAATAATGATCGATGGATGTACGCCCCTACACGTGTTCAGCAGCGAATCTGTGACAGGCCAGATATATTGGGATGAGGTCTTAGATCCTTATGTAAGACTTTTCAGGGGTACATATGGACCTGACTTTTTATTTATGGATGATAATGCCCGTCCACATCGAGCAAACCTCGTTGATGAATTCCTTGAAAGTGAAGACATTAAGCGTATGCCTTGGCCACCAAACTTTCCTGACCTTAACCCGATAGAGAACTTATGGGACTACCTTGGAAGAGCAATTGCACGTATACATCCTCCTCCTAGAGATGTAAATGCTCTGAAGACGGCATTGCTAGAAGAGTGGAGATTAATTCCCCAAACTGTGGTTAACAACGTTATTTCCAGCCTTAAAACACGTTGTGACATGTGTGTACAAGTCAGGGGAGATCATATTCCATATTAAATTCGTAAGAATTAATTCTTTTTCTGAATCATTCCTTTTTTTCTTAACTCTCTTTGTCACACTTTATTACCATTTTTATTGTTTCATGCTACAATTTTATATCATATGAGGTGATCTTCAATTTTTTCTTTTTCATTTATGTGTCATCATGTTATGTATGATTCCACGAAAATTCATTAAATTATAAGTCATAGTCTCTGAGAAATCCGTGAATTTATGCACGTAAACATAATTTTGGACATGAGTGTATTTGAAACTTTGCAGAATAGTGAATTCAGTTTCTGCGCCTTTAGTGTCTTTTTGCCCAGAGGGACAAAAATTAATCTCATTTTTGTACACAGAAAAATCTGCCTTGTTGTCGGCTGGCCGAGTTGCTTGTTTTTGCGTAGAAACTATAATTTTATCTGTAAATTTTTTTTATCGTTTTAACTATATTTCGTGTTTTATTTTTTCTATATTTTTAAATTTTTAATGAAGATATTTTAAGGTTTTATATATTTTTGCCTTTTCGCAAACTGAGAACTAAATTAACTGAATGAGAAATATATCTTTAATGAAATTCGATGAAGTAAGCGTTTCGTATTAGCAGCAAATATTGTCGCCAGTCTGTCTCGGATAAAGGACAATGTTTGCGTATAGCGCTCTCGCATTAGGTAAGCGGCGCTGAATCGTCTGCGAATTTTTATTCTTTTTTATTTGTTTAATTTCTTTTATACATCCTTTTAGATTTATTAGAGTATTTGAATATGACATGTGGCAACGATTAGGTAATTCTTCAGATGATATAATATTCGTGCCTTCTGAGTTATAAAATGAATAAGATATAACTCTGTTAAGTGAACCTAGCGCCAGAGCGTCCCTATGGTAAATAAATTTAGTGAATTTTAAAGATTGCATTTATTATTTTTTGTGGTTTATGCGCTATCGACGAATTGGATTTAATTCAATTCACTAAGCTTAAATGAAATGAGAAAAACTGCTTATAATTTAATATTCCGTACAAGGAAGTCATGTGGTGGACACATCAGCTTTTTTTTTAATTTATGGAAATAATGGAAAGCCCGCTAGACACATATTACATAAGTTGTAAGCGCCAGTACTAAAGCCCTTCGTTTCCTAAAATATGAATTACCTAAGACTCTACGAATAAAGTGCTCTTTCTGAAAGCTAAGCTATATTATTCAATTGTATTCAAGACAATCTTAATAGTATTAAACATATAAATTGACAACATTCGCCTCTTAGTCGATTAAGATCATAAAATTATTCTAAATTAGTATTCCATTTTAAGTTATGTACGAATGAATTTCACTTTCCTCTTCAATTTGTATACGACCCTTGAACATGATTGATCTCACATTTTAAGATTAAATATTTCGCTCAATATCTGTCGCACAGGTGTTAAATGTTTTGTGTTTTTTATAATGAGTATAAACATTTACTAAATATTACTGTAGGTAAAGTGATACAGTACAAAACGTTAGATTCTGAAACTGTTGTGAATGTGATTGTTTAAAAATAACAAAATATGTATATCTCCGCCGTTTAAAACAATTTTGTAATTGGAAATATACTATATATACGACCTAACGGCGCGAAAATGAAGCCGTGTAAGGACTTTTGTAAACAAGATAGATGTAATACACGGTGAATAAACCCGCTGCATGTGCACGAAGACCAGAAGAAATTTAAATAGAATTTTTTATCATTTAATTAAAAAATATATATATCGGCGGAAAAACGTGGAAAAAAAATTAAATATTGTTACGGATTTCGTATTTATTTAGCTATTTATTTGGAATTGTAATGAAAATTTCATTATTTTCGCATGCAACGCAGACGATTTTTGAAGTGAAAGCTACGTCGTAAAAGTAAAAATAAAAGAGAGCGTGCATTCAATATTTAATAAATGAATATCTCATAATTGCTGTTGGCATCTACAAAAAATGAGAAAAATCGAAGTTTTACCAGAATATTCTAGTAAATAATTAAAAAGCTTATAAAACCCGAATTGAAATACCTCATCTCAATTGTAGCTGTAGCTGTTTTAAGCGAATTGTTTGTTTACTTAATGCTGTTATTGACTGTAGCGATTTCTCTGTGAGATAGAATTAGTTTCTCTGTTTTTGAATTGAGTTTTGCTAAACGTTTGAGATATTGTGATATCGTATGAATATCTCTGAAGAAATATTTCAGCATTTTGATTTATTTCTTGTGGAAAGAATATATTTTTGTTAACGTTTTAACGACTTGTGCATTCAATCCCTAACGAACCGGTACGCACGCAATAATATTATTACTATTTAATAAGATATTGATACAAATATTAATACAAAATTTATAGCATTTGAAATACTGTTAAAATGTATTATAAGAAATGTAATTATAAGAAAAGCTTTTATTACTCAATTCGTTCTTTCTCAAACTCAGATATAATATAATAAGTTATATTTTAATTTTCAAACATTAAAAAGAATATGTTAAAAACAGGGAATGTTAGAACTTAAGAGTTGGTATTTTTTACTGTAAAATTAAATCGAAGGAAAAACGTTTAGCAGAGTTATTGCTTTCAAAAATTATTTTTTATAGTTTTCATATTATTTTAATGTTTTTATATTATTTAAGTGTTTTATATTTTCTTCCGTAACAGATAAATATTTCTTTATTATGAATTAATATAGTATTTCATCAAATAAATATTTTTTTAAATGTTATAAAAAAGCTTTATTTAACCACTAGGTGTAAGAATGAAATTATTTTGGTACCTCTTTCAAGATTTAAGATAGTTATATTTTTCCATTTCTTGAAAATTGATTTTTTCTAAACAGAGAATGTTGAGTTCAAAATAATTAATTCCGAGAAATAAATAAAATGAAATATATAAACATATTAGAAATAAATATATTAAAAATCTGAAAGATTTCAGATTTTAAAATACGTCCAAAGGCGCGTTTTTTTAACGTTTCGTGTGCTACCTTTTTTTTATTAAATATCATGTACTACGTACTCAAACCATAAAATTCAGTTCAAAATCAATATCCCAAAATCATTTTAAAATGAACATATCTTTAGAATTTCCGTAAGTCTCTAGCGCTGGAGATAAATCACGCGCTGGTGATAAAAATGTTTTTTCTGTACAACGTTGCCATTGCTAGCTTTGAAATCATTGTTAATCAAAAATTCGTTAAAGTTTTACAAAATATGGAATCGACAGTAAAACAAATTCCAAATTTCATATTTGGGCTTCCCGATGCCGATATTCGCAGTAGGATTACGTCATGCAAAATTCGATGGCTCTAGGTACCGTCGTTTTATCACAATGTGAGAAACATGCATACATTTGTGCACATTCTTCATCATTTAATTTCTTTAAATATAATACAGGGCTGCAATATTTGGTGGCAAAAGTTTGAAAAGTGAACCGACATTCAATGTTTCCGACGCAAAATGCCGGAACTAAAACAAGAATGTTTCAGGGACAAAGCCTCTTTGGACTAAAAAGGAGGTTAGCATAATAGTAATTATTCAATGATAATAATAGTAGTACATTATATTTTGCAATATAATATATCATTATTATAAAAAATAAATAAAAAATATATTATGCAATCAGTTTTCTATGAATATTTTCACTCTTTACCAGAAACGTTGCATTAAAAGTAATTAATAACAGTTAAGAAACGTAATATGATTTTATTTCTATTGCATAACCGCCTTTTAAATATTTATAGTACTCAAAAGTGTTAATTATAGCAATAATAATTTTAAATATTGCAGTTACTAAAATGTTCGATAGCATTCGTAAATAACTGTCTTTTGAATTTTTTCGATGCATTTGTTTAAACGATGCAAAATTAATTGCCCCGTTGAAAATTAGTTCAGGCAAAATAATTTTATTTTGTATTAAAAGATATGAATGCGATAATGATTATACGGTTTATATATAATGTTCTTTCACAGAATCAATTATTTAAGCTTTCTTTAAATTTATATGAACACACGCAATTAAAATAGTTTGCTAAAGACAAACTTCTTTTTCAAATATCCTCAGAACAGATTTATCATTTAAAATTATAAATTAAAAAAAAATAAAAGAAAAAGAATAGCATATATTATAAACTATATTCCCACTTTTATTGAAAAAAAAATTAATGCGTTGTAAATTATAGCAATATGGCATTTCGAGTAATTAGGCAGACTCTATAAGGAAGCGATATTAAATTAGAAATGGCTTTTCGAATGACTACTTTAATGCCCTTATTTAGAAGCACTTATATGTTTGATATTATTTGCTATTTTACAGCAAATTAAAACATATATATATATACATATATATACACATATAAATAATTGAGAATTTGATTTTATTTAGAAAGATGAAGAAGCTGTAGTTTCATATGTGCAAGTTTGTTTGCCGACTTAATAAAATACTCAGATTCAGCGAATTAACTAAAAATCAGATAATATTTAGCTTATATGCAGCCTTGTTTTTCTCTATCACAATACAGAGTAACTGATCCAAAATTAGACATTCAAGTATAAAACTTCATTAAATGCGTAACATGAATAACATTTAAAGTCCCAAGCATTCAATACACTTCAGAATGAACCGAAATTACAATATTCAGGCAATTTGCAAAGTGCATGAGATTTTGAACGTGAAACATGCTGATGATAATATATATAAAATAATTGCTTAAATATAATGAAAATTATCGCAAGAAATGAATAAAATGCAATTCTGTCATTTTCACATAAAATAAAGAACATCATTTTTAACCTTTTCATGCACAGAAAAGCACGGGAATGTAAAGCAAACTTATTTTTCTTTATTAAAAATAAAGTTTTACTTACGTTTTATATTGCTGAACACTTGTTGAAATTGAAACTTTATCTTTGCCGGAGTTCAAAAGTTCGAATTTTATGTTCGAATAAATTGCAGTGCCTGTTTATAAGGATCCCAGACTGGAAAGAACTATAATGCAACTTTAAGATGAAACAAAGAGAATCGTACTTTCTCTGGATAAGTTTGCTGTCTTCCGCCCGTTTATACATCCGAAGAGTGAACAGACGATGTGAGCGGAGAAGAGTAAGGATATCCCCTCGTGACGCAATCAGATCCGCACGCCACTATTGGCGGATCCCTGAAAAATCGTTTGCGCCGGGGGAATAGTACTTAGATTTACGCATGCTCTGACAACAGAGCGCGCGAATGTAGTGAAGAGGTGACAAAAGATTACTATTTCCGGGTGAAGTGTTATTATTAGAATATTAAATAGGCTAAATTATGTTGCAACTCGCATTTAGGAGACCCCTTAGATGTGCGTTAGGTGTTCGCGTCTTTGTAAATGTATATCACAGGATGAGATTTCAAAGATTATTTAAATTTGAATTTACATTCTGAATAATTTACATTATAATTTAGATTTGTGATTAAATTTATATATGGTCCTGTAACACTTATTTCGTTTATATTTATTTAAACATTCACAAAGAAAAAAACTGAAAAATATAATTAAAAAAATCTGATGTGGCCACAATATGACTTCCTTGTACAGCCTATTAAATCATACACATTTCTCGCTGCACTTCATTTAAACTAATTTCCATAAATAATTGTAACTTAATTAACTGATCCTTCATGTTGAAAATGACATCAAAAATTGCAAATTTTGAAGTTAAATATTCCTGTCAGTTTTTGTCGTACGGGAGTCAAACTTCTTACAATCTTAATTTTTTATAACGAGTATAAAACTTTCCCGATTATAAGTACAGGAACCGGGACACCGCATTAAAAGTTAGACATCGTTATTTGTCCTAAATTAATATTTTTTTTAAATTTGCCTTTGCTAAAAGATGAGTATATTCATCATTCAAAACACTTCTCTAATTAAAAATATATGACTGCAATCATGATTGCGCAAATAAAAGCCGGCTGAGTCCTTTTAAATCGGGGAAGGACAGTGTGACGTATATATATATATATATATATATATATATATATATATACTTTTGGTATCCCAATAAAAAGGTTAGGTGAACAATTAGTTACTGTAGCAGTCCTCTATACAAAATTTCAACCTTCTACGCCTATTATTAGTATTATTATTATTATTTAGTTATGTGAAATGCATGCTTACGTCACGAAAAAAAAACCGTTTGAAATCTATATTACAGTCTGTTAACGGTCAAAATGGATATTTCCATTGAAATATAACACCCGAAATTTTTCGCGATTACAAAAGCTTACGTAAAGCTTCAGCGTAGATACCATATAACCAATCTGATTAAAGATTTAAATTAAGAACTGAAATCTTTTTGACTTCAGTTCTTAATTCCACGGTCTCTTGTTAATGTGCCATTTTCTTGCGCGCTTCGCACTTGTGAACTTGCTGCTGCTGCTCAGTTCTCTTTATCATCCATTGTTTTCCGATGAGCTGTGCTAATAAATCTAAGGCGGGCTGAATATTGCTCCAATAATGTTGTGAAAATCAGATATTGCATCTACAGAATTGCTTTAAGAAAAAAATAATTTGTGTTGAGACCATCGTTACGTCTGTCTGCAAGTGTCATCATTCCATCTACGCAATAAAGTCTCTCCTAAATTTACTACAATACAATAAAACCCTGCCAGTCTATGGAAGCTATTTCTAAATCTGTTACATTAATATATATGGGATTAGCTATAACAGTAAAAATCAGTTGAAAATTTAGAGTTATTGCGCAGTCTGAATAGTGGTAAGAAGCGTATTGCCGCTTATAGACAATTGTCTAGAAAGAGGCAAACAAGTTATACAGGGTGACTCGCTACCAGACCGATAAACTTGCAGGGTGCAGCGACGACTCGAAATCACATAGGAATGCAAGGTCGCAAATGCCGTAGTTGCGAGCTATGGTTCAGAGAAGAAGAGAAAAAGAACAGAACCAGCAATACATTAATGGGAGAGAAAATATTTTATATAAGGGCTGTCCTAAACCAGATGTTCGAAATTATGACCACAAATAATCTGGCAGGCCTGAAAGCGGAGCTGCACGGAATTCCTTACGTTCTGGAAGATTCCTGGCATATTATGTAGCCTCCCGGCAGCAACAGATATTAAAGCGACGAGGTCTTCACCTGAAGGAACAAGGCCCTCGTATACCAAACTCTTTATTTAACCCCAGAAGTACGTGCATGATGGGTCCGGTGTTGGTCCATGAGGTACCAGCATGACGAGGCTCCTCCACATTACACCGATTGACGTCCGCCCACACCCCGACGTACCTTTGGACAGCGGTGGCTAGGTTGTGGTGGACGGTTAATTGGCCTTCCAGATCACCGGACCTATTATACATGGACTTCCTCTTCTGGGATCACATGAAGAGTTTGGTGTACGAGACACCCGTTTCTTCAGTTCAGGACCTCGTAGCTCGAATATCTGTAAATGCTAGGACTCTTTCAGAACGTAAGAAGTTCCGCGCAGCGCATCTTTCAGACGACTTCAGGTCATAATTTTTGACACCTGTTGTAGTACAACCTTTCAGTAAAATGTTTACTGTCCCTTTAATGTATTGCTCTTCATGTTTTTTTTTCTCAGCTTCTTTGCACGAAAGCTCGCAACTACGGCATTTGCGATTTTGCATTACTCTGTGATTCTGAGTCGTCTCTGTATCCGCTACCCACCCTGCACGTTTATCGATCTGGTACCGAATCAACCTGTAGAGTCTCACCTTCTTTGGAAGCATAAACTAACTTTAGACTCTGGAAGACGTAAGGTCGGTATCGGTATGTGTATGAAATTGTAACTGTGTAAAGCATTTTTCCCGTCTTCTTGGCATGATTTCGCGGTGTAGTGGTCAGCACGCTCGGCGCGTATTCAAGAGGTTCGTGGTTCGAGTCCCGACGAGGGCATTGCTCATTTTTCATCTCTCCTACTTTCAATAAAATATCAAATGTGTCTACAGAACTAAAAAAGGTGGTGGATGATGATTCTCCACCACCAGGAATGGGCGATTGGGTCCCCTAATCCCCAGTCGCCCTTTAAAAAGAGGGAGTATATAAGGTATTTCTTCCGCCTTCTTCGCATGCCTTCGTGCTGTAGTGGCGGTATTCGAGAGGTCTGTAATTCGAGTGCCGGGAAGGGCACTGCTTATTTTTCATGTCTCTCGGCATCAAATAACCTAATCCCTACAACAGAGACGCACTAATGTTATAAAAGGCCCTATTTTTTAACTCGGTAAATTAACAGAAAGCACGCTTTGTGCTTACAAACGAGCCAGGATTTCTGGCGTAACTCTAAAGCAATAAATTCAATGTAAAACTGAGTTCAGTCGTAAGTTAGCCAACGGCTACACAGAATAAATAACGAGCAAGTTGGCTAGTAACATAACCTTCAGCAGTCGGAACACTCTCTGATTCAACAATCTAAAACTTTCCCTTAAATACTATGTTTTTTTTAACACATTTGAATACACACGATCTAAAATTTACATTCTAGCAGCTAAACGGAAAAGGAGAGAGAGAGACAGAAAAGCTAATGAACATTGTAACATTTATTTATATTTAACTAACGAATATATGTTCATTAGCATTACATGACAGTAAAGCTAATGAACCTATATCCATTAACTAAATATAAATAAATCCTTAAAAAGTCTAATGCGCTACACTGTGACTGAAGTCTTTATATATCGTGCACGAGTCGTATTGCGAACAAATATCGCATACCAAACAAAATGTTTGCTAAGTTGGACAACAGATTGGTCGTATACCAAGTTGGATGTATTTTAAAGCTGATGTATATCGAGGTACCACTATATTTAAAAATTGAGTCCCGGCTAAGTTCACTCTGCCTCTGAAATTGGAACAAATAAGTTTTTGAAGACTGTATTAAAGGTATATCCAAGATGGTCATAATATCATCAAATGAAACATTGTTGATTTGTCCATCAACACTCGATAATTAATTTTTGCATACATTTTTTAATGTGAACATAGACTAATGTTCATGAATCATGCAAACAGTTTAACCATGGATTTGTAAATAACACTACCAAAGCATCAGCTACAGGAAGCGAAATTATTATAGTAGTCCCTCTATTACCAACTTCAAAATTAAAAATGATTTGAGCAAGCTGTTGACAGAAATAACAAATACCATGAAAAATATTTGATACTAGTTGTAAATAACAAAAGTTTCTTCTCAAAAGAAGAGATATGAGGCTAAATATGATAGGTTTTTTTCCGGAGGCGTAAAAAATCTAATCCTGAGAAGGAGCTCTCTTTTTGAATTAAGCATCTCAAATTATACCTCATGCACTATAATTTCCAACTATAATCAGAGTATATATTTTTTCAGATACTTTGATTTCGATGAGCAGGGTATATTGTAATATCACATGCAATTTTTTCTTTAAAGATTTCCGCGCAGTAAAATCTTTCAAATTCTGCAGTTTTATTTTATTTGCGTAAAAACAAAACTGTTTATGAAATAGAAAAAAATTATTCGTCTATTTGTTATTTATTAAACACCGTTACTGTTATTTTAAGCGTTCAATAGTTTTTAAAGTTCGAGAAAATACTGAAACCGAATACAAGATACTCTCTTGCGCAACTTTTGCATAGATTCAAAGGCCCAACAGCTGTCGAACGGTAAAGTGGCTGAACACTGGTAACTCTGTCCGAGGTTCAGTTTCTCGTTGAACGTCCTCCACGAAAACATCCCTATCTTTAGGTAGGTAACCTTCGAGTGCTTTGCCATAATCAAATAAACCAAATAAAAGTCGATTCAAACCGCATTATTTCATACAAGAAACTAAGCACAAAGTTTTAATCAAACGCAATGTTTACTAACGAAAATAGGGCCACCCAACCGGTATACTGGCTAGCGTCGCTGACTGCAGTACCGAAGATTCCGGCTTCGAATCCCGCAGAAGGCATGGATGTTTGTAAACATAAAGTGACCGTGCGGCATGGGGGCTCTCCAAATATGCGGCGAGTCGAAAGTTCTCTCTCGAGGTGTGTGGTATGGGGGAGGTCATGTGGTAGAGGAAAAGGGTGAAGACCCTCCGACCCGTCCCCTCTTGGTGCTCTCCATCAAAATTAAGGGCGGAGCAGAGCTAAACCGCACTGTCACATGTGTTGCATTACTTTTAAATTTAACGTTATTAACTTACTCATGAGTGCCATGATCGCACAAACATTATACTAACATTGCTAGAGCAATCATATCAACACTAACTAATACACTGCAGAAAGGTGAAAGGAGTGACATACATTGAAAACAAAATATTAGTGAGATAAATGTGTATCAAACGAGTATAGTTATCAAATCCATATCGATAACACAACAAGTGTAGAATTTCACATTTTTGCGTTGTGGTAATAGAAATAACCCGTTCAATATAATTTTTATTTTTTAAAATTGGGTCCATTGTTCTAAATTACGAGTAAAACAAAGTTGTTTAGGTAAACTTAAGGTTAACATTTATTAGGAATTAAACAATAATTTCTACAACTTTTTGATACATCCTAGAGGTGGCGTGACAGGTTAGTTTTGGTGTTTTACAGAGAAACTGGTTTTATAAAGAACATATCTTTTCTATACAAATTCAACTAAAGAAGGTTGTTGGCTTGCAAAAATTTAATTGATATAAAGCTGCTCCATTTCGGGTTTAAAATAAGGAGCTATAGTCTATGCCTTGAAACCATGGATTGATATCTATAAAGAGAAAAAAAGATACATTTTAGTGGATACTATAGGAAAGAAAAACTGGGCCTTCCGCCCTTTCAATCTTTAGGCTCGGTCCTCCATACGCTGTCGACTCTCGGTTGTTTCTTCTTCGAAAAATTCTGCAGCCATTTTTTTTCGGTCAGGTAAAAGCTCGATGTCTTGCTTCTCGTCTGTCTTCCAATTCCCCTCCCTCGAACACCGCTTCAGGTTCTTTTTCTTCTTCTAGCCAGCCCCCGGCTTGGCGATGCTTGATGTTCCAAAAGTCACCAATTGTAAGGCAACCCTAAGAGGAATATCCACGGCAGAATGTGGAAAAGTCTTCAGAGGATACTAACTTTTGGCGGACATCTTGAAGCTGTAAGTAATTCGTTCAGAACATGAGGTCAATCAACTATTCGCCACAAATGAAATAAACACATTCGTGATTGTAGCCTCGCGCAAAGTGTCGTTCTTACATGGGTGGAAGCCTAACGGACTCCAAATCACTCTCGTGACAAAACCCCAGCGCAGCACAAATGCATACAAAAAAAAAGCTTTAGAAAGAGGGTGCAGAATTTGGCTTTTGGCTAAGGAATTCCCAGACAACTGTCTGGCAGAGATGAGCATTCTGAGAATCGGAAGATTTTTTTTCTTCCCAGGGAATTTTCGAAAACAAGTCTATAAAAATTATTCTCTTTTATCATAAAGTAATAATTGAAGAAAATGCATTGCAAAAATCTGGCATTTGATTAACTAAATTAAATTAAACACCGAAGAATGTTCCTACAGTTGAAATATAATAATTACACAGCTAAATTCATGTTTCTTAAGAATGTTTCTACAGTTGAAGTATAATAATTACTCAGCTAAATTTATGTTTCTTAAGAATGTTTCTACAGTTGACGTATAATAATTACTCAGCTAAATTTATGTTTCTTAAGAATGTTTCTACAGTTGAAATATAATAATTGCATAGCTAAGTTTATGTTTCTTCAGCACTATAAACGACTTTACCATCCATACCGACTTTAACGAGTCAGAAAATATGGATTCAAAACTTTACCAGAAAGAGGAGCACGTTAAACAAACGTACTAAACTTTATACACCAACTAGTGTAATAAACAGAGAGTTTTAAAATTAAATTAAAAATAACCTTAGGGGTCAACCTAACCAGAAATTAACAGTACAAAAACCAAGTTAAGATTTGAGTTTAAGAACAAAATGTAATGGTTAACCAAGCAACCTTAAGGATAAAAGAAAAAATTAACACAAGCAACTTAAATTCAGAGTTAACCAAATCTGCCATATAAAAGAAAATTAACAACAATTACTTTTCAACAGATCAAATTAAAATCAAACTAATAACTTCCATTACTGATAACTGAATTAAGATAAGCATTACAATTAAGATAAGTGTTACAGTTAAAATAAGTATGTATTACATAACACATGTATGGTGCTGAAGGACCTTGCCAACGACAGGTGTAAACTTGCTCCCCTTTCATCTAGAAATTTCATAGGCTTGGGCTGACGATAGGTCATACAAGTGAGCATTAGCAACAGCAACAACTAATGAAAATATGATTTAAGAAAATTATTATAACAGTCACTAATTTAAACTCGGGTGTCCGAAAACCGGCAAACTTTAGTCAATATTTATGTTGGCTGGCTTACCACCTCTTTAGTCTAACGGTCAATAAAAAAATACTTTCTTAATAATAATAAAAAATACAGCGAAAACGGTAATTTGACTGTAGATCGAAAGAGATAACTTGTAATAAATAAAGCAAAGGAGGAATTTTTACGCTTTGTATTAAAGCATTGCAATAAAATAATTCTGGAAAAAAGAAAAAAAATCCCACTGAAAGATTCTCTATCCTTTTTTGCATATCACTGCGACAAATGTAGATTTTTGCATACATATTCATTACGCATTTTCCCAAAGGATATATTTTTCTTTTTGAAAAAGGAATCTCTAATTGCGCTTCTGTCGCTATTTTTGGGAACGAAACTCAAAAGGGTGTATGTAAATTTTTAATGGGTTGGGTTTTAGCAGAGGTTTATTTTGCTTATGCGGAGGTGCTTGAATTCATGTTTTAGTTTTCAGGAATTTTGATGTCCAGCTATGCATTCACTATTTTGGGAGATATTTAATAGAAATGCTTATTACATAACGAATATGAAGTGTTTCAATACAAGCAAACGAGGTAGGTAATTGAAGACAAATAGCAATAGAAGCCGAGAACGAACGCATTTCTAAATTTTCATTATAAATATGTGACAATGTCGCTCGTTTTCTACACTCTTAAGTGAATACGGTTATATACTACAGACTCATATATAAAATATATAACTTAAACCATGTATCGTTATATACTACAGATTCATAAAAATTTCTTTAATAACTATGCCAAATGAAAATGAAGCAATGGGCACTTTTATCAAAATTAGTAAAACTCTGTAGCAAGGTAAAACCTAACACAATCCAAGAAAAAACAGAGATAAGAAAAATTCTTTTTAAAACCCAAGAAATATCGCAAATTACTAAAATCACTTGCAAGAAAATATACAGGATGTACGATTACAGCTGTGC
Organism: Stegodyphus mimosarum; assembly: GCA_000611955.2. Taxonomy (NCBI): domain Eukaryota; kingdom Metazoa; phylum Arthropoda; class Arachnida; order Araneae; family Eresidae; genus Stegodyphus; species Stegodyphus mimosarum. The sequence continues at coordinate 49,753 of KK121198.1, forward strand.
AAACTTTCAGGAGAGCTAGAGTACACCTAGACGATAGGAAATCACATAGGAATGCATGGTTGAAAACGCTTTCCTTGCGTGGTATTGAGGACACAAAACGCAAAAAAAAGGAAGGACACAACATCTTTTATTATGTTTAGTACAGCAAAAACCTACAAATAAGAACAAAAGCAAACAAAGTTCGCCATTAAAGAAGGTGCTCGAAATTACGACCCCGGAACATGATGCAGGCCTCACTTCTCTGGCGCATGGAAGATCGCATCGAAGATGCATGACGCACGGTTCCTGTATCACGGACTGGCTCGTAATTTTGAACACCTTCTTTGATGATGATCACTGTCTCTTTATGTTCTGTTTTCTTTGTTTTTGTTGTACTCCGAATAATAAACATGTTTTCTCACCCTGTTCGTGTCTTTTCTTTCTTGACTTTTGTGTCATCACTATCGCGCCAGGAAAGCGTTTCGGACCAGGCATTCCTATGTGATTTTCCATCATCTAGGTGTACTCTATCTCTCATGAATGTTTGTCACCGCTGTATTGATACACTGATTTGTTTAAGTTATCTGTATTAAGAATTATGTTGTATATAATGAAGAGTTATTATCAGTGTCTATGTTATATAATCAAGGGTAATGTTCAGTGTGATATACAGCTGATACTGACAGTGTATTTTGTGTAGAAATGAGTTTTTTAAGGTGTTTTAAATATAGTGCAGTGTTCGGTGTGAATTGTATTATAAAAATTATAGTGTATTCAGTATTTTATATATAGCGTAAGCAACGGCAAACTTTTAGCATAATATTATTTTATCAAAATTAGTAAGGGCTGTACTTTGTCCTCAAATCTGTTATCTGTATTTTGTATATTATAAGTACAGCATAAAGTAACCAACCTGTATTTCTGTGTGTAATTGTGTAAGTTTTGTGTAATGTGTAATTTTGCTCTTTATTTAAGCCTGTTGCATCAAAAATTATGTTTTGTATAACCAAGTTATGTACTATATAATCAAGTTATAGCTCATATAGTTAATTACATTATTATGCCTATGTTATAAAGATTAATGCTCAAGATTTGAATGCAATGATCAGTTTCGGAGTTTAGCTTTAGATAGTTTCGGGATCCAGACGATACCCGATTAGTCTATACAAGCCGCCTGGGTGTCCGAACCTGCTCTCACCTGTCACCTGTACTGATACACCCTGTATAGATTAATAATCCCCGATCACGAGCTCAGAGTAATCGAAAGACTCAAATTGAGTAACTGAAGGAATATCCAATTGAATATATTATGATATATAATATATCCAATTATTTTTATTTAATTGAATATATTGTTGTGTGCGTATAGGTTCGTAATAGATTGACTGCACGCAGGTCCGATGATAGGTTAGTAAAATTTGTTTTTACCTTATCAAAGAGTTCAAAGTTTTGGAATTTTCCACAGAAATACTCGTACAGGTGTTCACAGTAACACAGAATACAGGTATTCACAGTAGTTACATTTCAAACTAGTAAGAACGCTAAACACAACGCAATGTAAAGCACACATAAAGAGAAAGCTAACCGGACGTATCTGACTTTACGCTGAATTAACAACTCGCAGCAACAATAATTAAGCAACTGAGAGCAGATGCTCTCTCTCCGGACTTTTTCATCTGGCCGCCAAGATATTTCTAGCACTTTCTGCTTCTCGAAATTACTGGAAGGCAATATGCGTGTTGAATTACGGTTGCAGCTAATATCGTTATAAATTAATCTATTCAGTTACAATACTTATACAATACGTTACAATACAATATGATACAGGGACCGGAAAGAAATATCGTCAAGTGGTCGCCAAGTTTCACAGCTTTTGACTATTTCTCGCCAAATTTGCGACGAAATAAGTCACCAAAACCGTTGCCAGCTTGGCAGTTGCATGGTAAATTACACAAAAGGAATACAAGAATTTTACTTAAAATTCCACCAAAATTACTTATTTAGGTACAGAATTTGTAACAATAAAGTTATAGAATAATAATAGTTAAATAAGTAATTGGATATATGCTACTGAATAATAAAAACTGAATATAATATTCAATAAAAATAATTAAATAATATGTATATTGTGAATAATAATACTAATAACCGTATATATACTAAATATTCAAATAATTTCGAAGATGAATTGAGTACCTGAACTGACTGTTGGCGTCAAAATAGTGCATATTTAGACAAAACCCTAAGTAATTCCGGAAGCTTTGAGAAAAATCGCTCTTGGGGCTTCGAAAATGCGTTGTCTAAAGATTTTCATCTTGTCATTAAGTTAGAAATTATCTCCAAATATCACAAAGATCCCAAGCTATGTACAGACTTAAGATTCATTTCGGAATTTTCTTTTTTAGTTTACATCATTATCTCAAAGCACGTCAAGGCTATTTGCCTAAGGAGAAGGAAGTCTTTGTGGAAGAACTTTTTAAGGGAATCTGTAACGAATCCACGTTATACATGGGGTAAAACCACGAAACGCTCATGCAGTCAGCCTGTTCTCCTGAAATCGAACCCAGGTCAAACGACTAGTGTTTACCGAAATATCGCTCGCCTACTGGTGGGCAGATTTATTTCGAAGCAGGAAGCATGAAAAATCAGCAATGCGTTCGTTTGAGTTTGAACTCTAGAGCTTACGATTACTAGCTGGTCGTGTTTCCAATTACCCTAAGAAGGCAAGCAATAAAACTGGAGAATGTTACAAAGTTTTCTCTACTAGTTAAAGCGCGATTGAAAGAGAAGGCAACACCCTCGCTACATTTATCTGGTGATGACTTTACGCTGAAACTGAATATAATATTCAAATATTAAACTACATTGAATTTCGGGAGCCACTTTTAGTGTATTTTAATATTTATTTTAAACAGCGAAAAGGAAAACGGTCAGGGATGCTCTTGCCGGGTTTTTACATCTTGTACTTCCAGCAGCTACTTGCACATGGTTCTAGTTACACCACGAACGCATATAGTAAGGAAGAAGAAAATTCCTTACATTATCAAGGCTTAATACATATTACTTTCTCCACAAATCTCCAACAGCATCTTTAAAAAGTCACAAATGTAGCAAAATGTTCCTAGAAGCATATAAATCTGGAATATTTCTCCCAGATGGGATGGAGTATATAGACGCTGACTACCGTAAAGAAGAGTTTTCACCCAGATGGGATGGAGTATATAGACGCTGACTACCGTAAGGAAGAGTTTTCTTCCAGATGGGATGGAGTATATAGACGCTGACTACCGTAAAGAAGAGTCTTGTTCGAATTCCGGAGAAGGTATGGAAAACGTATAGTATTTGTGCAGCATGAGTCACTCAAAATATACGACGAGCCGAGTATAATTCGAGTTATTTTCGAGTGGTATGTGGTAAAAGAGGAGGAACAGGAGACTTTCGAAACTGCCCCTAAAGTGATGTCCTTAAATTGGGACGGAATTGAGCAAAATGTATAGTCACCAGTAGGATGCTCAAGGATCATGCCAATGGCAGGTGCAGTTCTGTATTCCTTGCAACGATGAAATTCGCGAACTTGTTCTGATTAAGTCAGACAAATGAGATTAATCAGGACGATAAATTAACTAGAATATAGTTAAAACTAAAACGTAATGTCTCGCATTCACTCGCGCAAATATTCACGTTTCTCCATAAGAAACTAACACGCTTTATGTAATCAATTAATAAATAACGTAAATTAAAATTATTTTTATTATTCAAGAAAATACCATTTATTTTACTTCGCAGCTTATTATGTAAATATTCTTCATTCCATACAACGCGTGATATCTTTTCTAGCAGTTAATGATTTGTGTAACATTATATGCAAATTCCTTGAAAAAGAACTATTCCCAATTGCCACTTATTTTGCACTCTTGAAGCAAAATATTATACAAAAGAACTCGTTTTTATTTCTTAATACGAAAAAATGTGGCGAATTTTCTTTCCAAATTATTCATTTCACATTTTTTTCCCATCTTTCAGACATTCCCATTCACTCAGATGGGAAAATTAAAACAAAGTAGCTTTCGGAAACAACACTATTTCTTTTCTCGGAAGACATTTAAACCGGATTTGTTTCAACAAAAGTGAAGTATTTTAATCTAAGGATAGCGCAAAGTGAAAATTTACGCGCTGAAAAGCTCCGAAAGAATTCGATTAGGAATCCTGTTGTTTCCATGGCCTGAAGCAGTTTCTATCTCCGAGCCTTGTTGTACTATGTTTCTAGCCTAGGATTTCTTGTTTTCTCAAACAAGCGCGTTTCAAATTGTTTTCTCTTGTTGAAAGAGAAATATTCTTCAGTTTTTAAGATATACATTTTAAGCAGCTTCCTTCTTTAATCTTAAATGATGGTTTCAATGTTTTCCATTCCTACCAAATAATGTAAATGATGTAGATGAATAGATTTGGAAGTAGTCTGCAAGTGCCTTCCCTCAGCACAGATAGCCTGTTCCACGTTGATGTTAGTATTATGCTAATGCTCTTCCATTCATAATTTCCAGAATGATCTGTCATGCCATCTCTTTCCTATTTGGAAAATCAAACATATTCATGCGTTTATCTATTCAGTTATTCAGATATTTAACCGAAAAGATATGAAAGGGGTGCACAAGTGTCGAGATATGTCTCGGGATATCTAAAAAGTATATTACGTTACATGCAGTAAAATTATATTAAATAATACAAAAATACCGCAGAGTAATTTATTAAAGAAAGGAACATTAGTTCTTTCTGTGCACTTAGAATAGGAGCCTTTTACACTCCGTATCTTACGTAGGTAGAACTAAATGTTTCCTGGTTGATATAGTATTTCTTAATGTAATAGAGAGAATTTTAATTTAATTTTTTTTAAAGTTACCTTCTTCAAACCGATATACATAGGTAAGGGAGTTAATGCTTTCAGTCCCAAAATTCCATAGTGTTTTTTCAGCGAAAAAGCATGAATTAGGTGCCCTATAACATATGTTTGCTGTTTTAACAATGATGTCTGTCTTTGTGTATGTGTGATAGATTTTTGGTCCACAGTCACTCTTACATCAAATTTCTAAAAATGCCTGTTTTACTTTTTTCACACTTCTGGATTCATATAAAGAACTGATTTAATTTTGAGTAAAACTGGACAACCGGAAGTGGTGCACGAAGCGCATAACAGTTTTTAATGGACAACTTGAAAGTGGTACTTTAATTGAACCTTATAATAGTTTCAGAGCAATCAGCATAACATATAGTTGCAATTTTATAAGCATGTGTGCTGATACCTAAACATCGCAGGGATATTTGTGCAGATCAAAATCCGCTTAGACTTCTTGTTATTATAGATATAACATGGAAGAAAATTAAATTACGGTATTAGTTTCTAAGTGCCTATTTTAGATATAATATAAACACTTAATGTTTTCTAGATAAAAAACAATTACATTATGTGCTATTCAGTTGCCCAATAGAATATAATTTTTAATAAAAAAATCAAAGGGCTAAATATTTGATTATATTGATAGAAGTTTTGAAAAGTCAATTTTAACGCACGACTAATTATACTATGCCCAGCATTTCGCATTACAGACCCATCCTTTTATTGGAACAACAAAAACAATTAACCGGAAGTGACACTTTACTTAAAGTTCGTTGCTATTTCGTTTGATGTTTTATGAACTGTTTTATTTCTTTATCATTTAGCAAAAAATCTTTTAATTAAAATATTTATCATTTGGACTTTACTTTATACTTTACTTATAGTTAAAATGCCTAGAAAATGAAAATCTGTCTTCCGCTGAAGCGCAAATGACGTAATTGATATTTTAAAAAATTTGATAAGAACGCAAAATTTATGGAAATGTAATCGAAAAATCTTAATTTTCTCGCGTGAGCACTGAAAATAAATGTAGAAGAAAAGAAGAAATTTAGGTAGAAAAGTAAGCGAAAATTTGAAGGGGAATTTGGCTGCTAGAAATACTAAGATGTTTCGAAAAGTTGGATGCTTTTGAATATACTTTCAGAATACTTCAAGGAATTTGGGTGTTCAAAGAGGAAAAAAAAACACTTGGGCGTGTAACATCAGCAAAGGCCATCAATTGAGCTTGTACTGACGGAAAAGACAAAAACGATATCATTTCAAATTAACGCGAAGAGCGATTGGTTTTCGACTATATGGTGGTATAAATTTAAATTACGTCATAGAACATCAAATCGTATCATAAACGGAGAATTCCATGATTTCTCAGGCGAATTATTTGAAGATTCAGGAATTTATCCAGTGATGTATATGGATGTCATCTAAAGACGCTTTCACTCTTGATGAAACTAGTCTTTCCTTTAATTTCATGCTTTCAAAGTGCCTAGCCTCTAAAGACTGATAAAGGCTCTGACCAAATACTGATGAAATAGATTGAATTGGATTATTAAGTTACGGCAAAGCGGGGCTATCTGCCTTAAAGGAGGGATGCCTTGGTGAAGAACTTTCTAAGGGAAACCAGCTCGTATGCCCATTACACATGAGAAAAAACACGAAAACGCCTCTGCAACCAGCCCATTCACCGGAATACGAATCCTGGAGCGAAATACCAGTGTTTAGCGGCTTTCCGTTCGGCCGTTTGAGGTGCCCTTATGAAATGGAAAGCGATAACATTATTTAAAATGAATGTCAGAAATACCAAGATGTTTCGAAATGTTGGATGCTTTTTAATGTACTACTTGCAGAATGCTTGAAGAAAAAGATAAGAAGAAAAAATAATGTTTTGCATAGAATTTAGTATTTTGTTTTTAATTTAAAACTTTTTAATCTTATGATATTTGATTCATGCGATTTCAAAAATAAAATATTTGACTAAAATATGAATAACAGTTTAAGAAACTAAATGTAGGATGATATAATTGTGTAAAGCAATGGGCACAATGATAAAACTGTTTAAAGCAATGTATGAATGTCATCCTAAGTTAAAACGTCGGTTATATTTATTTATTTATTTATTATTATTCCGCTTGCTTCACCTCTCAATGGGCATTACAGGTCAGTCATGTTATCCTGATCGTTGCACCAGCAACCTGAGTCAATATATATATATATATATATCTCTTATTTATATATCTTCTCTGAACGGCCCATTGAAGGGCGTGTCAACTGTGCTTTACTGTATTTCCTCTTTTGATATATGCAGTTTTCAAATGCATCGTAGTCTGAGTCACAAAGTATGCTTTCGAAAGAAACTCAATTCAGATAAATAAATCTAATTCTGGAAAATTTTTATATTAATAAATATACTTTAAATGCGCAGTACGAATTAATAAATAGAAAATTTTACAGCAATTATCTGAAGATACAAAATAAAATTCTAAAAATTTATAAATGACCTAAAATAATACCTATGACTAAGAAATTTAGTATAAAGAAAACTATTTGAAAAGGTAAACGATGCACCTCTTATTTAAACTACGCAGTTCGAATGAGTAAATAGAAAATTTTAAAACAGTTCTTTGAAAGAAATCATGCAACTTAAACAATTAAAATGAAATTCGAAAAGAAAAAACATTTCTTAAAATAATAACAATTATAATTAAAAATATAACATAAAGAAAATTATTTGAAAGTAGGGAACGATTGTGACATTTTTTCCAGCTCACGTTCATGTAAAAGGTTGCAATATATTAAGAAGTGAGCCAAGTGAACTATACTTGGCGCAAACTGAAAAAAAAGCACCAAGTTAAAATTTTGAATTTCTCCGTAAATTTCGCACCACATTACACAAAATTTAATATCTAGGCATAATTTGAGTATTAGAATCGACATATGTAAAAACATTGATGTATTATTTTAAAAGAAGTCCGATTTTGTGTCAAAATACCTAAGTTAGAACAGCGCTATATATAAATCTAATATATATCCTACGTCGCACTTTCAAGGCATGAAGAACGCAATTTGAATTTCATCAGTCGGCCCAGTAGAATGGGAACTGCCCCCCATTTTTTTTTTCTTTGCACAGTGTACATATGTATACATCATCCTTGACTAAAGAACGAGTAGCCGTAGAAAGTTGGAAATTTTTATATGGGACTGTTGTAAAATGTAGTTGTTCCTTTTTCGTTCCAATCGGTTGCACCAATCATATATAAATATGTATATACTGGTGTGCAAAAAATAAGGGCGAAGTCGAAAAATTAGTATATCAGCTGAACGAAGGGGCAGAGCGGCGGACAGAAAGACCAATCAGGAGATTAAGGAAGATGATGTACGGTAGCACATGCGCAGATATGCAGGTAGACGTAATGGGGGAGTGTCTGAGTAGTATAAAGCATGTTGTTGGTGTAAGATCAGTATTTATGGCAAAGAGATTGCACGCCGTATAGCAGTTAAAATCACACCGAGTTGCTGCCTCAGCGAGAAATGGCGAATAATCAATCTGTTAGACGACATCTGGATGCTTTTACCCGAGGTCGAATCATTGGGAAGTTGTAGGAAGGCCGCAGTGTGACAAGTGTGGCTGCAGAGTTCGGAATTGCTCACAGCATCGTTTCACGACTTTGGAGACAATTTCAAACTACAGGAACAGCTATCCGGGGGTTTAGTAGTGGTCGTCCACGAGCAACCACACCAGCAGATGACCGGTATATTGCCTTACAGGCCAGAAGAAACAGGCGGCAGACAGCGGGAGAAATCCCTAGACACTCGACACAGGCGACTGGACGACCGATATCGCGTTTTACCGTGGCCAGAAGACTGCACGGTGGTGGTCTGTTTGCACGACGCCCTGTACGGTGTGTACCTCTAACGCCTGCCCATCGGAGAAGGCGTTCTCTGTGGTGCCGGGAACACCGGAATTGGAGAGACAATGAATGGGGACGAGTACTCTTTACAGATGAGAGCAGATTCAGTCTGAGTAGCGATTCTCATCGCATACTCATCTGGAGAGAGCGGGGAAGCCGCAATCATCCCTCGAACATCATTGAAAGGGACAGGTATGGAGGTGGCTGTGTTCTCGTTTGGGGAGGCATCATGCTTGGTAGTCGTACAGACCTTCACATCTTCGACGCAGGTTCAGTCAACGGGACCCGTTATTGTAACGAGATTCTTCTTCCATATGTGCGTGTTTTTAGAGGCGCTATGGGTCCGCAGTTCCTTTTCATGGACGACAATGCACCATGTCATCGCACAGTAGCTGCCGAACAGCTCTTAGAGAGTGAGGATATTGAACGTATGGATTGGCCGGCACGATCTCCGGATCTGAATCCCATCGAGCATGTATGGGATTTTCTAGGCAGACGCTTAGCAGCTCGTAACTTACCACCAGTAACGATTCCGAAGCTTCGATTGGCGCTGCTAGACGAATGGGCAGCAATGCCTCAACAACTCAATGACACCCTCATTCTCAGCATGGCAGACGCTGTGAAACCTGCCTAGCAGTCAGGGGAGATCATATCCCCGATTAAAGACCGGATGTTTCTTGCTGGACACCCATCACGGGCCTTCAGTCGCATTGCGCTCCATGCTACTTTTTTAAAAAAGCTTCTTTTTATCCCTCTGATTTCTCTTTTAGCAAGTGTTCCTTACATTACTCATGTCCTTACGTATTATGGATCTTACGGTATTAAATGTGTTGATTTGGAAAGCTTTTGTACAAAGTTATATTGAAAAAAACCGTCTCGTCCATAATTTTTGCACACCAGTGTATATTTCTAATCTGTTACCTGGCTGAGTGAGCTTAGTATTTTTATTCTTATATGTCGGTAAACTATGCATTTTTTGCTTTAAAGGTGATTGAATTATGTAATTTTTATGTTCTGGTTAATTTTTTTATGTCTTTATTTAATCTGAATGCAATTGGTGGGGAATTATCAGCAACTGAAAATTCTAATTGGCTAGCAAAGCTTAATGAATCTCCATTTCTTACATTTGAAGCTCAATAGAATAATGAATTGTATCAGTTTCTGCACCTTTAATGTTTTTTTGCCAAGTTGGACCAAAAGTAAGCTTTCAGTTTTGTGAAGCCACAAATCTACCTTCATACACCCTGGCCGAATTGCTTGTGTTTGTGTAAACTCTAATTTTAATTAGAAATATTGTTTTTTAAACTGTTTTAACTGTATTTGGTGCTTTATGTTTTTCTGTATTTTACAATTTTTAATGAAGGTGTTAAGTCTTAATGTATATATGTATATATTCCGCGAACTGAGAACTGAACTAATTTATTAAAAAATGTATCTCCAATGAAATTGGAGGAAATAAGTTTAAATAAAATGCAGCAAAATATGTGTATAATTTAATAAGTTCACACATGAACGCCATGTGCTGTCCACATCAGGTTTTGTATTTAGACCATGTAAAAAAGAGTAGAATTTATAGAATTTATAGAAATCTACTAGTTATAGAAAATGGTAGATTTTGTACTTAAACCATGTAGAATATAAGCATGCCCAGAAATAAACGTAGCGGTTCTCAAAATCAGAAAAGAAAACTAGAGCTAGAAAAAGTAGTTCAAAAATCCAAAATCAGAACTCAATCACATTTTGTGAAAATTTTCAAATAAAAAAAAACAAAAAATCAGAAGGATGAAGAAGTAGAATCAAAATCAAATCTTATTTAGACTGTACTCTTACTGATGCTAAAATTCTATGCGATAACACATCGGAACAAATATAAGACTCTGAAGATGACGAAGATGGGCGTCCAAGAATATTCAGAAGTTTTAAGTCCATACCTGATAAGAAGTGCATACAGTGCAGCAGAAACAATATAATTCCGGACGTTCTAGAGTTCAAAGATATTGCTTATTTAAAATTCAGTAACAATTTTCCAATAATATCGAACTAACTTCACACAGAAAGAATTATTCTATGTCACAAAATCTTGGTTTTTCTCAATGGGTCGGGAATGAAGAAGAAACTGAAATTAACTGATCTTAGTTATTAAAAAATACTGCAGCGTACTGCTTTTTTTGCTTACTATTTATTACATCAAATTTTCCTACACAGTCAACTTTCCTAACAACATCCGTTTTTAATAAACGGAGAAAAAAATATATTTTTTTAGCCACGAAAGAAGACCAAATCATCGTAAATCATTCACTACTTGGAAAGAAACAGAAATAAGATTAATTAATAAAACGGCTATCGATGAATCATCAGAAGGAAATATACAGTCCGAAAAAAATTTGGCGAAATATATTGCAACGAATATTAACTTGTATGAAATATCTGATTATAAAAATTCTTCCTCTCCCTAGTCATGTTGAAAATCTAGCGCTTCAAGATGATACAAATGTCAGAAACCTATAATCTTTACTTAAACTTTCAGATCAGTTTGTTCCATTACTAGCTAATCATCTTAAAATGCCATGGAAATGCCAAGAACTGTCTCATGAATATCACCACATATTCCAAATATATTTATTCATCTTCTGCCCTCCACAGTTCAAAATCAACTAATAAGTGACATCAAAAAAAAAATCTTTGGCTTTTATTTGGTTCGACTCCTGATATCGTCCATCGAGAACAAATGTTGTAAATCTTTAGGTAAGTAGATCTTGATTTTGCCAACTGAAACGTTTCTGTCAAAGAATCGTTTTTTAAGATTTACTGAAATTCATGCTAAAGATGCTTCATTGATTCATGCTTCAGTTGAAGATACAATATTAGAAAAATTAAATTCTAACCAGATTTCATTCGCAAACTGTAGATCGCAATGTTATGATAATGTTGTCGTGGTGTAAAGTCATTTATCTGGTGTTCAACAATCAATTATAGGAAAATATAATAAAGAAATATTTGAAAATTGTGATAACTCCTCATTACATTTAGTTGGAGCCATGAGTTCGCATTAAATTTATTAAATTCGTTTGACATGTTTCGGAATAATTGAAAACATATATTTATTTTTCTCACGTTCAACCTTACAGTTCGACAAGGAAAACTATTAAAAGTGCATATGAAACAGGACGGAGCGCCAGACTATAAGCAGTTAGCATTATTATCGATGGGCTGGAAGAATTAGTAGAACTATTTGAAAAGATAACAGAGGAAGAACACCAGTAACCAGTACTACCACCAGTAACACCAGATATAAAGCTACAGTGTTATTTGCAAAATACACTGAATTTTAATTTCATAAATTTGCATTGCGGGGATAAGATCTAGAAGAATAGATCGTGTGCAGCTCAGATTACAAGATCCTGAAATACATTTTAGAGCATTGTTCTATGATCTTGAAACATTAACGCTTGAACTTACAGAAATTTGAAACGAAACCTGTGAAGAGGCATTAGAAAAGGTTAAGTCTATTTATGAAAAATATGATATTGATAGAACAATTCGCGTTAGAAGACACCGAAAAATACCCGGAAAATTGGCTAGAAATCTAGATCTTTCCTCAGAAAGTGAAATTTCTCGCAGTACGGAAAACGTTCTTCGTCGTCTGCAGCGGACGCCAAATACACGATTTACACAACTAAGTGATCTTAATTCTAAATTTGAATTTTTGCTGGATGTTGAAAATTTATTAAGCAAGATAATGTTGCTAACGATTTTTAAGAAATTGTGAAAATTTGAGTGATTTTTATAATACAGATTTTAATGAAACAGAAATATATGACTGCAAGATGTTACTTCGCAGTAGAAAAGAAACTGATTCTGAAACTGCATTAGAGATTGTTATATTTTAATCTCGAATGAAGAAGGTGTTTTTCCAGTTCTTAGAATCGCATTCCAAGTACTATTCAGTATCAACTGCTAGCTGTGAACATTCTTTCAGCAAATTAAAATCAATTTCGACATATCCATGGTGAAAGATGGATCAAGATCGCGTAAGTGACCTAGCATTTTTATGTGTGGAAATAGAAAAATTTGAAATGACCGACCTTGATGAATTAATTGATAAATTTGTTTCATCAAAGGGAAGAAAAATGTCTACATAGTAATTATTTGTATTAATTTATTATAATATTGTATTATTAGTCTAATTGGAGGTTAGTCCCCGAAGGACTATTGTTTTCGTTTTGAGATTTTGCGTGGGAAACATTAAAAGTCTGAATCACTTTTCAAACTATTCCCACCAAATTCTGCAGCCCTGTATTATATTTAAAGAAATTCAATAATGAAGCATCTGCATAAATGTATGTATATTTCTCCAAATGTGATAAAACTACGGTACCTAGAACCATACAATTTTGAATAACGTACGTTTCCACCCTAATATGGGCATCTGGAAGCCCAAATTTGGAATTTGTTTTATTATCTATTTCATATTTTGTAAAAACGTTAACGACTTTTTGGATGAACAAACTCAAACGAATTAAAAGCAAGCTCTACGGGAAAAAAACTTTTTACCTCCAGCCCGCGGAATTGTGTATCGGAAATTCTAAAGATATGCTCATTTTAAAACTATCTTGCGATAATGCTGTTGAACTGACTTTTATGATTTAAGTCCGAAGAAAATGATATATAATAAATAAAGGTAACACACATTAAAAAAAGCCCCTTTGGACGTAATTTAAAAATCTCAAACATTTCAGATTTTAATTTTTTTATCTTTTTATTTTTATTATTAAATATAGCTACTTATTTATAATATGTATTAACACTGTTTCATTGCTTAAAATTGCATGTTTTTAAAACAATTACATAAATATGTAAAATAAATAATATCTTTTTAACTAATTCTAGATGAGCTTATGCAAGTTTTTCCACTGTCAGAGACGCATTCCCGAATGCAATCGTAGTCTCGATTTTTTAACTAGATTTTTTGTCTCAAACTTGAGCCAGTGTCCCTGTTTATCCTGAGAACTCCTATAGTATTTTGTAGAGTAGTTATGTAGTGACTATTCGCAATATATTATAGAGTATTTTAAGGCAGGTACTATATTCTTTTATTGTTTGCATTATATTATTATTATGAGTATTATATTCTATGTATTATATAACTATTGTATATGCTTAACTGAGTAGAAAACAAGATAAATCAAGCAGCACACGTGCCTAGCAAATAAATCGAATTCAAAGAGAAAATGTCGACGATAATGAAGCCAATTACGATCTAACAGAGAAGGAAAGCAAAATTCCGCTATAACGGATAACTTTTAAGAATCGTTATATATATATATATATCACTTTAGAAAATTAATTATTGTAAAGTTGCTTATAAATAAAACGGAACCGAAATATCCATGCATGAGTATTATTAATCTTTTGTTATTAACGTCAGCATAGTTAGTTGCTCTTTATCTAAAAATAACTAAATGTCGTATTTCTCAGTAACGAAATTATTCTTTAGAGTTAAATATAGCACATACTGCTATTTGTAAGTGTAATGAGCGTTAAGTAAATTATTTTACAAGCGAATAATGATAATTCTGTAAAGATAATAAGCATTGTTAAAAATAGTGTGGTACTCATCAGTTACTTTGATTCCAGATATTTCTACGAGTTTCTTGTTTTGGAAAGATGAGAAACATATTCTACTAAATACGTCACTAAGTATAAATTAATGTTGTTACTAATGAACTAAATTATCTTCAAAAAGAAAACTACTTATTTAGATTAAAATTTGGCAAAAATGAAATTTTAAATTGGTGAAGAATTTTAATAAAATTCTATCTATCTCTATGTCTATTCGGCATAAATATCTCTTCTTTAGGAGCAAAATAGCAATATTGCGAAGCATTAACAAATTTTTCGGATAATCAACTGATAGATCAAAAAGAAAATGGGCACTAAAACAACGTGTAGTGCAGAAGAATTCAGTAATCAAAGGCACGAAATCTGATGTATTATAGTATTGAGGCTTTGGGGAAAAAGGGTTAGAGTTAATGCTATTAATTCAAATAAAATTATTAAATTTAATTAACAATTACCTGGTGTAATTTTAATGAATTTATCGATTAATGAAAATAACTAATAATTAAATTTTTAACATATGACAATTTAATAATCTTTTTTGCCTAACAGTAATTATTTTATTAATGACTTTCTCTTATAATTATGTGCAGATAAACATAAATGTTTATTCTCACGCTTTTCCGTTTTTTACCAGAATTTATTTTTTGCATTAATATATTTTTCTTCTAATTTATATTTATTGGAATTTATTTTATAAAAATGTTTTTCTCACACGCTTTCTGTTTTTGCCGGAATTTAATTTTGGTATTAACGTCTTTCAGTCTTAATTTATACATATTTGAACCTATTTTTTTAACTTTTTAAAGAGAATATTCTCCAAAAGTTAAGAACATCCTGTTATATGTGTATAATTTGAGAATAAAGTAACATAGAAACAAGAAAATTAGAGAACATGTTCACTAAACAGTTCTTTAATGAATGCGATATAGAATCTTTCTAAAGTTTAACACAAACATGAATTACAACAAAGCATAGCACTCTTGGCAGAGAAATTCCGTCTCGGAGAAACAATATATCACAGCGTTTTGAGGAACGATGTGGTAGTAACATTATAAAAATGGGTTCTAATATGTGAATGTGACTATTCGTAGCTGCAATACATTGACGGCAGCGACGATCCATGCTGTCAATTAAGGTGAAGTTCAGTGAAATAGGAAACAACGACACGGAGTAATCCTTGTTCAAGCTAATCCAACGACCGTGGAAGATGACTTAAAGCACCAACCTGTCTCCCAAGGTAGTTTCAAAGAGGCTTTAACAGATTCAGGTCTAGAGATTGAGCTGGCCATTCCATCCGCTCCATTTCGTAACCCTCAAATATTCTTCAAAAAACAGAGCTCGGTTCGGTCGCGCATTGTCGTTCATCAGAAGAAATCTAGAACCAAAGCAGAGGTATATGGAGGGAATATTGATCAAAGATCTCATCACCATATCTCACGCCGCTCAAAGTTCCTCCATGGAACACATGCCGATCAGTGTGACCACTGAGAGAGATCCCAGCCCAAACCATTCTTTCACCACCTCTGTAACTGTGTCTTTCACAGAGTGTGGGATTGGTTCTAACTGCTGGGTTATTTCTTCCAGATCAAATGGCGACCTAGATCACTCTTCATTGTGAGCCTAGACTCGTCAAGAAGAGAACAGACGCCCGTTGTTGACTGGTCCAGGAGAACGTGTTCTCTTGCCAAACACAAATAGACACTCATTGTCCTCGTATCAAGGGGACACAAACAACTGGCCGTCTCGCATACATACCTGTATTGTGCACGCGTCTGTACATTGTAGTTGCCACTAATAGATTTGCCATGAGCTGAAGCTCGGTAATGATGTTCCTCCTTTGGGCCGAAGGCAATAAATATCGGTCTCTTCAAGATATTTTAACTTTTGATCTGTCTGGAACATGTCTTCTAGACACAGAGTCTTCGGATTCAAACTGATTCTATAATCGGTGGACCACACTCTGAGAGACATTGAGATGTCTACCAGCACCAGCTTGTGACATCCCCATTTCCATCCATCCGATCGGCCGGCGCCTCAATAAATCGGGCAAATGACGTCTTCTGGACATTGATAGACTCTGCTGGATATTGTAAACGAAAATGCTAATAACAATTCAAAATCAACATTCATTAACAAAACTTACAATTTTTGCATTTTTTCTTCAACTCCTGTAAATGTATTAGTTTCGATAAAATAAAAGTAGTTACTTAAGTTTTTAAAAACATTTTCGTAAATTTCTTTAATCTCAGGCATATAAACTGTGCATTTGGATGCTACTGACATTTTTATAATGCTGAGCTTTGAAAAACATGCTACTCCTAAACTTTTGGAGGGCAGTGTATATCAAATTCTGGGTCGAAATCGAAAAGTTTTTGAATTCTCTCTGAGGCTAACTTATAAGGTGTTTCTCCCGCCTTCTTAGCATGCCTTCGCGGTGTAGTGGTCAGTACGCTCGACTCGTATTCTAGTCCCAGAGAAGGCGTTGCTCATTTTGCGCAACTCTCTTGCTTTCAAAAAAGACCTAATGTCTGTGCAATGGCGCCCGAACAAAAAAAGGTGGTGGATGATGATTCTCCACCACCAGGATTTGGCGATTGGGTCCTGTAATCCCCAGTCGCCCTTTAGAAAGGGGAGTATATAAGGTATTATTTCCTCCGCCGTCTTAGTATGCCTTCGTGGTGTAGTGGTCAGCACGCTCGACGCGTATTCGAGAGGTCCATGGTTCGAGTACCGGCAAAGGCGTTGCTCATTTTTCACAACTCTCTTGCTTTGAAAAAATACCTAGGGTCTCTACACTGTAAAAAAATCTGTAAGGTTATTAAGAAAATTCGTGGAAACTGGGATGTCATGGACTATTCGAGTAATCATAACAGGGATATTCTTAATAACTTTACAGAGATTATACCTGTAAAGTATACATAGTTTTTGTATGTGGATTACCAAACGATTTCTGTAAAGGTTACAGGTGTTTGATCTGTAATGTTACAGGAAATAATCGCGTAAGTATAACATAATTTTCATATGTGGATTACCAATGAATACATCTGTAAAGATTACAAGAAATAATAGTTTAAGCAGAATGTATTTTTTGTATGTGGGTTAAAAAAGGGAGTATTTGTAGATTATTGATGTTCTGCTTGTGAGGTTATTGCAAGTGATTATGTATGCTGAACATGTATTTTCTACATGAGAGGCTATGTATTATAAAGTTGCAGGCAATTTACTTAAAAGTTCTTCGAAACAATTATGCATATAGAACACATTTGTCTTGTATGAAATTACATAAATGATACATCCTCAAATATTTTGACTCTAATATTAGTATAAATAATTACACATGCAGAACATATGTTTTATGTGAAATGTCTACATCTACTTTGTTTGTACAATGTAACACTAGTGCTAGTAACAAAACATGCTACATTAATTTATTTTTGAGGAAAGGATTAATTTATTTTTGAGGAAAATTTCATAAATTTATTTTGGAGGAAAATTTTATTAATTTGTTTTTGAGGATTTTTTTAACATAACTTTAGTTATTATTCTGTTGTTTCAAGAAAACATAATTGCCTTAGATGATCTAAAAGATATACAGCATTTCCTTTCAAAATATTACCAATGTTAAAAAGAAGCTCAAATACTTATGCTTTTCTTATATCTGCATTACTTTCCTTTAGTGAATTCTAAAAGACATCTGGAAGTTACATGTGCATCGTGAAATAGCTGGAAAAAAACTGGTACATTGGCAATAAATTAGTAATGTTCTAAAATTCCTCCTTTTCCCTAACAGTGTAATCTAAGGAGACTGCAAGTGGATATGATTACAGCAAGATATTTTAATGATATTGTGTTTCAATAAGCAATTCAAAATAAACATTCCTGAAATTTAAAAAAAGATTACAGATATAACTCAACAATGAACTTAAATCAGTTATCCAAAATTAATTATTTCCAAGCTTAATTGTGTCATTCATTAAAATTATAAAATTTAATTCTTTTAGGCATAAATGTTTTTAAATTTCTTCTGCTACTGATCATTAACTGAAATTATACAGGGATTTTCCCCAATATCAAATAATTAAAACTCTTTGTATTAATCAATTACATTCTTTCATTAAAAATTACAACTTTAATACATTTCTTCTCATTAAACAGAAAAATTTAATTTTCTAAGCTTCCCTTCAACTAAAACATTTATTGTTTATAGGCAGACAGAAAGAAGGCTGAACGCTAGCATTTGGCTCTAGATTCAAATCCCAGAGATTGGGCTGCTTGCATAAGTGCTTATGTGTAACATGAATATAAACCAGTTTTGCTTTAAAGTACCCTCTACAATCTTCCTTTTCTTGGACAGATGGCCTTCTTTTGCTTTGTCATAATTAAAATAATCAATTCAAACATTTAATGTAGGTATGACTTTACAACTTAATCCAAATTAGACTGTAAAATTGAACAGAATCCCTTGTATTCTATAACACATGATGAATATAGAAGGATCCTGTAAATACATTTTTGTCTGTTATGCATTGTAAATTAAGAAAGGTATACTTAAAAATATAAAAACTGAAGCTGAACAAAAGTATAATTGATATGTCAGTAGTAAAAAAACAATTTTTAATGAAAAATTGTACAATGCATAATGGTTATTCTAAATTTATATTTTTTACTGTACAGTTAATTTACAAACATAATAGAAGTATTTTAGTACTGTAATCAAAATGACTCAGATTTCCTTACTTTAACTGATGTCAAAAATAGAATAATTACTGAAAAATTCCCGTGGATGATTTAATTGTTCTCAAAGTTTTCTAAATAGATCAATCAGTTCATTTATTAAAACAATTCAGACTAAATGTTTTCATTACCATCATTTCAAAACAACAGAAACGTTTTAAATCTTTGTAAAAATTGTTTAAATCTTCATTCAACAAAGTGAAATTTTTAGATAGATTTTTATGCAATAAAAAATTCTGTAAGATAATATTGGTTCACACAAAATATTAACTTTGCACTTGTTCATGATAGTATTCGATGAAGCATTTCAGTGTAATACTCAACATATAGATTGAATAAGGAAGCATTTCATTTCAGTGTAATCCCATAATCATGCATTTTATTTTGAAAAATATTATAGTCTGAAAAAAGATCATACTGGAAGAAAAATGTTGGACAATACATCGTATTTCACTCATAATATATACAGCTAGTGTAAACATCTATAATTAACATTCAATATCATTCCCGATAATGAATTTCATTATCCGTAACTACATATTAGTACGTTAGATTTAGTTGACAAAAACTATTACAGATAAAATTAAAGATTTATTGGGTTCTAGCAATTTAATGTGGAAATGAAAGAAATACATTTAATAGCATATACACTCTTAAACAGAAAAAAACGACGCACCAAGAAGGAGTTATCCGAATCGGACGAAAATCCGTAGAAGTGATGTACATGTACAGAAAAACAAATGATTACAGTTTGAGAAACATTGGATGATTTATTGAAGTGATAGAGCTTCACAAAATGAAAAATTCAGTAACGCGTTTGTATACCTCTGGTCCTTATGCAAGCAGTTATTCGGCTTGGCATCGATTTATAGATGTTGCGGATGGCTTCCTGAGGGATATCGTCCAAATTCTGTCCAAATGGCGCACTAGATCGTCAACATCCCGAGCTGGTTGGAGGGCCCTGCCCATAATGCTCCAAAAGTGCTCAATAGGAGAGAGATCCGGCTACCCTGCTGGCCAAGGGAATGTTCGGCAAGCTATAAGGCAAGCAGTAGAAACATGTGAAATGTGGGGCGGGCATTATCTTTGCTGAAATGTAAGCTCAGGGTGGCGTGATATGAAGGGCAACACAACGGGCTTTAGAACTTCGTCGACGTACCGCTGTGCTGTAAGGTTGCGACGGATGACAACCAAAGGGGTCCTACTATGAAATGAAATGTCACCCCAGACCATCACTCCTGGTCACACTGCTGTCCGAGGCGTCTCTAGACTCGCCTTCGCTGGTTATCGGGGCTCAGTTCAAAGCGGGACTCACCACTGAAGACTATTCTACTCCAGTCAGTGACATTCCAGTACGAATGAGAACGACACCACTGCAAACGTTGACGTTGTACAGAGGTCAATGGTAGTCGGCGCAAGGGGCGCCGTGACCTCAGCCCCCTTTCTGTGAGCCGTATATGAATGGCCTTGCGGTCACTAAAGCACTAGTTGCACGTGCAATCGATGATAATGATGATCTGTTGTTTCTCTAGGCCTACCGCTTCCTTCTTGACGCTGTGTGTGGACATGGTTCACCCATTCCTGCCAACATCGTCTAAAAGTGGAGTCGTTCCTGCTCAAATGTCGAGCTATTCGCCGATAAAACCAACCGGCTCTTTTGAGTCCAACTACACGACCTCTCTCAAATCTCGACATCTGCGCATATAGGTCGCGCACCTGTATGCGAGGCATAGTTACTGTCTACCAGAGTACACGGAATGAAATTCGTGAAGAATTTATGATCTGGAATCATAATTTCTTCTCTTAAGTATCCTGCCAGTTGCGCAGATCAGATGCGCTGTAGCGACAACCGTTCATTCATTGGCAGCCAAAATGTAAAATTTTGCATTTTCCGCCGAAACTTGTATGCATATCAATTTGTGTCCAATTTGCTTTATATCTTCTCAGTGCGTCGTTTTTTTTTGTCTTTAAGAGTGTACATCTCAGTGGTTTTCATTTTTTATACCACTGCTAAATCATTCCCCTCCCCTTTACCCAACTTGAAAAACAGATATACACTTATTTCGATTCAGATTACATTTTAATATTTTTATAAATTAAACAACAAAAAGTTAGAGAAAATGTTGATATGTACCAAAACTGGAATAAAAGTAGTTTGCATTCATAAACAAATTAAATAATTATCATGTAAATAAAAGGCAGATCACATTCTCCCCTGTTTGAGAACCCAATATATGGAATATTTGGGGCCTTTTTCTTATATATTCACAGATTAATCTTCCAGCAGTTAAATCAAATAGCAAAGGGGAAAAATTTATTTTTGAACCATTTATGCATGTATTTTAATATACTGAATTACAAGTGACTTTCATTTTATCATAATAACTGTATAATTTGTTTAAAGTTTCTACCTATTTTATCGACATTTTTTTAAGTTCCTTTAATTTCAGAATCTTCAAACTATGAACTATCAGTTTTAAATTAATAACAAATTTTGTGTATAAAGCAAACACTTATAGTTCTTTGACGTAAAAGGAAAGAAATGAATAAAAGTCAGTGTTTACATTGCATGCCGTACAAAACACTTAATTTTGTTTGAAAAGCAAGACGTTTTCAAATTGTCCATTGTTTCCTTCCCTTAAAAATTACCATGATTTTCTAAACACTTACCTTTCTTTGAAAGGATTATTCCTTAAAATCATACCATTTTCAAGTTTTAATATCCAATCACATAATCCCTTACTCAATAATGTATTTTTCACCCCTCCCCCTCAAAAAAAATCCACTTATCACAATACTAAGTAACTGATGAATCTTTAACATAATATTTTGAACCATTTTAAACTGATTTTCATTAACAAAAGTCATTTGCATACATTTTCAAAAAGATTTTTGATTTGTAAATATATCAAAAATATTCTTTGTTACCTTAAGGGGACACTTTGAAAGAAAATTATTTATTCTAATACCCAGAAAATAGAAACAAAAATTATTTAATTTTTATTTGAATAAATAAAATATTTGATTTCTTGATTATTCTTCTCTTTCTTTTTAATTAATCACAGTTGTGAAGGAACAGTTCTTCTTTTCCAATCCAATGCATGGCTCCTAAATAAAGAAAAACTCACATTCTTTAAAAGTACATGATAATATATTCTAAATTCTTTATGTGACATTTCAATTCAGCATCTCTTCATAATAATTACACTTGCAAATGTACTTGCACATTCTGCAAATGATTTAATATGAGATATAGATTGCATGTATCACCCACCCGACTTTTGAAGCAAACGCAGTACAAATTTAAATAATTCAATTTGTAGGAAGTAATTTGAGGTTTATTAGTATTTACTGGATTTATCTGTAATATTAAATAAATCTGTGAAGTACTTAATAATGATCAGATTTTTTTAAGAATAATTTCTCTGGAAATTGAAATGTTTTAAGGCAGCATTTCACAATCCGTGAATCCTTGCTTGCCCTTGGGGCCCTCCTAACTTTCCAAAATAGACAAAAAAAATAGAAATTAAAAATCTGAAAAGTTACAGATTTTAAATTATGTCCAAAGGCGCGTTTTTTAAACATTTTGTGTATTACCTTTATTTGTTAAATATCATGTTCTTCGCACTTAAACCATAAAATTCAATCAAAATAGTGGAAACAACTCTGCATTTAGCGTACATTTATTAAAACACTCAATCGATTTCGAGGGCAGTTACACGTCCCTCCTCATCAGGAGAACGGAATTTCTAGAAAAGGAAACAAACCTCAGTAACGGCATTTTATACCCTTGGTTAATACCATACGCGACGATGCAACTCCATCTATCGGCAAAAAAAGTAAACAAGAATTATGTTAATGGAATTTTAAAAGCGTTAGGAAGGACTGCATTGAACTTACAATCATTCACTAAACATGCTAAATCTTTACGAATATGAAAACCCTAAAGAAAATCCAATTCACCAACGGAAGCATTTTAGATAATATTTGCATTTTGGATATCTTATACCTGTTTACAGATCATAAACTACAAGTGCGTTTTACGGATTTCAAAAACATAAGTTTAATAGTATTGCTTTCAGAAAATATACATAAAAATATGCAGAGGAATTTTTAGCATCAATATATATATATATATATAAATTCTGATGTGTACACCACATGATTTCCTTGCACGGCATATTTTGCTGCATTTCATTTAAACATTTTGATATTCTTATAATCCGCAATAAAATTGATTTTACCACTGATGTGTACCGTAAACCCTTTGCAGTTTGTTTACCACCCTATGCTAAGTCATGCCACCCTGTTAAGAAAAAAATGGCTTCTTTTTACTATTATGTATTTCGCGCGCTCAAAGTTTGTTCCTCAGAATCTTTGCTTACCAATGAACTTAATTATTTGAGAGCAGTTGCTACTGACCGACGATTTTCTCCTCGGATCCTCCAGAAATTCAATTTTTAAGTCAATTCCTCTCCTATCAACAAAATTCACGGTTCGAGTCTAAAAGATTGCGTTTCTAACCATAATTCTTCGGGAATTTATAGTATATCGTGTCTGTGTGTCTTGAGATATATTGGCCAAACAAAAAGAGCGTTAAAGATTCGTATTAAGGAACATGAATCTTATGTCCGAAGGGGCGAAATTAACAAGTCTTCAATAGCGTTTCATAGGTGGAAATTTAATCGTAATTTTGACTTTGGATCTGCAAAAATTATCCAAAAAGCTTCTTCCGTTGATGAATTCGATTTTCTTTGAGGCTTTTCATATTCACAAAGATTTAGCATGTTTAGTGAATGATTGTAAGTCCAATCCAGTCCTTCCTAACGCTTTTAAAATTCTATAAACATAATTCTTGGTTACTAGTTTTGCCGATAGATGGCGTTGCATCCTCGCGCATGGTACTACCCGAGGGTATAAAATGCCGTTACTGAGGTTGCTTTCCCTTTCTAAAAATTCCGTTCTCCTGATGAGGATTGACGTGTAACTGCCCTCGGAATCGATTAAGTGCTTTAATAAGTGTACGCCAAATACAAGGTTGTTTCAGCGATTGTGATTGTCACATTCGCGTGTTTCTCTTCTATTTATAAAATTCAATTCAAGAGCAACATCGTAAAATAATTTTAAAATGGGCATATCTTTAAAATTTCCGATACACAGGCTCGTGCGCTGGAGATAAAAAT
Source organism: Stegodyphus mimosarum (assembly GCA_000611955.2). Lineage (NCBI taxonomy): Eukaryota > Metazoa > Arthropoda > Arachnida > Araneae > Eresidae > Stegodyphus > Stegodyphus mimosarum. The sequence goes on from KK121198.1 coordinate 74,067, forward strand.
GTTTTTTTTCTGTACAACGTTGTCATTGATCACTTCGAAATCCGTGAGTTTGCTAATCAGAATTTTTTTAAGGTTTTACAAAATATGAAATCGATAATAAAACAAACTCCAAATAGACGTCCATATTCGAAGGAGGATCGCATTATTCAAATTTTGATGGCTGTAGGTACCGTTGTGTTATCACAATGCAAGAAACATATATACATTTATGCAGATTCTTCTTTATTTTATTTCTTTAAATATAATACAGGGTGATAATGTTTCGTGGCAACAATTTGAAAAGTGAAGCAACGCTTGTAGTGAATCGATGCAAAATGCCAAAACGAAATGAATAGTCCTTCTGGACAAATTGCCTCTTTGGGCTAATATAAATAAATAAATAAATAAATAAAAATTTGAAAATTTAGCTAAAAATCTAAGTTTAGAAATTACATACGATAATCATCTACCACTTTTTTCTCTAAGACTAACATTTTATGAAATTTATTATTGGTTACCCTACCTACAGACTTCCCACTCTGTGTTAGCAATAAAAGGGATTTATAGTACTATGGCTGTAAATGACTGACTATGTAAATATAGAGCCATGCAAAAATCAAAACTGATCCTTCTCATTATTAGAAACAAATATAAATTTTCTTCTATGAACTTAATACCAATATAAAATATAACATATTTTAATAGTGTACTAGCGGGCAAGCCCGCCAGTTGAGCGGGCTGTGCTCGCTTGTTCGCCGGGATGCCCGCTTGTTCGCCCTGATTCGAAAGTTGAACAGAACTACCATTGTTTAAGATTTTCTAGGTTGCAAACCCGCCCGTTTTATTCACGTATACATTCAAAAGATATTCCCCATGCGGAAATCGAAAGTTGGACAGAACTACCAGTAATCAGCCAGCTTGTTCGCCGTTCTGCTCGCTTTATTCCCTTATGCATCCAAGATACTGCACATGCGGGAAATCACAAAAACACCCACGCGTTCGCCGGGATTTGGAAGTTGGACCTATCAGTGTTCAGCGATTTTCTAGCTGGCAAGCATGCCAGTTGAGCGGGCTGGGCCCGCTTTATTAGCGTATGCATCCAGATTCACGTATGCATCCACAAGATACTGCATACACATTCCCCATGCGGAAAATCTCGAAAACACCCATGCAGTGTGAGAACCCGACAGCTGAGCGGGCTGTGCCCGTTTTATTCACGTATGCATCCAGAAGATACTGTATACACGTTGCACACGCCGAAAATCCCGAAAACACCCACGCGTTCGCCGGGATTCGAAAGCTGGACAGAACTACCAGTGTTAAGCGATTTAACCGTGCAACCGCTACTGGGCCCTTGTACAAAGCGCAGTCGCCGAAATGTTTGGGTATGCTATTCCAACAGTAGATTCGTTATTGCAATTCCTATTGGTAAACTTCAAATCCTATCTATAAATTTGACACCCAGCATATATATATAAAATAATATATATAAGAATATAAGTGTAA
>KK121198.1:84328-137597 GCA_000611955.2 Stegodyphus mimosarum
ATTTCATTAGAGATATATTTCTCATTCAATTAATTCAGTTCTCACTTCGTGACAATGCAAAAATACATAAAACCTCAAAATATCTTTATTAGAAATTGAAGAATATAGAAAAATATAAAACCTAAATACACTTAAAACAATTTAAAGGGCAATTTTTACAATTAAAATTAGAGTTCCTACGCAAAAACAAGTAATTCTTTCAGCGGGCAAGAAGACAGATTTTTCAATGCACAGAAATGAAAGTTTTCTTTTGGTGTCACTCGGCAAAAGGACACTGAAGGTGTAGAAACTGACTTAATTTGTTGTGGACGCTATGCTGAGTCAATATGTGGGATAATTTAGTAAATTACATGATAATTCCAGAATGAATTAAGCATAATTTAATTCCAAATAATAAAATAAGACGTTATCTTTGTTGTTTAGTTAGCTTTGTTGTTCGAAGCTTAGTTTCTCTAGATGGGCAACAAGTCCACTGTTCTGCTAACATTCAAATGTAAACAAATATGGCTGTTATGATAAAAAAAATTAGGCTTAGCCGCACTGAAGCAACTTTTAAATTGTTGTTAATTGTACAACTATTGCATTCAAGTTATTTAAAGGCATAAAATCCTTAACCGGAAGATAACAACAACGTAATTCAGTCATTTTTAAACCCAAAAAATGCACCATTTACCAATATATAAGAATAAAAAACTGAGCTCATGGAGCCGAGTAACAGAGTGGGTATTTACATATAAATATATATATATACGTTTTTGATGCGGTTGATTGCCACTGAAAAGGGAGGTACACAACTAAGTGCTATAGCAGTCCTATATACAAAATTGAAACGTTCTAAGGCTACTCGTTTTTGAATTATGCGAGATACATACATACATACGAACGTACATACGCAGAGGCGCCAAGGAAAAAATCTCTTCTGAATGTATTTTAAAATAGTTTTATAATTTGTTTGGGGAAAGGAGTCCTTTATTTTGTCCTTACGTACAGATGTCAGGCAAAACATTGTTAAATTGTATTCGATAGCGGTCAAAATGGATATTTTCATTCAAATATTTGCACCCTGAATTTTTCGTGATTACAATACTTCTATTACTTCGTACGAGGATTTAAAATGAGAAAAGTGTGGAGAATAATCTTCAAAATCCGATCTTCGAGAACTTGGAAGGGATCGAAGGAAACTTCGAAGGAAATCGCGCGATGCTCAAGAATGTTATCTTCCTTTTCTGCTCAAACTCATACTGCAACATAATAAAACAAATAATAATACTGTTGAACACGCAAAACGTTAATAAGAAAAAGAAAAAGAAATTGAGCCGACTCTTCCCCCCAAAAATAAAGAACTTTGAAAGTGTTCGGATATTAATTCTCTCCTAAAGGGGCTGTTTAAACGTTTAGTATATAGTTTGCTAGTGGGGATTATGCATAGAGATTGACCAGATGGAATAGCGAAACATTTTATACGATATTTGATGAATATTCATTTGATATTAGATGATTTTATATTTTAGAAAACATTTATAAGACGCAGATCAACATGCATTATGAATAACATAGGAACGTTATATAGTATCTTCAGTATATTTAAAAGTGGAAAAAAATCTGGTAATGTAATTCTATAAAAATATTTAATGTTTTTATTTTGATATATCATTATGGGAATGCATTTGTATTGAAATTAATCCGATTAAAAAGTTTAAAAATATAATATTCTTAAGAGCTACATCTATTGCTATTAAATAGTTCAGTTTGTTAGTTAATAACAAACATATTAAATATGTGCACGTTTTTCTAAATGACATGAATGGAAAATGAAACAATACGCTTAAAGTGGACCACACATAATCGCACTTCCAGACTGAAGAATAGGTAACGTAATTTTATAAAAATGTTGAATGTTTTAATGAGATTGATCTTGAATTAAATGCACTTTTATTTAAATCAATCAGCCTAAAAATTCTAAAAGTAATATGCCTGAGTACTGCACCAATTGTTTTGAAATAGTTTAATCTATTAATTAATAACAGAGAGATTAAATATGAAAAAATATTACGTTACATTTTCCCATATGGCAGCAGACTCGAATAAAAGGTAAAATAATGTAAATTCGTGTATTTGCTTTCGAAACTAATTACCATTTTGAACTAATAAATTCATATTGCAAACTCTACGGCTATTAGTTTCGAAACGGCATTTTGCGTTGTTTCGCTGTAAATGTCCGTTTCACTTTCTAAATTGTTGCCACCAAATATTATCGTCCAGTAATATATTTAAAGAAATTAAATAACGAAGAATTGATAGTAATGTACGCATAGTTCTCGCATTGTGATCAAAAGGATGGTATCTAGAGCCATCAAATTTTTAATAACGTAATCCTCCACCCAAACATGGACACATGGATCCTCAAATTTCGAATTTATTTTATTACCTATTTTATATTTTGTTAAACTTTAGCGAATTTCTTACTAAGAAAGCCAACGATTTCTGTTATTTCTAATCCACGAATTCTGAAATGCAGACGATTCTTTTTGGGAGAGCTTTCGATTTCGAAGTCTAATTCAAACTTGAATCACAAATTCAAAATAAGTGTCAGTTACTTTTATTTAGGCACATCTATTATATTACAGTATTTACAAGGTTCAAGATCAATTTTAAATCAAAAGATAGGGATAATTCATCATTCGAATCAAATTCTATTAAGAGAAGCCGAGTAACCAACCGCTCATTTCTTTGTCATTCAGTTTGTTTTTCGACTCTCTGTTGCCACCGGCAGAAGCGAAACTTTCGCTCATTCCGCGTACGACTTGTAACAATTTCAAAGCGAGCAACGGCAACATTGTACGGCAGATAACATTTTTATCTCCAGCGTGCTAGACTGCCTGTCGGAAATTCTTTAAATATGCTGTTTTTAAAAATTTTGTGATATTGCTGTTGAATATAATTCTATGCGGTTTAAGCGTGAAGAACATGGTATTTAGTAAATAAAGGTAACTCACAAAACGCTAAATAACGCCTTTTGGGTATTTATGTTTTATTTTTATTTTTATTTCTTTTATTTAAGAATTTCGTGGAATAAAAGGTTGCAAATTCGATAATACGCAATATTATCGAATTTGCAACCTTTTATTCCACGAAAGTTCGGATGCTTGCCTTTCGGGAGAGTTTATCATGTAAAATGTTTCATTGTTGTAATGTTTCATGAATTATTTCTGATTTAACCAGTTCACAACTACCTCCGTTTTCAAAACTCTCTAAGAAAAGGAAAGATTTCGAGATTATAAGCGCTAGCAGTAAACGGTGTTCCAACAGAGACGTCGGATTTAGCACATCCAATAAAATAGTTTACTTCCAAGAAATGGAAAATATTTAAATACAATGCTCCCTTTCAAGGATATAGTAATGTTCGCGTATATCCTCTACCGCATGCTCTGCTGTAACGCACTTTCTCGATGAAATTCGTAATCACTTTCTCACATATCTGTTTATTGAGGTAGCTAATGATGTATTCTATATCTTCTTTGAGATGTTTGTAGTTTTCATTTAAGTTTGGATCCCTTTTAGACTTGCAATAACAGTATCACGTAAAGAACCGATGTTTTCAACAAATCAACTGGGTCGAGTGCGTGGTGATTTAATGCTGCCAAACCCGTGTCTGAAAATTTCTTTAACAATTTGCGAAATGGTGTTTCATCCTGTATACGTTCGTCTCTAAAGATTGTATGAAGCTTTCTAGCGTTCTGCACGCTTGCCATTCTTGTATTGAGTTTTCAGAAGCAAAACTGGATGTTTTGTGTAGCGCTCCATGTGAACTGAAGTGCAACCAAGCTGCAAAATGAACTGACAAAGATAAAATGCCAGTGTTACTAAGTAGAATAAAACATGAGATCCTTCAATGGAACACTTGCTTGTTGTAAGTATGTAAAAATATATTACATTTTCTAAAAATAAAGTATTATTTCATGCATATTAAATCCGGAGCTTTTGTTGGAACACATTATATATTATTTATGTAGAGATTTTCAGACTGATGGAACAACGTTTTTTCCAATGAATGGCAACAGTAAAAAGTCTTGGATATTGTTCGGAGAACAGCCTTGGTTGCTCCAACTTGGCAAGGGTATGGGCGACATTTCATCATGCTAACAGAAGTAAATACTACAAATAATCAAATACTACAGAGTAAATACTACAATAATAAATACTAATAATAACTACTACAGATAATAAGCAATACTACAGATAATCCCTTAGCAAGGGAAAAGTATTACAGCTGTCTACCTAGAGGAAGTACGTCATCGAATGACAACCATTGCCTACCATACCACAATAAGCTGTTTCTCCCTTTAATTACTATACTCCAATAATAAATACTACCGATAATAAGTAATACTACAGATAATCCCTTAGCAAGGGAAAAGTATTACGGCTGTCTACCTAGAAGAAGTACTTCATCGAGTGACAACCATTGCCTGCCATACCACAATAAGCTGTTTCTCCCTTTAATTACTATACTCCAATAATAAATACTAATAATAAATACTACCGATAATAAGTAATACTACAGATAATCCCTTAGCAAAGAAAAAGTATTACAGCTCTCTGCCTAGAGGAAGTACGTCATCGACTGACAACGATTGCCTGCTATACCACAATAAGCTGCTTGTCCGTTTTTGGCGTCAAGGCTGTTCTCCGAACAACATCTATCCAAAGTCTTTCCTTGTTTTACGGAAAAATGAACTTATGGCCTTTTTTAATCCTTTAGAATTATCAGTATTCGCTCAGGCTGAAAGGGCTGAAATTTAACCTCGAGGGTTTGGGAAAGCTGCATGACTAATAGAAAGATATCTGTTTGAATTTCCATAAAAAAGTGCTTAAACAAAAATCAAACATATAATTAAAATCCAAAGATTATTAAGATTCTTTATGATAGTAGTTTGATGATAGTAGTTTAACCTTAAATATATCAGAATAAAATGGACAGAACGTAGTGATGTTTGCAAAACTCTGCCCATAAATATTCGTCTACTTTTAGGGTTACATGAAGCGCCTATGGCCATATGCATAGTTTGTTTATTTTCCAAAAACCCTATTTGCTAAAATGAAGCTAAAGATCTTATTGTCTACAAGTAAAAGTCTTTCTCTTGAAAGAGATCTTCTTATGTGAGTGTTTGTCTTGCCCTCTAGCTTTTTATTGCGTGGGTCGTTAAGTGTATAATATGCAAGAAGAATGTTAGTCGAAAACTCCAGTACTAGAGCTTTTACCGTGACTTTTAAACAATGATACCTTATCTTCAGTTAACTCTTTTTTGAAATGCTTCTATATTTCAAGTAATCACAATACATCAAGAAATTATGATATGTAAAATTTTAAAACAGTGGAAACAGTCTTAAAAGAAGTTATGATATGTCTAGTTTTTAACTTTTATTTTCAGCATAATGTTCAAACTAAAATAAATATAAAATTTTGACTTTTAATTAATGAAATACTTAGAAATTTATTTGACGATTGTTTATTTAACCATTTAGCATTGAATTAAATTAAAGACAAAACTACTTTAGGTTCTGATTTTGATTTTATTTAAAGAAAATGTAATGTCTTTAGCTAGTTTGTTATTGAACTGAAGTAAAAATAATGCTTCTTAAGGGGTTGAGTTTTAAATGACAGATAATTTGTTGACTGATTATTCAAGTCAATACGTGACCTTATAAAGCATTGTAAAAAGGTAAACTTAAATTTGTGAAAATCATAAGTTTGATGGTTATATAATATTAGTTTAGCATTTAAATTTAGCTTATGGTATCAGTGCACACAGAACGTCGTCGTTGGAAATATACACTCACGTGAAAAATTTTTAAAAAATTGCAAATTAGTCTATTTTTACAAAACACATATATCCAAAAGCACTAAATATGTGTATAGTGTTAATTATGTGTATAGCGTCTAATTATGTGTAACTAATTATCTGTTGATTAAATTGATGTTCCACAACCTGGTATTGTAAAGGCTTACAACACATCGATGAGAGGGACTGATCTCTGTGACAGATATTTAGCATACTATCGGTGTACTGTGAGGACAAAAAAATGGCCAGTTCGAGTCTTCTCTCATTTTGTGGATTTGGTGATATCAAATTGTTGGATAATGCATGTACGCTATCACAAGCAAAACAATCTTACGGGTGCTAAATCCTTAATGGAATATCGCATGCTAGTTGCATCAGCATTGTGCAGATATGAAGGGAATTTAACAACTAATAGAGGTAGGCCAAGACTTTCTTCAAGTTCAGATGAGGAAGAACCCCTAAGAAAGCAGAGGAAAATAATTTCACAACCAGTAAAAGACGTGCGTCTGGATGGTGTAAATCACTTACCAAGATTCATAGATGATAAAAATGCATCCAAATGTAGAATGCCAGGGTGCACATCAAGAACAAGGGTATTCTGTACCAAATGTAAAATGTATTTATGTGTATTAAAAAATAATTGTTTTGAAAAGTTTCATACAAAATAATATGTTGGTAAAGATAAAATGTTAGTTAAAATAAATTAAAAATATATAAATTAGGATGTTGTTGTGAATTTATATTGTGTATCATGTTTTATTTCATATTTAAAACTAATGGCTGCTTTAAATATCAAAATTTATAATTGTTAAAATATGAGGTTATTTACTCTTTTGAAACCCGAGGTACACATATGTGTACCTAAATTATTTGGTTCCCAAATATACATGTACAAAAAAAATCTCTTTTTTTACCATCTATAGAAAGAAAACAAGCATATAAACTTCGCTAATATTTTTTAAATTAACTATTTTAACTTCGGGTGTGAAGAGGATATCTGAAGAATTATAAAAATATGTACAGTTTTTAGAATTATAAAAATACCTCATATAGAATTTAAAAAATTAGTCAATTATGTAAACTTAAATATGTAAGCTTAACCTCTCGGGAGCTTTGATTGTGGAAAGGATATAAGCAAACGAGGGGTTTTCGTTGATTCGTGTTCTCCTTTATTACATTCGCAGTGTTGTCCGCAAGAGTTAAGTAAATTTTACAAGTATCAAGGAAAATGAATAGTCACGAACGTATGTTTGACGGAATACGATGCAGAATTGTCGGCTAATTGGAGGCAGTCTAGTCACAAGCGCAGGTGATTACAGAGCTCAATGTAACTCTGAGTTTTGTCTGCAATTCGTAACAACAATTTCAGGACACTGGATCCATATCAAAAGACCTAGATAAGGTCGACAAAGATCCACAACGACGCATGAGAATAGTTAATCGGTATTAATTGGTACTTTCAACGCAGTCACACAAGACTGATACAGATTCCCAGCTCTCACGCGAACTATATGATGCCACTGAAACTTGAGTTTCACTTTCCTCAGTTCTCCGAAGGCTTGATGAGATAGAGCTGTGTGGCAGAAGACCCGCTGTTTGTATTCCGCTTACTGCAGTTCAGTAGAAAGCGCGTTTAGCATGGCGCAGATAATATGCGCCTTAGACCAGTCTCTAGTGAAGCATCGTGCTTTATACAGATGAATCAAGATTCAGCCGTGACACTGATTCTCGACATATCTGTATCTGCGGAGAATCTGGCACATGACACATCTCTTCATCATCAGGGAAACGTATAACTACGGTGGTGGAACTGTAATGGTTTGGGCAGTGTTTTTGTTGGACAGCCTGACACCCCTGCATGTGTTTCACAAAGGCGTTTTCACTACTATGAGGCATAAAGAGGAGATCTTAGAGCCCTATGTTCGAATTTTCAGTGGTGCAGTTGGTCCTAGGATACTGTTAATGGACGGTAACGCTCGTCCACATAGGGCTCAGCTGGTTGACGATTACATGGAAAGTGGGGTTACTTCCCGCGTGGATGGTTAAAAAGGTCCCTGATCATAACCGTATAGAGTATAGTTTGGACGCTCTTGGGAAAGCAATTTCATCTCCCATCCCCTTCCGAGAACCATCTTCGACATGAAACCTGCTTTACTGCAATAGTGGGATAGACTCTCACAGATAATCCTCAACTTCTTCCTGACCAATATGTTGCCCATCTCCGCGACTTCTCTGCCTGTGAGAGGGGACCATACCCCATATTAGATTCATTTTCAGTTCGATATCACAACGTGGATTTTGCACATGACGTATTTTAATCCTTCTTCCAGCATACATTCGTAATGTAATGGTAGTAAACTCGGCGCGTATTCAAAAGTTAAAGATTCGAGTCACAGCGAGGGCATTGCTCAGTTTTCACGTACTCCTACTTCAAAATACCCTACTAATTTACAGTGGTGCTCGAACTAAAAGAAGGTAGACAATAATTTGTCGCCTCCAAGATTTGACGATTGGTTCCCCTAATCTCCGGCCGCCCTTTAAATGGGAGAGTGTGTAAGGTATTTTCTCTCTCCTCCTAGCATGCCTTCGTGGTTTAACGGTAACACACTCGGCGCGTATTCGAGATTTCCACTTTGCAGTCCCGGGGAGGGCTTGCACATTTTTCTCATCTCGTGCAACATAAAAAAAAACTAATGATTCGAGAATTGCATATGAAGGGCACAGAAGAGCCATTATTAATTTTTAAATACTGAAAAAGCAACGATCAGGTATTTGTGGCAGAAAATCTGGAAACGCAGGGGCTTTGCACTATATCTGAAAATTTGTGAATTCTGGTATGTTACAGATGCATATTACACTGCTGGCCACCAAAATTGCAACACCAAGAAAGACAAGAGATATCACAACAACATTTATTTAGTATATAACATGTTGACCAAGTATCAAATGATTAAATTTCTAGACTTCTGTGAGGTGTGGTTCCTTCCAGAATCAGTAGCCGGAGTAGCCGCCATTGTTATAGATCACCGCTGCCCCACGCCTCGCCATTGATTCAAAGAGGCATCGGATGTGTTCTTGGGGTACAGCAGACTAAGCAGCTACCACACGTTTATCTGGTGTGGCAGCTTGGGATGTTATCTGGGTCAATCCTTCAGGAACCATGGATCATATGTTTTCTATCGGCGAAAGATCCGGATAGCGAGCCGGCCAGGGAAGCAATTCAATCTGGCGATTGGCGAAGAACCTTTGGACAATGCAAGCCACTTGTGGTCGCGCATTATCCTGTTGAAATATGGCTGTGGGCAAGCCCTGAAGGTAAGGAAGAAGAACTGGCCACAACATATCGGAGATGTAGCGTTGGTTGTTTAAAGTACTAGAGGAGTGCGAGGGTGATAGCCATTACCGCTCCCTACCATAATACCCGGTGCAGGACCAGTGTGGCGGTGCATAACGCAGCTGTTAGCATTCTCTCTCCACGGTGCTTCCAGACTCGAATCCGACCATCGTGGTGTTGCAGACAGAAGCGTGACTCGTCAGTAAAGACAATTTCATTCCATTCTGCCGTCCACATCCTTCTTTCATCGCACCATTGGCGGCGGAGACGTCTGTGGTTCTGCGTCAAGGATAGACGAAGCAATGGACGTCTTGCGGACAGACCACTCTGCAGTAAACGGCGTCGAATGGTACGCGTAGACACTGGATGATGCGTTACAGACTGAATGTGCTGTGCTATGGTTTCGTGATGTGACTGAGCCATCCGTCACTGCCATGAGCACAATGCTCCTGTCATCACGTGAAGTGTTGCACTGAGGTGGATGCGATCGAACACGTCGGTCCGTCGTACCCTCCTGCATCCAACGGTCACATATCTGCGAAACAGTTGTTTGGTTTCGTCCAACACGACTACCGATTTCCCTGAAAGATAATCCACACTCTCGGTAGGACACTATTCTTCCTCTGTTGAATTGGGATACTTCATCAACGATAATCGCTGCCTACTGTTGTTAGGCATAATTGATCTTTTTTTTTTAAAAAACTACAAGAAAAACGGAATTGCCGATCTTGAAATCGTCGAAAACTCCAAGCCTTAAATAGCGCTTTGAAGTGGCGCCACAGGCGCGCGTGATGTGCGTCTGTGCTGAAATTCTAATCATATGCATATTTTACTTCCGCTAATGCAGGTTGTAAATTTCATGTTATTTGGATTCTTCATTCAGGGTGTTGCATTTACGGTGGCCAGCAGTGTAGAGAGGAAGGATAGCATTAGAGTCACTTAAAAAAGCATCTGTGTAGTATTTTATATTTATTAACAAGTTATTAGGATTTGAACCTTTACTTTATTTATTCTTTCCGCAGTCCTCACCAGAATGCAAATTAGTCATAGTTACTTAAACCGAGGGTTTAAATGTTTTAGAGGTTCTAGCAGCCTCGGGTTGCAATTATGTATTTTCCCACTTCTATCAAATTTATTTCGGCTTTAGCTCTCTCACGGTCCGGTGTTTATATATGAGCCTTTAATTACTTGAACCAGCTTAAGTAGACTGTGTTTAGTCCCAGACTATGTTATTTGAAGTTAAACTTTCAGTTTCATTGTAGTTTTAAATAGCCACAAGTAACGGAGTTTCGTCTGTAACACAAGTAATGGTTTCTGTTATAGAGTTACTACTTGTCAGTTGTGAAGAGTTAAATTAAAAAGTCTTTGTCTTTTGACAAAGGACTTGTCATTTCAATTCAGACTGAAGCGATAACTCGTTCTGCAATCTAGTAGAGTTTGAAAAACTTTGAATTAAAATTCTCTTCAAGCAGTATCCGATAGATTATGCACTCAACATGGAACACTGAACTCAAACAGGAAAACATTTTCTTGAACAATTCAGGAGTTTCTAAAAGTCTGACATATTGCATTAAATTGATCGAGGAAATGTTAAAAATTCTTGAATTGATTTTTTTTCCAATTAAATGTATCCTACGGGATGCCCCACGTGTTTAAAATGGCAGCAATACGTAGCCTGAAATTCTGTAGAATAAATCGAAAGCGTATGCGATCTCCAGGGAAAGGGAAGTACATATTGTTTCTGTCTCATGTCTCGTGTCATCCGGTATTGCTGTTTTTTCTATAGTATTTTCGTGAAAGTCTGCAACACAGTCTCCAAAACTCCTTCGCTGCTGTTGCTCTTTTCTGCTACACCTCTTTCTTAAACCGCTTGTAGTTCGCTTCAGCTCAGAGTCGCATAATCTACTATTGTTATTACACTGGCGGAGCATCAACTGTCCTCCGTCGTCTTCGTAGCTCAGAATCTCATAGTAACAGTGCTAAATCCCATTACATTGCTCGAGAGCATTTCAAATAATCTCCGAAATTTTCTATGCACTAATGCATACCGCCTGTGGAGATGAAGAAATGGTTATGTGTTCGCGCACAGTCAATTTACATTCTACAGCATCAGATATAAGACATCCACTCACATCCTCTCTGTCTATTCGTTTGTTATTAGCCTCATATTATGAAAACACTAGTTTTGTGTACATAAAATAAATTCAAGTTAACGTTTCTACATATTTATGTGATGATAATGACGCTGAATTTAAAAATCAAACGAAAGATGTTTGATGCCATAGATTTACAATAGTAGATTTGCTAATACAAATTATCTCTTTCAGCAGTTTCCAATGTACAGCATGTACAGCAATTCATTTTTCAGCAAACACAGAACATTTAAACCAGTAACGAATATCTGTCAGTCTGCTAATATCGTGAAAGCCGGTACGAGATTCATTGCCAATATTGGGTCCAGCAGGAAATGTCCGTCTGGCTCATTAATAGCCTAGACAAATAGCTACTGCATGATTCGGCAAATATCGGCAATCCACATTACGCATAAAATCGGATACCGAGGTGATTTCCCGGTATCCGTTATTAATCCTTTTAATTAGTGACATATTAACCCGATATCCGATCCGAATAATTACTAGAACGTCAAACAAGCAGAATAATGATAGTGGACTGATTATAGTGGATAGCGATACCAACAATTAAGGAATTGGAGGTGATTTGATTTCGTTATCGGCATATCATCTTGGTATCTACAAAGCAGAGGTTAGTGGGATCGTTTTCCACAAATGTATCTTGATTGAAAATAATTATTTATAATTTTTATACTGTTATTAAACATAATCGTAAGTTTATTGAGTTTCGACAATTATACGTGTTCAGTTATGCAACCAATCGTTTCGAATATATTTGAATTAAATATTTCCAATTCTAAATAAGAAACCATTTCACGTAGAATGAAACATGGTTAGAAAATTCGTGTTTTTTAAACAAAGACAAAAGCTTAAAATATATTTTAACCTTGAACGTGATAAATGAGTAAGAAGACAGTCGGTATAAATGAAGTAATAGTTTTCGTCCTAATACATTTATTAGCCCAAAAGGCGTTAACTCAGAAGGAGTGTTAATTTCGTTTTAGCATTTGTATTGGTTCATCTGTAAGGTATTTCTCGAGCCTTGTTAACATGCCTTCGTGGTGTAGTGGTCAGCTCCCTCGACGTGTAACCGAGAGGTCCGTGGTTCGATTCCCGGCGAGGGCATTGCTCATTTTTTCATCCCTCCTGCTTCTAAACAACCTAATGACTCTACACATTATAAAAGTCTGAATCACTTTTCAAATTGAAACAACCTAATGACGCTACACATTATAAAAGTCTGAATCACTTTTCAAATTATCGCCACCAAGTATTATAACACTACAGTAAATTAAAAAAATTAAGTAATGAAGAATCTATATGAACGTATGTATGTTTCTGGAATTGTGGAAAAACAACGGTATCTAGAGACATCAAATTTTCGATAACGTAGTCCTCTATTCGAATATGGGCATCTGGAAGCTCAGATTTGGAATTTGTTTTATTATCTATTTCATATTCTGTAAAACTTTAACGAAGTTTAACAAACTCAACGATTTCAAAGCGTTTCATTAACATTAACATCGTGTGTATCTTCAAGAACGGGTATTTTATGCGCGAGGTGTCTTTGCATTTCCTACTGGCGTTATGTTGGTAGCGTAGCAACGCAAAGACCTTATTTCGTGTCGAATGATTTTGAATGTCTCTATCACTTTTCAAATCCCATTTTGAATCCCCGTGAAAAAAAAGCCCCTTGGAACGTAATATAAAATCTGAAAGCTTTCAGATTTTTAACCCAAAGGTCATTAGCCCAAAAGGGCTATTAATTTTGTTTTGGCATTTTTAATTTTTTAAACTGTTGCCAGCAAATATTAGAGCCCTGTAGTAAAGAAATTAAATAATTAAAAATCTGCATTTCCGAATCGTGATAAAAAAACGGTACCTAGAGCCATCAAATTTTGAACAACGTAATCCGCCACCGAATATGGTCATCTGGAAGCTCTAATTTAGAAGTTGGAATTTCGTTTATTATCTGTTTCATATTTGGTGAGACACTAAATTTTTTCGATTAACAAACTCAACGATTTCAAAGCGAGGAATGGCAACACTCTACTACGGAAAAAAAATTATCTCCACCGCGCGAGACTGTGTAACGGAAACACTAAAATTATGCTCTTTGAAAAAATATTTTGCGATATTGCTGTGGAATTGAATGTTATGGTTTAAGTGCGAAGAACATAGTATAACACATAAAACGTAGTATAACACATAAAATGTTAAAAAAACGCCTTGTGAGCATAATGTAAAATCTGAAAGCTTTTAGATTTTTTAGTCCAAAGGAGCAGTTTGCCCTGGAGGACTATTAATTTCGTTTTGGCATTTTGCGTTGAAAATTATAAACGGCAAATCACTTTCCAAATTGTTGCCACCATATATTATCGCCCTGTAATGTATTTAAAGATGTTGTTAAATAATGAAGAATCTGCATGAATGTTTCTCGCATTGTGATAAAACAACGGTACCTAGATCCATCAAAATTTGAATAACGTAATCTTCCATAGAATATTGGCATGTGGAAGCCCTAATTTTAATCTGATATTTGTTTTATTATCGATTTCATATTTTGCTACACTTCAACGAATTTTTGGTTAAAAAACTAAACAATTTCAAAGCGAACAATGGCAACACTGTAAGAAAAAAAATTATCTCTGTCTCGGGACTGTGTATCGAGAATTCTAAGCATATGCTCATTTTGAAATTATTTTGCGATATTGCTCTGTATCTGAATTTTATGGTTTGGAACGTAGAACACGATATTTAACGAATACAGGTAACACACAAAACGATAAAAAAAACGTCCTTTTGGGCGTAATTTAAAAGCTGAAACCTTTCAGACCCCCTTTTTTTTGTTTATATTTATTTTATATATCTATACTACTAAAATTTGTGCACGTCTGTCTGTTTGTTTCTTTGTGATATTATATACTTCTGGAACGGCGGGATTTGAGTTTCAAGAGAGCTACGACGGGATTCCAAGAAATACGTGGGAAACCATTTCTACCATTCTCATCTTCGTAGGACTTTGATCAGCCGAGATATTAAGTAAAAACTCTGAAAACTATAGTTTTAGCCTCATTTTTCTGAGTGACAACAGTCTCGCATGCTGGAGATAAAAATCTACTTTGTTTCGAAAACTGCTTCCTTTCAAAATGTTGCCACTGCTTCTGTTCAAATCGTAGAGTTTGTTAATAAAAATTTTTTGTTTTTTGAAATATAAAATAAAAGTACCATGCCAAACATCAAATATGTTATTTCGGATTCCAAAAATTCGTGGAAAATTCTTTTCGATCATTCTCATCTTCGTACGAATTTAATCAGCCGAGATAGTAATTAAAAATGCTGATTTTCGCACATATGTTTCCGAATGGCAACAGCCTCGTGCGCTGAGATAAAAATCTACTGTGTTCCGAAAAGTGTTGCTACAGCTCGCTTTCAAATCGTAGAGTTGGTTAATCGAAAATTTTTAAGTTTTACAAAATATGAAATAAAATTATTATTGCCAAACATTAAACATATTATTATTATACAAGGTCTATTCTGACATTGAAGAAAGCACGCCATTGCATGTGAAAAATGTTTCATTAATGTCAGCATTTTAAGTAAATAGCTGTTGTTAGCAACTTCTTTTTCAGGTTAGAAGTGACACGAAATGTTATTGCCACGTTCATACTTTTATTGATATTGAGAAAAATTGTTATATTAGATTAAATTTAAATCATGATATCATACGTATTAAACTGAAGTGTCAAAAGCTTTTGTTTTCTGGTTTGGTAACAAAAATTATACACCAATGGGTTGTTGTTTGGAAAGAATGAACTGATTTCATTCATATCGAAATGTTTTTATGTATATTCGTTTCATGTGTATATAGAACTTCTAAATTTTGCTTTACACGCCAGCTCATCTATGGGGCTTGCCCGCTAGGTAATTTACAATTCACGTGTTTCCCACTCTAGCACACAAAGGTTGCAGAGAAATCTCATAGATAAAATATATAGGCCTTGAGCTCCACACAAATGTAGCAATTTTTCGAATAAAAGCAATAGTTTAGCTTTCCGTTTACAAAATGCAAAGCTAAACGTATGAAAGAAAATTAAATGATTTAAATCAATTTTCAGATAAGGAAGAACCCTTTTTTATCATGCAACAATATGTTAGAATGACAAATAGTAGGAATAAGCAGATATAAATGGATAATGGAAATTTTCAAGGGCAATCTATAATTTTTCAAGTAGGGAAAATAAATTCCTGAAGTTACACTCCTAACATATCAGCATGGAGATAAATATAATTGCTCATTATACATTAAACACAAAATTACAAGATACCTAAGTTAAACATATAAATGTTACATTTTATGTGCATAAAATTCTGTTATATTAAACACATAAAGATAAGCATATAACAAACGCATAAGGGAAAGTAAAAGACGAGTACAAATGATAATCGCGTGGGAGATAAAAAAATATAACTCTAAAAAATATTATTACACACGAATCTGTAATATTTTAGAGCAGTTATATACACGCATAGTGAGAGAAGTATGTGAGTTTTATATTTAGAACACATTTAGAAAATAAAACTGGAGACACAAAATTAAAATCTTGCAAATTCTTGCAAAATTCTATGAAACGAATATAAGTAAAATAGGAAATCTGCAAATCTGCTAAGTAAGAAGAATTTTTATATTAATTATTTTCTTTTTGGCATTATGGAATCTTGTATTATTTCAAGTAAATATTCAGATTAATTACACTACCCTAAATTGCAACTGTAAAATACATTTTCTTGCTAGCAGCATTTTGACAGATTATATCTTGACAAAGCCATTAATTAAATTTTTTTAAATGGTCTGATACTATTTATATCATTCAGAAGGTCTGTTTTGATTTTATTTTAAATATTAAGAAAAGGTTAATTATCAAAATTTAAAAGCGTTATTTACAATTTCAGTTTAGTAATTAATACAGCTGTTATTTAATAATGCTGTTCTATTGATTATTTTCATGCCTGTTGCTTGAGCTTCAAGCAACAGGCATGAAAGAAACAGCCCAAATAAACTGTCAACTTTTGTTTGTTTGTTTATGATTTAATTTGCTTTTGATTTCAGAATTAGTTTCCTGCTTTTCTTATATCTTATTGCTTGCTCTCTTCATGTTCGGTAGCTTTACATCTTTGAAGTGATTAAAATTTTTAATATTCCCATTGCATAATAGTAAACATATAACGAAATTTCAAATTTACAAAATGAGAGGAACACATCTCTTTATTTAATAAGATCGTAAAATTTTCACGGGTTTAAAGTCCACAAGATTCAGTTTAATCTGAAGATCTTTACTTGTAGCTCATTCTTTGGGGCATTTCAGTTTAGTAGGAGGTACTCAATATTCTGGAAAAATTAATACTGAATCAGTTAATACAATGAAAGACTGTTTGGATTTGAAGTGTTCGCTTTCGAATTCCGGATGGCTTCTAAACTATAATGCAAGCTTAAATACTTATTTTTATCCCGACACAAAACAGACGTAAATACTAACTGAGCATTGAATCTAATAAGATAACCACCATACCAAGAGCCAGTATGGTCCTGGGATGTCACGCCAGGTCTAGCATAAATTGTTTTGCCAATATGGCAAATTCGGTTTTAAAACTGGAAGTGTAACCATAAACAAAAGAAAAATGAGCATTTTCATCCTTTTGTGCTTATCTAGATTCTCATTACAAATACTGGGATGCACCAAGGCAAGGAGGGCAAACCTATGGGTCACGTGTACTTGGTGGTACGCGATAGGTATTTCGGTTGAACGCCACATGACACGTATTAAACTACTTTTATTCACTTACATTCGCTGTAAATAACATTTAAAAGACTTGAAAGAAAGAAACAAAAATCGTCTTTAAGACTAGGATCATTAAAGGCGGATTCAGGAACAAGCACAAGTCTGGGCGCGGTTGAAAAGTAAATAGCAGCTAAATAACTAAACAGCAAGTTAAAAATTAAACAGCAAGTTAATAGCTGGACATGCTAATAACTAAACAGAAAATATAGTTGCAAAATACAAGTCGATAGTTTAAAATTAAAGCAGGGGTTTAAGGATGATTTTTAAAAAGAAATGTAACAAATGGCGCACTGGACACCTGAAAGTTGTTGTTGTTATACATGGCTTTATTGGAAAGATCAATCCAAATATATAAAACAGCTCAAGTATCACATAAGAACAATGATAATATTTTACACCTGATGATGATGGCCACACAATGATATTATTTTACCTGTTTATTTGACCTGAAAGTAATAAACCGTAATTTAACTGGCACACTAATCAAAAAAGGATCGCCATCCCTGCACTAGTACATTCTGCAGATAATGTAATGCCGTCAATGTATCATTATAGATCAAAACGTTTCTAAGTATTGTTTAGATTGAATTCATATTTCGTTGTTTATAATTAAGTGCTTCATAAAGTGTAAGCAGTAAACTTGAAAATAATTCTAACCATGTATATCAAAATTCATCTGTAAATTAACGAAGAAAGTTTCATTAATCTTTTTATAATTCCTTCATGTGTAATATGAGTACGACATTTTGTTTTCAAATGTCCGGAATAAAAAGTTCTTTTTAAGACAAAATGTATCTGAGTGTTTGGAGACTTTAAATTGTCCACCTGCATATCTTTCCTTCATGTTATTTTCAAAACACTTGCCAAATGAGAAACGAAATATTTCTCTGCTTCCGTATTAATGACTATCATTTCAGCAAAACTCTTTCAGACAACTAAAAATTCGAAATAAACATGTCTTTTATATGGAGATAAAAGTTTTTCTTGAAAGACTTCAATACCTTATGCAATCCTTTTAGGGACTCATTTCATGGTAAATATTATTTCACTAAACTTAAATATTACTTTTTATTTATACGCTCCTTCACAAATATAAAACTCTTTCGACATATCCGGAAATGAAAATGTCTGACTTAGTGCTTGATACGATTTTATGCATAAATAAGACATTGAATGTGAAAGCTCAGTTGAAACTTTAAGTGGAACATGTTTGTACTAAACAACCTTTTCAAAAAGCGATTGGAAATGGTTCATTATCTCTTACATAATTACAAAACTTGCAAATAATAAAATATTATAGATTATAAACAAGCAAGGATATTATTGTAAAATATAAACCTTAAGGACTATTCAAGTCTGATGACGAATGGTAAAGAAGAAAATTAGAAATAATGAACAATATTTCCGAATACTAAATTTTCTATTTTATTATAACATGCATAAAATGCATAATTCTTTAAACGGCGATCACGAAGTTGCAGGAAACTTTGGAAATAAGACAAAATTACCAAGGAAATAAAGTTAAGCAACATTACCAAGAACACATAAATATCGCGTACCAGTGTTCGTCAAATGTTTGGCCAAAGCGTCATAAAGAATAATAGCACTATTATCCGTATGCATTATCGTAGTACAGAGGTCAAGAGTTACCTCTCCAAAATTGATACTGTTTTCCATGTATTGCTTGACGTTAATGTCTGAGAGAACTGCATTAATATTCTTTGTTAGCAGTTTGGAACCAGGCGAAAGCAATTCTTTGATACAAGACACCATGACAATCTAGTAATAGATGTGGTTATTTTTTTTTGTTAAATATTCTTGATTAAAGTATGATTTCATATAAGTCTCCGAATTGAATGTACCTTGTAGTTTTCTATTCTAACCGTAATGTTATGTCCTGCAAAACAGACAGATGCGGCTAATCGCTACAAAATTAAATAGTCACAAATTACTGAAGAAGATTTAAAATAAGCTTTCTACTATTTAAGTCTTAAATTGAATATAACTACACAATTTGCGCTACAGACGAAACCACCCCTTATGACTATTTAACTTAACACACAATTAATTTCAAAAGTTGATAAGATAGTCTAAGCCTACACATGCAGTACAATAAACTGGATCAAGATGTATTTTACTGGCTCGCAGTTTAATGCTAATAGCGATACGCGAGTTCCAGAAGGTCTCTCAATTAAACATTCAGAAACGTCAGCTTAAGTACACACAAAGCTAATTTTCATTCTGATAAGAAATGCGGAAAGCAGAAGTTATAGTAAAAACCAAAATCATAACATCTGGTTAAGTAGGATAAGATACTTTACAGTTTTATTCAGTGAAGGAGGTACTAAATGAGAACTATATTCATTTAAACCAATTATCAATGAGACTGTAATTTAAAAGAATTAACCAAGGGACCAGCGGTTGAGCGATCACATAGCTGAGCACTGGTAGTTCGGCTGTGATTCTAATTCCGGCGGACGAGCTGGCTGCATTGTCTTTTCCTTATATTTCACAATCTGGGAAATGTATACGAGTGATTTGCCTTAGACATTTCTCTATAAAGTAGATAACTCTTATTTGCTTTTTGTAATTAAACAAATGAAACTACTTTTATATTACAAATTTTTATATGCTAGAATTTACCTCCGTGTTGTATAAAAAATGAACAAAATTTTCGACTTTATTATCAAAATGAGAACTATGCGTTATTGTAATAGTCATTTCCTTCATAAATTTCCAAAGGAAGCACTTAACAGTTCTATAAAGACAATTAATTTATTTTTGCTTTACATTTTATGGGTTTGTCCAATGATGATAAATTTAGGATTAAGAATCATTCGTTGAAAATGTTAGATGTCCTGAACAATCAGACTTGCTTTGTATTCAAACTACATTAACAAGTTACAGGAAAAGAAGTCATTTAAACTTAATCTTTCATTCCAGTTCAAAGCATGCATGGTTTGTATAAGAGCAATGATAAATTTCCGGTACCGAATAAATAACATGAGCTTTCCTATTTGAGAACTAACAGCTTACCCAAAGCTGCCATTATTAATGATCAAGTGACTTGTTTTGACATCATTAACTGAGTCATCTGACAATACATTTAGAATGCAATTAAAAGCACTGATGTATTTCCATTTTTCCTAATTAGCTGAAGAAACATGTCGAACTCACTCGGACAAGAACAGAAATTGAGTAAATTAAATAAACATTTATGTTGCAGATGATTTCCCACATCATTTAAAGGCATTGTTAGAAGCTGAATTCTAGAAATTTTTAAATTAAAAAAGCTAATGACGTCAGGAGCATGAAGCACAGCATTTCATACATCCCTGATTGAGACTGATTAAACCAAAAATATATATATAGCATATTTAGGATCATTGTCAGAAATATATAGCAGATAAGGAGCAAAGATGATATGATAAAACGGAGGGAAACGTTAAAGATTAGTTTATGTATATACAAATCATGCCGATAAATTTTGATGAATGATGTCATACGTAGCACACGCGTGGTGTTTGCTGAACACTGAAGCCTATGGTACTCCATGACAGGCTTGAACACTACTGGGCACGGCGTAACCAAAGACTTACGGATTTGTTTACTTCGGTAAGCTAAGTGGTAGTAATAACTAAAAAGTAGCAACGAGTGAGTTCAAAAATTCTGTTACGAGCTTTACAGCTGCATCAGAAAGTCATGGCATACTGCTACAAGTTTATGGAGATGATGTTGTGTCTTTAAAGTATATTTTTATAGAGTTTAATCATTCTCCAGATGAACGATATTCCATTTAAGATACTGAAGTGGTAGGTCTGCGAGTAGGTAGTATTTTTGTAGCGAAGAAAATGTTGAAAGAGCTAAGAACATGTGAAAATGTTATCCAGAAGGAGCAATAATGAATGGTTCTAGAAACCGCAGACAAAATTTTTGCAATTGATGTGTCGTGTTCTTACGTCCAGAATATGCCAAAGCTGTATCTTGGTCCTTTGTCCATGATAGTGCATTATCCACATTCGATCCTGGTTATTACGTTGCTGGAGGAAATAGTTGAGAGTATTGGAACCGTCGACCACCATCGTACTCATTTGGTCCTTCTTTACCAGTTTTCTTCACCTGAAATAAACCCTAAAAAGAAAGAAGCTTTCGGAGATTGCAGGAATTCAAAGCTATTCGATGAGAGTTATCCATATAATTTAAATAAAAGACTTTGCCTCAGTTTTCAGAAATTGCACTGTCGTTGTCAAAAGTTCATTGAAAACGACGGACATTACTTTGAAAGAACATGAGACTTTTCTTCTGAGTTAGGTAAGAATCTGCGTTATGGATACACTTAGAGAACTGTCTTGTGATTCTTTGTAGGATCTATATTGCGTGAATTCGCCACAGGATCAGCACAATGTAACATTAAGACATCGGCACAGGAAGATACCAACATATGATTGGAATAAATTACTTATATACAATCAATGTGATAAAAATGAAATTTTGATAATGGTATGTTAAAACGTTAGATGGATTAATGATCAGGATATACGATTGAACTGCACTAAATCGATATAAATTTGCCATTATTTTGGGTTAATGATTAAGATTGTTATAGCGCACGACCAGTACTGTGTTTAATCGACTCGGAATAGATGGACACACAATAATATCAACACCAGCACACAGTCAGAGACACACTGTACTCAAGGCTTATAATTAATAGCAATGCATAATAAAGAGGGAAAAGAACTGATTAAATTATTATTTCTGAGGTTATAAACTATACATGTGCATTAATATATTCTCAGCGAACCCATAGAATCAACACTGATATAGGATCAAACCCTATTTTTTTCCTACTGCGTCGACCGTGCGTCCGGAGCAACATTGTAGATCCTGTGCAGAAATGATCCTGTGCTGCATTTCCAGGATAATTGTTGTAAAATATATATTTAAAACAATATAGTCAGAATTCATGGCTCTTATTATTTGTTCGATATCTTATTGTTTTAGATAACTCAAACTCTTGCAAACTTCTAAGAAATGTAAGTGCAAAAACATAAATAGCTACACATTATTTAATTTATCAACAGAATCCTATTTACCAAACAAATTTATGTAGGTGTAGTTTAAATTGCAGCCTTCGCCATCTTCGTTAAGTCTCTTTGTTCCTCTTTGAAAGGCTTCATCACGTATGCGATTCTTTAAAGGATTTCATTCTTCGGACGATCAGACAGACTACTAGACTCATACCTTATTCATTGCCTCAGAGTGCGCTGCTATAATTAAATACCTAACCAGGCTATTCTTTATTCAGCTCTAGATTCGGGTTTTCTAAAATAGATGCTTAAAAGCTTACTCTTTAAAGCTTACGATTTTCATATAAAGAATTTTAAACGCGTCATTTCAGTTCTAGTATTAGAAATTTTTAGATATGGTTTGTATAGCTATCATTCTTTACAAAATCATATCATGAATAAATTAAATAAATACATTAAATATTCATGCGAATTCGCCAGGGTATTTCGGCTATTATTTGAGTTAGTAAGGGTTCTTTTGCTAACATTTGAATAGTAGTACGTACTTATCTAATATTGAATGAAAATCCCATTTATATGCTTCTAGCTCTTAACTCATACAATACGCAACTGCTTTTATTAAAAATGTCATCGACGCTGAAACTACCAGAAAGCTACTGTACAAACTAATTCAAAATTTAGTGAAATTTTAATAGTAAATGACCCTATTTAAATTCATTTTAGGTATTTGAATTTTCATGCGAAATAGAAAAGTATTGTTACGAATTTTGTATACATGTAAATAAATTTACTGAATTTATATAAAAATTGTAGCATTTCTTATAGAATACAACATACAAGGCTTCAGGATCGGAGCATTCCCAATGAAATAAGACTACAGGGGTAAATCCCACTGAGGTTAATGACTATCTCTACATACTGGAGAGATAAGGCAGAGCTGGCGATGTTTTGGCGACTAATTTTTGTTGACATATTTAGCGAGAAATCACCAGAGGTCGCCCAAACTGGTGACAGTTTGGCGGCATTTTGGTCCGATCTCTGTGTATTTGTAATTGACGAGATCCCTGTATAACCGTAATTGTACCCGACCCTATGTAACTAACTCTGTAGCCCTTACCGCAGTTTAGGTAAACCGAAAGACTCGAAATTTCTCGGCGGAGGGGGGAAACATATATAGGACTGAAAATAGCATCAATTTTCAGTTTAGTTCAGAACTTGGCTTAGAATTTAGCTTACAGTATTGAAGGAGTACTATGCGAGCTTACGCACTGCCTTGTGGTTTTTCGCATTGTCTTTTATTTAACATTCTTTGTAGTTTGAAGCAGTAATTACAGATTGTGCTTTCTCGTACTGAGAAGGGCTCTATGAGCAGATCTGTAAAGAGAGGTAGTTGCCAAGAAGAACTTTTATTAATTTTTTAGGGGAAAAAATATATTTCATTAAGCTATCATCTGTTCTGTGTGCATTCAATTCATTACGAAGCCTAAGCACATAACATTATGTTTTACTTAAAATTTAAACTAAAAATAAAATTTGTTAGTCAATTTAAGAAGAGATTCACTTTACAATATTTTCACAGTTATAGAATATACAGTAACGCATTGTTTAACTAAGGCCTTCAACAAGTCTGTGCAGCATATCAGACACTCACACTGGCCGCAAAGTGTCCTGCAATACAATCTGCACGCTAATATATTCACATATTACCAATTTATTAAACATCGAACCAATTTTTTATACTTTCTGTCGAATCTTCGCAAGTACCAAAAAATATATCCACGCTTAAAAATTCAACAGATGTTCTCATAGATACTGCCATAAATTACTTTAAGAACTCTAGAAGAAGGAGTAGAAGTTAATCACTTTAAATAACATCGGGAAGACTGAACCTTCTAAGAAACCAAACCAAAAGGAAACCAACCCAAGAAAATCGTGGATACGTGAAACTCAATCTCCTAGCGATGAAACTAGGAAGATTAAATTGACCAAAAGACGGAAAATCTGCATAATATATTCGTAGCTAATAAATTACCAGTTTTCTAAAAATTCCTATAATGATGGTAATTTTAATATTTTTTGAAAATTTTACGATGTTTCACGATTTTTATCTGGGCTATGTAATGGATTAAAATTAATTCATAGTAATCTAGTTCAAACTATTAGAATAGTATCTACTGGAATTCATAGAAATCTATCGGAAAGGCTCGCATAAAAAACACCTGCCTGCAGCTTTTTAGGGTTCTTATGAGACGCATCCATGAATGTTTTAATTTTGCGTTTCAAGTCGCCCATTTGACATTGTATTAAAAGTGATTCAGCTGCCGTAGACTAGGCCCGAGGTTCGAATTTTAAGGAAGCAAGCTTGTTTCTGCAGCATAGAGGAACTAAAATATTATCCAACAAGACTTTCTTTTGAGAAATCGAGATGTAAGAGAAGAGCGTTGCCGTTGCTTTTGAATCCGCCTTCTGGGCTATATTCCATCGGAAATGGGGTGGAATATTATTTTCTATCGGGTGTAATTCCTCTCCTTCTGTTGTGAATTTTGGGAAAATATTCTCGATGTTGAAACAGCTAAATGAACGATATATGTAGCAACTTGGAAAGAATGTATCAAGTTGCTGGTGACCGGCCATTTGGAACAGCAAAAGGAATAACAAATTGTGTTTCAATTAAGTTTTGGCAACTCATAAAATTCCTTACTTAGGAAACTGTCACAAACTTTAGCATAAAAGACATCTGTATAAGTAATGAACATAGGCACTCATTCTCTAAGGTCTAATAAGAACATTATTTAACATGCTCAAAACATGCCAAACAAGATAAACAGTATCTGGAGTTTTAACACCTGAGCTCCTTCCCCCAATTATAGTTCCGTCATTTTCTCAAATTCCCCTCTTATATTATCTCTAACCTTAATATTCTGATATATTATTTTAAGGGATTTAATACACAAATTTATAGTAGAATATACATTTACATTAACTGTGAAGAAATTTATGTTTACAGCTGTATACAATTGGTTTTGTTTTCAATCACCTAAATAAGCATTATCTGTTGGACAAAGGACACACTCATGCATTTTATGAAAGAAAATCCCGATTTATTTTGCACGTAAATACTTTTCTAGTTATGAAAATACAAATGATACCTATTTGAAATATCATAAAGTAATACGGATTAAATCCCTACTTTTAATCCGAGCACGTCCAGAAGAGGTCCTGAAAATCAGACAACATTTACTCTCCCTCGACATCAAGCACTGTGGTTATGATGTGTCATAATAATGCTCTAGGCAATGACTCTCCCTATTACAGCTATTCGTACGGACCTTAATGTCATCGCATATTTGCATATAAATGACATCATAAACATTATCGCCCCCTTCTCTTGCATCAGCTCCTGTCATTAGCATACATGCATTAACACGCGTTTTGTTAAAGAGATGATATCGAATCGTTAATGGTTGTCACAGGGATCAGTTTATATTCACCCACTCAGTAGCATTCCTAAACAAGAACGGGCTTTCATTCGTATGTTTCGAATGGTTTCGTAAATGTCTGGTTATTGGGTGCGAATACGTGGATGTCCATTTAACTTGATTTGTTATTGATCTTTTGGATTATTCTAGCGTTTATGCTTTCTACAAATTGCATGTAAACAGCAGGGAACTTGAATTGAATACATGAATTATTATCGAATTTCGTCATGTAATTTCCATTAAAATTATGCAGTAGTTTGCAAATGTATTAGAATATCCCCTCTATCTTTCAACTCTGGATCGTGGGAAGAATTAAGTGAAAATTAAAATTGGAAATTACATATTGCGTAATCTTGGTTAAACTGACTGACAGATGTAACGTTAGATAAATATGTTGCTAATTTCATTTACTTCTATGCGCTGTACAAGCTAATGCCAGATACGTACTTCAGTAAGCCTATGAACGAAGAAAAATTTATGGAAAATTTGTTTCTTACGCCGATTCACTCGTGAAATTCGTAATAAACACATTCCAGGTTATGACGGAAGGAAATTTGAGATTTTCATAAGTTAAAATTTTATTTCATATGGATTGAAAATTACATCAAAATAATATGCAATCAGTTTCTTTTCGATGTGCAAGTTTAACGTTTCGCTCAAATTTACTTTTGCACTATATTACAAGGATTTGCTGAGGCACTTTTTTCCGCACGATTTCTTTAGAAACTGCACAGTCAAAAAAATTCTTTTCAAACGATCACGTTTATAGTTTCTTTTCTTGCTACATTACTTGCTTTTAATAATACCCTAAAAGCTCGTGATACATTTACCTTAAGATACATTAATGGCATTATTAAATTTAGACTCAAAGCTAGTTCTGTAGTTATCAAATAATCAGCTTTAGAGCTTCCCCCAGGTAGTTACGCTAAAACAAAATTCCTACATTCTGGTGCAAGAAATAAAACCTTTCTTAATACATAGTTTTAAAGGAAAATAACTAATTATACGAGTCTTTCATATTGAATACGAGAAAAAAAAATCACTCTTATAAACGCTGTAATTATTTTATTTTAATAAATCAAATTTATAGTGAAAGTATAGCTATCCAAGTTTTAACAAATGTTATATGTGTGCCCTTCTGGTCACAAGGCAAATATCATTGCGATATTTCAGTTTCTGCCACATTCGCGATAGAATATCCTTTGTTAGTAAATGAGCATTTCAGTTGTAGGTCCTGAAGAAACGGAGGCGTGAACTTTGTCTTTAACAAATCCAAATAGCAAAAATTCACAAGAAGTTAGATCTGGGAATCTTAGAAGTTGGAAGTTAGATCTGGAAACCAGGCCAACAAAGCAATGCCCTAGCATGTCCAATCCAGTGATGAGGTAGACTAGCGTTCCGGGAGTGGCGAACGTTTTTATGCCAGTGTGGTGGAGCACCATCTTGGTGCAGAATGAAACCAATCAAACAATTGAAAAATCAACATTCTAACTATTTGCAAAGTTTATTTACAATATATTAGATATTTTAGATTACTCTCAAAGCGAGGTTCAACATTATTGTTACGGACTCAGTTCTAGAAACAGTTCT
The DNA here is from genome assembly GCA_000611955.2 of Stegodyphus mimosarum. Classification (NCBI taxonomy): domain Eukaryota; kingdom Metazoa; phylum Arthropoda; class Arachnida; order Araneae; family Eresidae; genus Stegodyphus; species Stegodyphus mimosarum. The sequence continues at coordinate 111,577 of KK121198.1, forward strand.
AAAAACAAATTGCAACAAGGTTGCCACAAAAGTATTCAAAACCAAGTAGGCGCTTCAAGGTGCCTAACGGACAAATCGGCAGTCGCAACACGGAGAAACCTGGATGCTTGTAAGCGGATAGTGTGTGTGCGACAAAGGGGTACTCAAAATATTCGGCAAGTCGAAAGTCTTCTCGAAAAATTTGATTGTAGGGGGAAAGGTGTAGGAGACCTTCGAATCACCTGTTATTTGTTCTACTTCAAAATTGGGGCAACGATGCATAGCTAACGCGGTCGACCTGTACGACCAAAGGTGAAATTCTAATGCCTCGCTTTCTTAGTAGTTAGTACCTATTTCTTTCTTTCTTTTTTTTCTGATCTCGTATTATCCACCATCTGATTTATATAAATATGTGCGTGTGTTTCATACTAACTTAAAACCATTGCAGCATTGTTTATGATATTTGACTTGTTTTGCAAAGCTTAGTCACAGCAGTTTTCATTTGTTCAGCATTACAATCATAAAAGGGTACTCTTTCACTCTTAATAACATTCGTTAAATGAAGTACAATTTCGAATACATAATTTTAGTTTCTAAGTGGAATTTCTATCGTTTTGAAAGAAATGAATCGTTATTATACGGCAAATTGAAACATTTGCACATTTATTTATAATTGGCTAAAACTTAGTTTCATTCTTAACGGTGACGCTTTTGACTATTTTGTTTGATAATCTTTACCAGAAAATAGATCTGAAATAATAAGATTTAGATCAGATGTTTTAGAACAAACAAAGGGAGTAGATCACATGTAGATTTTAAATACACAAATGTCTGCATCGAAAACGAACCTATATCTTTATGTTTTCCTTAAGCATATGTTCTTAAATATAAAATTTACAAACTACAGTCCAGTGCTGTAATTTATTTTAAATTTCAATCTGAATTTCCTTGGGTTTGATTCGGTATTTCATTTTAACTGGTTACAGCCGAAAACATCGCTGCAAAAATATCGCGGACGAAACCGTCGCGGAGAAAGCAACGCAAAGCGAAAACTTCGTGGTTCGAAACATCGTGGGAGAAAAGGAAGCAAAGGGAAAACATCGCATTTCGAAACATCGTGGTACAATATATCGTGGTCGAAAGTAAAGCGGCTCAAACACTTCGCAGTTTAGAAACATCGCCGTCGAAAATACCATGGTAAAAAACCAAGTTCCTTTAAATCATCGCACACATACGTTTTTTCAAATCCCTTACTGACATATGATGTAACTGACTTTCACCATAACTAACAAAATTGATCATAACCAAAAATTCATAAGCAAAGATCATAACCAAAAAATTGATTGCACGCTAAATATAGAAATGTGAACGGCCCTTAAAACAATATCAAATTAAAAATGAGAAAGAAAATAATTTGATAATTAACTAAGAAATTTTTACAGAGTTAATAAACTTAGGCAGTTATTTATCTTCATTTTTCTAAGCATGTTTAGACTGTATTTTTCAAACAAATTGCCAATAAAACTTCATAAAAAAAGGTTGCTTTATTATTGACCTTTGTTAATTAACTATGTCAATTTAAAATTATGGTAAGTTCTATAAGTTATGTTAATTTTGTATTCATTTTCAATTTTTAAATGCTTAAGTTTATGGAAATAAGGAAGTAAAGAATCCATCTTTTTTCTTGCGCTCCCAAGTCATTATGCGAATATGAATTTACAATTTTTAAAACCTCAAAACCCATGTGTGCGATGTTAATCTCACTCGGTGATTTGTAGGTACTTTATTTTTTACCACGATGTTTTCGACGACGATGTTTGCAAACTGCGAAGTTTTGAACTGCTTTATTTTCGACCACGATATTTTGTACCACGATGTTTTAGAACTGCATTGTTTTCTCTTCGCTTTTTTTCCCAGGATGTTTTGCGTTACGACGTTTTCGCTCTGCGTTGTTTTCTTTGCGATGCTTTCGGTGGACACCATTTTAACTTGGTTGTTAATTTGTAAATGAAAATAAATACCTTTAATTAAGCAGCTAATTTGTAAATTAGAATAAAAGTATTTTTAGACGTTTATTAAATAATTTTATTAGCATTATATTTATTTTAAGTGAAATTAAAGCAAATGGCCTCTATTTCTCAAATTAAGTAATTAAAATAATTTATTTTTCTGAAGAACATAGAGAAATTTGAATTGAAATTGTAGTAGATTTAGATTTATGACATTAAAAAGACGAATCATTTTGATAATTTTCATGTTATTACTTTGAATGGAAAGAAGTTTAGTTTCGTGAAAAATTTTATTTTTGTATTAACTCTTAGAAACCCAAAGCGGTCGCTGATATGTTTGTCTTAAAATGCCGAAACGCCTCTTATTCCATTTAAGATTCACGAGAATTCCTTTCTTCCCCGTTCATTAACGATAAACGAGGTGTGAAGGATTCAAATGATATCATTTCTAGATCCTAACAAAGGAGCTTTTATTAGCCTGTGCGTTTTAAGTTACTTTTAACTTGAAGATAAAAATATAAAAAAGCATCCTTTTGCAACAAAACTTCCTATAATGCAGATGAACTGATACGACGCATTTGCAGAAACTGCTTCTTAGCTATTGTGTATTTTAGGGGAGGGTAGAAGCAAAGCACGCAGTCTCAATATTTCGCGTAACTTTTGGTCGTTTCGATGCAAGACCATCTTGAACGTTTTAGTCGTGCAGGAGTTAAACCGAAACAAGAATTTACATTTCTTTGCCATTTTACCTTTCAAAACATTTTTACTACTTGGCTTAAGGTATTTTCTCCAGGAACGAAGAATTAATGTCTATAGATAGTCATCTGCCTTTTTCTTGAGCCAATGTTTGGCTTGCTGTTTTCTTTTGTAGTCATACTAAGGTATGAGATTTTTAATCTCTCAGTATGTTTTCCTCTATATATAGATTAGAAGCGGAAATAATTTTTATTCATTTATAGAGCAAACGTACGCAATGCGCAAACAAAAACACATGCCATTTTTCGTTCTCTTTTCACTCAGAAAGAGAATGCGGATTCTATTGAACTTTTTGTTACATGGTTAGAATGCATTTTGCTGTATTATACGATTTCGTGAAATTGGAGTAAAAGATGATAACATTTGATGAAAATCAAATCACAATTTATTCACCAATATTACACAGGACATTCCAAAGACACGTTTATAGTCGTTGTAAAACAATGATAAACACTTTGAAACAATCAGCAATATAGCCTTTAGGCTAACGATGAAGACAACTTCACGGTAAAGCACTAGAGTACCCGTCTCGATCGATAGCACTCAATCTAATCTCTGAACTGAAGACACTGCCACTATTGAATTTATGTTACTACTTTCTCCGTGTACATGCAGAGACTTTAACATACTTTCGAGGAAAACAGCTAAGAATGTGTTCTAGAATAATCTCGTTCCGTCTATGGCATATCGCCAATTTTTTGACCAAATGGGTGATTTCGCTCTAAATTTGGCAAGCCTGCCATTCCATGCCACTTTCTGGCAAACCCTAACCCCGCTTTGCGGTGAAGCTGTCTCACAGCAGCTGAGCATTTCCTAAAATTATCTTTCGTGTTTACTTTTTGTTGAACAGTGACTGCTTTTGCTGGTAGCTGCCAGAGATGAGGTCTTATTTTCGGTTTTCGTTATCAAAGGCCCCTCCCCCTACATCCCATAGCGGCTGTCCCAGAAATAGAGAAGAATTCTTAAGAATGGTTTATTTGATTATGGCAAACACGCTAAGGCTATCTGCCTAAAGAAAAAGATGCATTCGTAGGTGACGTTCTGGGGGAGTCCGAGTGGTATCCATGTTACACATACGAAGAAACACAAGCACAACCGTGCAGGCAACATGTTCGCCTGGAATGAAACCTGAGGCAAAGTACTACTTTTCAGCGGCTTTATCGCTCTTCAAAGATCTTAAGATCTAAATCCTACTTTAATATTACTTGGTTTAATTATTAGGGTTAAGCTCTCAAGGTCTATCTGCCTTCTTAAATTATGGAGTTCTCTCTTATGCATAAGAGGTTTTCGTTATATCAAATAAAAAGATTCAGTATTTCATCACCGCCTATGTTATATAAATCTTTCCGTCTAATTCAGATCCAGCTTTACTTGCATGGGAAACCCAAACTAATCATCTGCTAGAGAGCTTCTTTTTATTAGCTTTATAATCTTTGCCATGGCTGAAGGGGTATCTTTTCCTTAAGCCTATTTTCCGTAGTAAATCTTTGGCATTTAAATGTGCCTCATTACTTCAGTCGTACAATCCACATCCAACATTCACAGAGTTCTTAGAGTTTTTGACCAGTTCAACAAGTTGAGCTAAACTATAGCTTTACTAACCTAAACGGGCTGTTAGTCTCGAAAAATGATTTTGCGCTGTTTTCCTTTTCATTCGAATCTGTTGCCATTCGGGAAAAACATAAGATAGTATTCTTTCATATTTAATCTCTCTGTTATTAATTAACAAAGTAAACTACTTATAAATAATGGATAAAGTTTTTAAAAATATTATTTTTTTACTTTTTAATCTGGTTGATTTAAATACGAATGGATTTAATTCATGATATACTTGATTAAAAACATTAAATATTTTTTCACTTTTTAATTAGTCTAAATGCATGCTCACCTAATGCCCTATAAAATGTTTTGCTATTCAACCTGTTCATAACCCATATTGATAAACAATATTAAAGCCCTGTTAGATTATCTTTAAAATTTGAACTTCAGACTTTTTTTAACGAATGGGATTTTTTCCTCTACTGTTCGTCAAAAAACCGATCAAAGACGTTTGTGAGGATTTCTTTATTTAGTTTTACCAATAGTTAACTTTCAGTTAAAACTAATTGCTTTTAAATCCCCTTTTCATCCACGCTTTCTTGCCAGAATGCCAGTCAGTTATTAGTGCACGTTTATTCAAAGTAAGGGAGAAAGAAGTGCTATTTAAGCGAAGGTTTTGGAAGTAAGTTTTAGAGCGTGCTGTGCCTGCATTAAGGCCACGTTGTTAATTTGACCTTTGAGAGATTTGCTTCTGTAGCGTTGAGTATTTCTAGTCATTAGGCTTGTTCCGCCTGCTTCTCCGAGTCAGAGCTTTCCTGAGTGATTAAATTGTCCTATGAGCCGTGAGGCTAGTTTAATTACATTTTACTTTAAATTCAGCATTACTTGTTTAAGTGAAGCCAGACGTGTTGGCTTATGTAAACCCAAGTGAAGTCTCTGTGATTGAATAAAGGGGCATTTGCATCCTTCTTCTGACTTTGTCAATATCCTAAGACCCGAGAATAATTCCTCTACGGTCTTTCTAGAGCTCGTTAGTTTATGTTGCCAAATACACGAGACTATGAACTAAATAAATCTTTCATCTAAGCCTTAAAAATGCAGGAGAACCTGTCAAGTAACACTAATTTGATCATTATTCGTTACTATTAAACAAAATTATCTGATAAAAGCTTAAAATAGAGGGATTTGAGTATTTCGATTTAAAAATCCATAATTTTTGTCGTCTGATGCTAGGTGAAGAAATTTTGCGGAAACTGGAAATTTTGGAATCATATATCCACGAATTACATTACGTTTTTCGGGAAGAAAAAGAAAACAACTTATCTTATTGATTAATTTTATCATTCAACAAACGTTTTTAGTAAATATTCACCTTTAGTAAATTATTTATATTGCAATTTGAAGGCACATTCTATTGTTATTTGCAAACAAGCATGCGTAAAGAATTTAAGGAATTTTTGTTAGGTAAAGAGAGTAAAGACCAAGTTCAAAATCTGAGCGAAATGCGCAAACCTATGATCAGAAAAACTAATAAAAAGCCAACAAACCATTTGAAAAGATGAACATATTGTTAGCTATATAACTCTTTTGTCGAATTTGCCATTCCAATGATACCATTAGGCGACACGATATGTCTTAAGCATTTACTTAACATTATTTGACTAGCATGGAGAAATTATTCTTATGAATTACGAGAGCTAAGTAAAAAACCCTCCGGTTAATGAGCCATTACGGCAGGTCAGCTAGAAAGCTGTGTACCAATTTTTTATTGCAGGAACTGCAGTTGCAATTTATGACATTATGAGTTTAATCTACTTCAGAGTGATATATGCGTTTACTAAACATGCAGTTTACATGTGTCAGTTAATATTGAATGATGTAACGGATATCTAAGACTTTAATTAAAGATTGTTGGTAATTTTAATTAAGGAGCTCATTTAGATTTATGCAATGACAGGTTGTGATTAGTTTTGCGATAAATTTAATTACTTAATTAGGTTATTCTGCAGTTTATGCCTTCGCTTAGTTGCCAGGTTCAAAGTATTGCAGGTGGTTATTTGTGTTTTGTATTGACTTTCGTTGCTAATAATTAAGTATTCCAGAGTTTGTTACCATCATGGGAGAAATTAAGATAATGAGCTTCATAAATATTATAAGGAGTCAAGGAAAAAAAAAAACTTCCGATATACATATTGAAGGTTCCCTTAAATGCTTTGGGAGTTTATATCTTTACAGAACTAATTTTTTATATTTATGAACTAGTTGAACAAATGGATATTTCACTTACAGTGATGGCATAAGTGACACAATGACTTTAGGCTTTGATTTTGTTTCATTGTTTTCCACCTTGCCGCCGATTAGTGGCCGAATGGTAAAGTCGCCAAACACAATTAGTTCAAAACACAATTAGTTCAAAACAGATAAAATAATTCTATCTCACAGCGAAATCGCTACAATCAATACAGCATTAAGTAAACAAACAGCAGTTCGCTTTTTACAGCTACAAGTATAACAGCAACAACAACAACAACTGAGATGAGGTGTTTCACCTCGGCTTTTATAAGCTTTTAATTATCAGTAGAACAACCACGATTTTTCTAGATTTTTCTGGATGGCAACAGTAATTACGAGATATTTATTTATTAAGCATTAAATGCAGCACTCTTTTATTTTTATTGTTTTTTACATTAAATGCCGCTCTTTTTTTTTTATTGCTATTTTTTTTTTCGACGTAGGTTTCTCTTCAAAAATTGTCTGCGTTGCACGGGGAAATAAAAAGGAATTTTAATTACAATTCTAAATAAATAGCCAAATAAATGTGAAATTCGTAACAATATCCTTGCTTAACATTATATTCATTTTTTAAAAGCCATTTTTATTGCACTCCTCTCTGTAAAAGTTGTACAGGGTATCAAAGCATAAACTTTAAAAAACTTTTTAATTAATTTTATTTACAGATTTGTGTAATTATTACTTGCAATAAAAAATCTGCAACTAAAGAGAATAATTTTTACTGCTATAAACAAGATTTGCTTAAAATACAATTTGCATTTTTTTTTTCAAATACACATTTTTCATTGGCGGTAAAAAATAAATTTTATCCAAATTATTCCGAATCAAGTAATTTAATTTTGCAAATTAGAAAAAACTCCTTAATGCATTTTTTCACTAATATAAAACTTTAACATATATTATTTCATGCTTATAATAAGAGCTAAAATATGCACTTTTTTCCCTTTTAAGCTATTTCATTTTTTTAATCTGCGTTTATTAAGAATTTTGTTCAGTTATGAGGTTGTGAAAAAAATCTTTACCCTGAAGTATTTCTCTGTACCTAAAAGCATTCAGCAAAAAAGCGCGTATAAAAAATGGAAAAAAAATTGCGGTTTTTTTCAAAGGTATTAATAATTTCGCCGGTTTATTAACAAAGGTATTGACGCTTCATTCGAATAACTCCAAGATTTACAGAAATCTTCTGCTATTATGTAGCAGTTAGGTCCATTTTTATGAACAGCTTAAATTATTTACTCTAACATAATTCATCAGTATGCTCTTTTAGCTTTTTTTAGTCTAATTACTGATATAGCTGTTTTCTTAAAATAATTAACTATACATTAGATAAAAATTCTATTATAATTTCTGAAGCTTTGCTCTGAGAGTATCTTTATCACATCCATGAATTTATCGCGCCAAAGATCTAGTAAGCGTCTGCCGTTGGCCCAGTAACTGTAGTCAGTGTCATGGAGAATATCATGGACAGCAGATCTTATAGCCCTCTATCCCTTTCACCACAAAAAGGAGGAATAGCAATGACCTGCCAGTCAGAACGAGACGTTAACGAACTTTCACGAACCCTGCAAGCATCCGAACCAGTAGTTAATAATATTGATGTAAAACGCCCCTCGTTGAGGTCCCCGAAGATCATCATTGACAAAATCCCGGAAAAAATTTCAGAATCCAGCATCACCCAAGAAATCAGCTCATCCTAAAACTAGATCCAGAAGACATAACCCCCAAATTCAGCCTCAGTGATAGAACCGTTCATTGTGTTAGCTGGGTGTTCGAATTCACTACAAAAGCATTTCACAAATGTATTCAAACAAAATCCTTTCTCATGAGGTGGAGCTCCCATACAATCAAAGAATTCACTGGAATCCCCAGATGCTTCATCTGCCAAGATTTTTCACACCAGCAAAAACACTGCCCTAATAATAATTACTGTGCTTTTTGCAGCGCAAAGCATCCCACCAGAGAGTGCAAAGCAGAATTCCCGTCTTGCATCAACTGCGAATTAAACAACAGTATCAACAAGACCCGCTTCGAAATCGACCATCCAGCATACTCCCAAGCTTGCCCGGATATCAGAAAGAGTTAATCAAAATTAAAGCAAGAACAGAGTATGAATAATCTATATGCACCCCAAGCCACTAAAAACCAATCAATTGTATGGGAATTCCATAAGCAACAAGAACCCATCCAAATTGCCCAAATAAACCTTCAAAAAGCGCAAGCAGCGAATTCTAAATTAGAAATTTTCCTTTCTGAAAACAAAAAAGACATTCTTCTGATCCAAGAGCCGTATTGCGTAAAAGGGAGAGAAGGAGCACTGCCAACTAGCTGGAATATCTTCCAGCATCATGACAAAAATCAAACTTCGGTAAGAGCAGCAATAATCTGCCAAAACAAAAACTGGTCTCCAGCAATAATTTACTCATCCAGAGACATTGTAAGAATAGCTCTCAATTTAGAAAATGAACAAATACTATTTACATCATTCTATTCCTCTCCATCTGAAGAAATAACAGATAACTTGAACATCCTCACAAACATCCAACAAAGATTTCCAAAATCTCCTCATGTGATTGGGGGAGATTTCAATGCGCATAATCCTATATGGGGTTACCCACGCATAAATGCAAGAGGTGAAGAGGTAGAAGATTTAATTAACAGTGAGAACCTCACAGTGATCAACAATAGTCCATCTGAACCAACATTCCAAACCATCAATGGATCTGGATGGCCAGATATACCGCTCACAAACCAACCGATAGCTCAGTATATCCAGAACCGGACGGTCCACGTCGAAGAGGATATCTCAGACCATAGACTGATTTCACACGAAATCTCTTCTCGGTTCAATACGAAGACTGCCAAAAGATTCCAAATTACCCAATCAAGAGCACGAAAATTCATCAAGTCCATTACACATGCTATTCAAGAAATCCACAATGAAATAAATTGCTCAGAAAACAAAGCACATCTAGATAACATGGTTACAAAACTGCAAAACACAATTCAAAAGCACTGCGAAAGCTCCTTCAAGATGAAATGTCCAAGCGACATCAATCGCGTCAACTGGTGTACTAGCGCACTCAGGTGTCAGAGAAACAAGACTAGAGCGTTAAAAAGGAAGATGAAAAAGGCGAGAACTGAGGAAGAAACGAAGATAGCTCACGAGTTGTCTGCAAAACAAAGATGTACAAAAGAGGTACAAAGATGTACAAAAGAGAGATTCATAATACAAAAATTAAGTGCTGGAGAAAGTATTTATCCAACAACAAAAATTTGTACAGACCAGTGTGCAATATATGTACCAACAAAGTCTTCCAATCATGTCAAATTATTATCCCAAACTCCATCAACGAAAACAATTCACAGTAAGAATAATGAATGTTGCATTCCTTCATGATTCCCCAAATGAAGATTCACCACTCTAGAGTATCAGAAGAAACAATACTCACCCTCCAGAAACAAGTAACGATAATCCATTCTCTTCCTTTGAAATTTCAAAAATAATTAAGATTCTACCAAACAAAAAAGCACCTGGGCCAGACGGGATCGATAATCAACTCATCAAGATCCTGCACAAGAACTTTTCCCATCTACTTCCCAGCCTAATGAATAAATATCTAGAAACAGGCCTCTTTCCAACAAATTTCAAAATCAGCCAGATAATTCTTTTTAATAAAAGTGGCCAGAATGCATCGAACCCAAGTTCCTATCGTCCAATAAACCTTCTTCCTGCAATAAGGAAAGTACTTGAGACAGCTCTAGCGAACCGTCTCAGGCACCATATAAGGAAATGCAACACAGGAAGCTCATACCAGTTCGGGTTCTCCCCGAATATGAGCACTATACACGCAATCAATGATGTTCTAGAGCAAATAAGAGGAAATAAAGTAAAGAATTTAAACTCGGCTGTACTGTGCCTAGACCTCCAAAAAGCCTTCGATTCCCTCTGGTGGCCGGAGGTTCTAGGAACACTGAAAAACATTAACTGCCCAAAAAATATTTACAAAATCTTTCAAGATTACTTCAAAAACAGACGGAGCGTCATTATAAGTAACAACCGTGCAGTTGAAAAAGTACAAGTCAGAGGCTGCCCTCAGAGCTCATGCCCAAGTGCAGATTTTTGGAACCTGACATTTGACAAAGTCATAAAGCACAAGTGGATGGCCCCCCAACAATCAAAATGCACCGCTTTTGCGGACGACGTAGCTTTCGTGGTGAGCGGTAACTCCAGAGACGAGTTACAACGAAATGTAAACAACACATTAGAAATTTTCAACTCTCTTTGCAAACAACAAAAACTAATAATTTCTCAAGAAAAGTCACGTACCTTAATTATCCACAAACCCTCACAAAAGATAACAAGACTTCCAAGATTCGCAATAGAAGGAATTGAAATAAAAATTGTTAACTCCCTGAAATACCTGGGTGTTTCATTGATAAAAAACTCAACTTCATAGACCATCTAAACTATATCAAAGGCAAGACATCTAAAACGAATGAACGGAATAGGATGGGGAATGAGCAGACCAGTTCAAAACCTCATCTACCATACAGTAATCGAGAAGATTGCCTTATACGGGGCAGCCATATGGGCAGAGACAATGTCAAACAATCCAGCGACCCTTCCTTCTCAACTGCACTGGAAGCTATAGAACAACATCAGATGCGGCCCTCTTCCAAATCGCTAACAGCACGTCACTTTTTATAGGCACTGAACAAGAATTCCATAAGACAACCGTACTACAAACGACGAAAGAAGAGCCATTACAAATCATTAGAACGTTTAGCAGAGAAATATGAGACACCGGCACACCCATATGAGCACCACCCAGGAAAGAAAATAATATCACATTAAGCATGAAAAAAGAAGTAAACGAAAAGAAATTCCCTTAAGTCTATACAGACGGTTCCGGCTTAGAAGAAGGTAAAGGCAGCGCAATCAAAATCTACATAGATCCCAACTCGACAACAGAACAAAAGTTCCACCTAGATCAACAGAATAGTGTATTTCAAGCGGAATCAGGAACGCTCCTCCAAGCAATAAAATACAGCATCACAAACTCCCTAAAAACAGCATATATCTTTACAGACAGTCTTTCAGCGATGCATGCCATAGCAAACCTGCACCACCGATCAAAATTAATCCAAGAGATTACAGAAAGAACTTCAGCAACACAAAATGAACACTTCTTTGTCACTTGGTTGAAAGCACACGCAGGAACAAAAGGCAACGAGGAGGCTGACATCCTAGCCAAAGAAGCAGCTAGAGGTCAAAATGCACAAAACCTATCAGTACCGTCGACTGGCTCGCACCTTAAAAAATCATAAGCAAAAAATCTGAAACTGAATGGCAGAACTGGTGGGACAACGCCGAACAAGGAAGAAGGACTTATCAATTGTTCCCAAAAGTAGACACCGCACCCAGTTTAATAACAAGAGAAATAACGTGGTTCTTATCAGGGCATGGCCCTTTCCGACGTACTTTTATACAAGGAACTTAAATAGATCAGACCAGTGTGTATGTGGAGAAAGAGGCAGTCCTGAACATTATTTATTTAAATGCTCCCTCAGCTGAACTTCATTTAAAAGTCCCGAATTCAAAAAGTGAAATGACTCCTTTCATAAGATATGCTACCAAGAACAACCATCTGAGAAAAAAAATATAAATATAATGAACTTCCTGTCCACAAGAGGCACTGAGTTATGCAACACAGCATAGAATAACATAACATAGCTATTACTTCATTGTATGTAAGCAGACCTGCAGCTGTCCTCCATAGCATGTAAGTGCGAAAGGCACCAACTGTGAAAACATCATTGTATATTTAATGGAAAAAGAAAGGCACTACCTGCGGTATGGTACTAATACAAAGCATTGCAAGCAACGCCTGGCAAGGTCTTCTGTGAGCCCAGTGAGGTGTAATTATCTGGATAATTAGTGTGCCTGGACAACACCCGCATTGTCAATGGCTAAACAATGGGTGTCCACCACACTTCACCATATGCATATCCATATCCATATCTACCCCTTTCACCAAACTCGTGAGATGAATTTCGTCTGGACAGTGTTTTACGTAAACCCATGTATCGAAGACACTGTGCATTGTAAATATTCATGCCTTTTCCAAAATTCGAATCTGTACCCAAAGTTATATCCAACATCATTCAGTCGGCTCCCTAGCACCATGGCAGTCAGAATGTACTTTTTCCCGCAAAGTAACTTAGGAGGAAAACTTTATTCTTTGCACTTATTTTCTTAATAGAGTGATCTTTGAAGGTCACTGACAATTTCTCCTCCAGGAATAGTAGAATATATAGCATAACATTTCCTTTAACATTTTTGGTTGTTCTTATTATCCTTATACTCTTGATCTTGGGTTATCTGTTCTTATCAAATCCACGACGCAACTAAGAAATCATCAGCCATACCCTTGGACACTTTATAAACGGAAATATATTTTTGCTAGTTTCGTTATCAATAGAAATTGTTTTCTGTGACATCTTCATTATTCTTGTTATGCTTATCACCTCGATCTTGAGCCATACACTCTGATCAAATCAACTAAAAGGTTGTCAGTCATATTCTTAGATACCTTATTAGTGGTAATACATTTCTGGCTAGTTTCATCTGAGTTTATTTGAAGAGCACCATAAACTCTAGAGTGGTGAAGAACACTATAATCTCTGAACTCTTAAAAAGGTAAATAAATATTCTATATTTTTTAGACATCGGAGGAACGATCCAATACTCTCCTCTCACTTCGCCCCTTCCTCCAAGCTCTCGTGGAGGAAGGGTCCCCATCACACCCCCAAGTGATTGCCTCAAATTTGACTCGTAGTAGTCTAAAAATGGGGGTTGTCGCCAGTGCAAAGTGCAACGTCATCAATGACATAACGAGAGAGAGCATAGCAAATAATGTCCCGAGTAGAGGTGAGTTGTTTAAAGAGTTTTAAGTTGAGTTGTTGGCTTCCTGTTGTACGTAATTTCACATTTGAATTAACTAAATTCTGATCCTTGATAACGCAGCAGCAGCATATTCCCTTGAACGCCTCACAGCCTTATGGCGCAAAATCAGTGTAGTTCTACTACTACAATAAATTAATCACCTATCAGCCCATGTTACGTCCAGTTAATACCTACGCCAGTCCTGTCTGAGAGTAAGCGTAAAATTTTTCAATTAAGAAACTACAAGTAGTACAGAATGTGATCTTGAGGGAAGTGGCAAACTTCCTCAAGATCACATTCAATCAGAAATGAGGAAAATCATCCAGGTTTTGAAATTCAGGAAATACGCAATCTATTGTTTACATTTCCAAAACATTCTTTCTGAAATTTCCGGCGCCCACCAGCGGCCGAGCGGTAAAGACGCTGAATACCGGTAGTTCGGTCCGAGGTTCGAATCCCGCGAACGGGCTGGCTGCATGGGCGTTTTCGTGGTTTTCCCCATGTGTAACGTGTATACGAGCCAGTTTCCCTTAGAAAGTCCTCCACGAAGGTATCCCTCCCTTTAGGCAGATAGCCCTCGTGTGCTTTGCCATAATTGAATAACCTAACCTGAAATTTCCGACTGTGCAGAATCCCCTCATATAAATCTTGACTTAAATTCTCACAGTAATAGGAATCGTAAGAGACCTCACGCAGTTTTGATATTGCTTGATTAATTCTGTTGTTTATCTCCCGTATTTCACTATTGTGTATTTTTGCATCCATGTTGTACTTTCTTATATTTAAGTGTATTGTACTCAGATTCTAAAAAAAATACTTGGCAGTATTCTTCTTTCTGTTTATAAGCTTTCCCGTAACTATTGCTCGCTATGGAACTTTTGTACTGACTTTCATTCCTGACAGCTTCTGTTACTGTAGCGACTCTTACGCTTTCTTCCGTGGATGATATATATGCTAACATTTGGAGTCCATTGTAGGCAGGCGTGGCATTTCTTGCAACTATGGCATTTCCTTACCTTAATTCGATGTGGTGACACAGGCTACGGCAGAAATTGCTTTTTTTGATTCTTTCGATTCAGTATGTCTACTGATTTTGCCTATTGCTATAGATTTGCGAAGGAAAAAAAATAATTTGCTAAAGTTCAGTTCTCATCACATTGCTATAGCAAGGTTCTGCTACTACACTCCTCCTCTTAAAAAATAAGAAAAGTAAAGCAAAACACGGAATAAAACAAAACTATTTAATGGATATGCGTAAAATTGATCCAAGAGGTTGGTGTGGCTTTATTAGACCACAAAGCAAAGAAATATAAGAATACATTCATTACGACCATCACATTGTGAAAGGTAAAATAAGCCGCAAGAATGTGCAACGGAAAAATCATGCTAATAACGGGTATGATGCCCTGTACTTGAAAGGAATGCTTGAAACAACGAGGAAAGCTGACAATAGTGTTGTTTATCACTTTATGTGGTAGTAACTCCCATTCCTAATGGAGCTTCCGATATGTGCCTTTTAGCACACTGCGATCTGCAATCTGTCGTCCCAACATGCCCCACACATGCCCTACTGTATTTATGTGTGATGATTCGGTAAGCCACGGCAGATGTGGAATAATTTCCCTCTTCAGATAAATCCGCACTACTCCAGCGTGGGTGAGCGTTATCGTCTATAAATATCGCTTCGGTACCCATTGCACAGATAAAAGGACACACAAGAGAGTGTAGAAATTCGTTGCGACATCGGACGACTATGACAGAACCACCAGCAACCAAGCAGAGGTCGGTGAGGACGTGCGTTGCTATCCTAGACCATACTAGTAAGCCTTTTCCTCTGTAGTGTTTTCATTCGACGATGTCTGGCTTCCGATAGCGTGTCCTGTCTCTCGCGATATCATTGCCCTAGTGGAATCGCTCTGGATATAAAATTGATACTCATCCGTAAAATGTACGTGACCCCACTGCTCTGGTGTTCAAATACGATGTTCACGGGCTCAATTCAACAGCGCTCTGACATGCGATGGGGATAAACGACACAAACCACCTTCATGCAGTCGACGTGACAAAGCTTGGATATAGCTCGTCTTGGAGCTGCAGACAGATGCGAAGCCATCTGCTGTGCTATTAGTGATCTACGGTGTCTTGCATAGCAATACGAAGCTACCGTCTGCCGTTTTGGTAAATCTCCAACGTTGAAACCCACATCTTTTATAGGGGTTCTAATCCCCTGCAAGTAACGAATCCACAGCACGTTCAGGTCTCTGGTGGCAGCGGATTGTCTTGTAACGGCTAGCAACATCTCGACAGCCCTCCAACCCATTTCATCCTGCACACGGTATCTTCTGTTCGTGCTTTCTATTTTGGCTATCTCGGATTAGACGGAGATAATGCTGCTTGCGAACTGACGCATAAGTCAGGCATGTTTGTTTTTCAGGCGTTGTGGTGTGACTACGGGATTGTACCTTATAATAATTCTGATTGCATATTTGCATTTGGGGAGGCAACCTCTACCTAATATGTAAATTGAGTGTCTTTATTCCCCCCTTTTCACATTCGCACCTTATAAAGTATTTCGCCCCCTTTATGTATACCTTCGTGGTGTAACGGTAGCACATTCGGAGTGTATTCGAGAGATCCAGGGTTCGAGTCCCAGTGAGGGCACTGCACATTTCTCATGTCTGCTACTTCAAAAAATGCTAATGACTCTACAATGGCGTCCGAATCAAAAGGTGGTGGATGATGATTCTTCACCGCCTGCATTTGGAAACTGAATCCCTTAATCACGAGTCGCCCTTTAAAAGTGGAGAGTATATAATGTATATTCTCCATTCTCTCTTCATGCCTTCATGGTGTAACGGTAACACGTTCGGCGTGTATTCCAGAGGTCTAGGTTCAAGTCCCGGCGAGGGCATTGCTCGTGTTTCCTACTTCAAGAATCCTAATAACTCTACAATCTATTCTTTTCTCGTTGCTTCTTATTTGAGCATAAGAGTCCCTGGCATTTTGTGCAGCTCCCCATTAGAAAATCTCAAAAACTATTATACTGGAGTGGCGCTAATCAGCGCGGGTGCTTGTTCTGCGAACTGCATTCGATCGGATCAACAAAACCAAATTCGAGTCCTATTCATTCATTTCATTTTTCTTGAACAGCAGTCGCGCAAATAAGACAGTTAATATCTTTATGGCTCTAAAATATAAGTACCGTATTTTGAACGAATGCTTAATTAAAATGCATTTGCTGACTTCGAGTCTGAAATCGTTGCCCTAATATAAGCGATTTCATATGTACGTGAGTCTTTCTCCTGAAAACTCTGATGTAGAAAAGAAATTAGTAAGTCACAAAAAAAAATTATCATTAGCAATTAAACTTTTAACTTAATCGTGCAACAATAAAACTGAATCCTTAGTTCTTAATTTATTACTGAGCTAATGAGTATCTTATCAACGATGCAGGAATCTGGACCTTTTTCCTTATCTTTTTCTTTTCTTTTCTTTTTTTTTTAATCTTTGTTTCAAAAGAGTGAGAAAGAAATTTAATCCTGAAATTTATTTTCAAGCGAATTTCTTTCTAAAATACTATTTCTTCTTACTTTCGAACTGTGATCTTTATTTCTAGTTCTTTTTCGTCTAAATTGCTCCCTGGTTTTTCTTTAGAAACTTAAATTTGCTCTTGTATAAACTGATTGTATAAAAATGCTTAGATGAAGCTTTATACAGCAAATGAAGTAATGCAAGAGTTTTTTTTTCTATAGTGTCTGTTTTATAATATCAACAGAAACTGTGATTCCATCTTTTTCTTAAATTTCTTCCTAATCTTAAGTTTTTAAGTAGATTTTTCGTCTCTTAGGTTTTCATGCATTTAATATTATTAAGGATTTTATTAACGATATTTATTTATTTCTCAAAGTTTCTTCGCTTGTTCGATTTTTTTTGTAGTTATAAAACCTCGTAGTTTATAACTCCTTACCAGTAGTAATCTTAGTTAAGAGCAATATTATTATTGTTAGTTTCGTTGACAGTAGTTTCCTCTTCTATTAATTATACAGTTGCCTTTGGATTCAATATGCTAGTATCTAATAGACAGGGAAATTGGTACTTAATTGTTAGAGTAAAAAAGCAAAATTTCGCCAAAAAAGAGCGAAAAGTTGCCAAATTTGGCATCATAACACAAATTAATCGCTATTGCAAACATATGAAGTGGCTACGTTTAAAGAACCCACATATGTTGTAGTTTTAAGAACGGAGTTATTTGCTGCGCTGTGCGAAGAAAAGGAAGTATTGTATGTAATCCCTAAAAAATCTAGGTATCATATTTGAACGCAAATATCCAATTTTATGATTCCCGAATTAGTTTTGACTATTTTATTTCATGGTATCTGTACGTACGGACAGAATAAAGGACTCTTTATCCCAAAAGAGCTCCTAAAATGAATTCAAAAGTGATTTTTTTAGTCACGTCTGTATGTATTACCTCGCATGAGTCGAAATGTTTCAGCCATAGAGAGTTGAAATTTTGTATATGGGACTGTTATTACATTGTGCACCTCATTTTTTCATTACGATCGGTGGGATCAAATGTATACCTAGCCTTCTTACCGAGCATTTGTTTTCGCAATCGTTAGTTGTAGTCATCTACTCCTAGGCGCAGAAGTGTTTTGAATGACGAAAATAGTCATATTTTGGCAAAAAAAAAATTAATTTTCGAGAAATAATGAAATCTAACTTTTAATTCGTTTTCTTAGTCCCTGTACGTATATTCGGGAAAGTTTATACTCGTTATGAAAAAATAAAATTGTAAGAAATTAGTCTTCGTACACAAAAATTGACCGGGATTTTTATGTACAAGAAATTAATTTCAAAATTTCCATATTTTGATGTCATTTTCAAGTTGTCTTGGGGCATCAGTTGATAAATTTAGAATAATTCGACGAAATAAATTTAAAGGATGTGCAGCAAGGAAATCTGATTAATTTAATAAGCTGGACAAGGAAGTAATGTGAAGTACACGTTAGATTTTTTTCCCTCGGAATTTATACTTCGATCATGGATCTATGAGATATACCAAACAATGAAGGTTATGCTATTAGTTCCTTACAACAGTGTAATATATTAGCTAATAACGATCAATATTCTGAGTTGTATGAAATGAAGCTTTATGTCTCAATTAAATGGCACATGGGCCATGTTCCAAAGACACATAATTGGTAAGTATGCGAGTCCACTACTGGTTTCTATCAAGTACATTAGATTCATCTACTACTGGTCTAAGAAAATGACTTCAAAAATTTTTGCATTTGAAGAACTCAACGTAGCTCATACTACGGTGAAAGACTAGGACAATTATTTGAAAGAAATATGTGTTTAAAAGATACAGATAGACACAAAAAAATAAAGAGGGAAGGCGTAATCATAAGCACTGGTGAAAGCTTGTTCTCGAAAATATGAAACTAATTATTAAAGAAAATTTCAATGGACCTGCATTTGAACTTTGGGGCTGTTGTCAATGTCATACGTTAAATTTTCGATATAGAATTAGGGTCCTCGTATTTAATGTTCAACATTCGTTTTGCATTCATTGAAGAGATTTTTAAAACATTTTTATTCCAAAGGAGCGTTTACTGTTTAACATTTGTTTTGCATTGATTGAAGAGATTTTGAAAACATTTTTAGCCCAAAGGGGCGTTATCCAAGCAGAGTTATTAGTCCCGAAATGGCATTTTGAGTTGAATCACTAAAAGCGTTGCATCACTTTTCATATTGTTACCACCAAATATTATCGCCCTGTATTATATTTAAAGAAATTAAATAATGAAGCATCTGCATGAATGTATGCATGTTTCTCGCATTGTGAAAAAACGGCGGTACCTACAGCCATCACATTTTGATTAACGTAATCGTCCAGCCGATTATGGGCACCTGGAAGCCCGAATTTCGATTTTCAAATTTCATTTATTAACTCTTTCATATTTTGCAAAACTTTAACAAATTTCTTATTAACAGACTTAACAATTTTAAAGCGAGCAATGGCAAACGAAAACTTTATCTCCAGCGCACGAGAGTGTCCGTGGAAAATTCTAAAGATACGGAGTTTTTAAATATTTTAGCCCAACTGCTCTCGAAACGTGTATGTGTGTATCAGTGAACAAATGCCCCTTTGGCGCAACATAAAAATTGAAAGCTTTCAGATTTTTTTTAATCTGAAATACTATTAATATTATTTCGGCATTTCTAAAGTACTATTATTCCGTGGAATGTGAAAGATGGAAATATTACCAAAATTGCGTCACTCGTTCTTTCAGAATTCTAAGCTGCACTTCTGTCTGTACCTCTTAAAAGAAAATATTGTCAGTCTCACTCCAGTATTAACGAAATAGCTGTTCCTTAGGCAGACAGCTGTCGTGTGCCTTGCCATTATCAAATAAACCCAACCAGCTATTGCTGCGGAAGCACTTGGCAGGCGTCATTTTTGCGCTGCGCTTCATGAAAAAGGCTTTCGTTGATTTTTAATATTTTATTAGGTATTCGCATTTCACCGTAATCTTTGTTTAGATCGGCATGACATTCTGCAGGTGACTTTTTTCAGTTTATAATTTTTTTTGTTGCCATGCCCAGCTGTTTTTTTCCCCATTCAGAATGTTAATTTTCTCGACTGCAGTCACAGATGTAATTCTACAACCCTCGGATTCGATGTGTTGTCCCTCTTATCGTTGTTACATTTGGGAAAGTTTCATTCTTGTTATGAAAGAATAAATGCTAAGAAGTTTTACTCCTGTACAAGAGTAATTGAGAGGGGTATTTATTAAATTCAGAATCTGCAGTTTTAGCTGTTTTTTGAATTTGCCTTCAGGGGTCGGTTAATTAAATTAGAAAAATTAGAGGTAATGATGTTACGTGCGCATAGGTTTATAATAGACTGAATGCACAGAGAACGGATGGTAGCTTGATAAAATTTATTTTCCCAAAAGCAACTCTTTACAGTATCCATAAAAGCTCTCGTACAGTTCTTTTCGGTATGACGGAACACAATAAGTAGTTACCGCTTTAAACTATTAAGAACGTTCTACTAAGAATGTTAAACACAACGCAAAACAAAAGCATTTAAAGAGTGAAGCTTGTACGGAGATCTCTCAATCGTCTGAAGTCAACTCTGAAATTCAAACTGGGCAAGTTTGGAGACTGTTGGCGATGTATCGCCAGATTTGACGAGATAACCCTTTACCTCAATGTTAAAAGGATTTTCCCTTGTGACCTTGTTTTTCCCGGCGGAGGTTCACTCTTGAGGCCTTTCAATTACATATGTACAAAATTCGTAGCAATAAATATAAATGATGGCAAGCAAAAAATACATATAATATAGTAGACGTACAAGAAAGTCGTATGGTGTCCATATAAGATTCTTTTAAATGATTACTTATAATATTAACTTATTAATTATAATGTTAATTAAAAAATAAAAAAATCTGATATGTTTCAGATTTTAAATTACGTCCAAAGGGACGTTTATTTAACATTCTGTGTGTTACCTTTATTTGTTAAATACCATGTTCTTCGCACTTAAACCATAAAATTCAGTTCAACAGCAATATCGCAAAATAATTTTAAATTGAGCATATCTTTAGAAATTTCGGTACACGCTCTCACGCGCTGGAGATAAAAATGTTTTTCTGTACAACGTTGGTATTGCTGGCTTTGAAATCTTTGAGTTTGTTAATGAAAAATTCGTTAAAGTTTTAGAGAATATTGTTACGAATTTCACATTTATTTGGCTATTTATTTAGAACTGTAATTAAAATTCCTTTTTATTTTCCCGTGCAACGCACGCAGACGATTTTTGAAGAGAAAGCTACGTCAAAAAAAATGCATACATTTATGCAGATTTTTCATTTTTTAAACTTTAATGCAGAGCGATAACATTTAGTGGCAACAATTTGAAAAGTGAATCGGGCATTCAGAGTGAATCGACGCAAAATCGCAAAACGAAAGTAATAGTCCTTCGGGACTAAATCCCTTTGGACTAATAATAGCAATTATAATGTGACTTAATTATAATATCCATTTTCTTCTTATTATCGTTGCTTTTTATTAAAAAGCAAATTTCGGTTCGGATTTTTTTAATTAATGACTCACTCATAATATTATCTATCATTTTCAATTTTATTATTGTTCTTTCTTGAAGAATGTGGGAGGTTCAAAAACCCTCTAGGATTCGGACTCGAGTTTCAGAAAATTTAGGATTTATTCTGTCTATACTTATATCTATTCCCTGCTTCTCCCTTTAACAGATGAGCTCATGCGTATGCGGGATAGTCAACTGATTTAATAAATGATAGTTTTAGGGGGGTTGACAGATGGGTTGTTAGGTTTATATTACCCGAGTTTCAGGAGGTGTGCATAATTTCAATACATTAATTTCATATGAAATTCCGTCCGAGTTCTCTAATCTAAAATGTTTGCTTGAAGAGAATGATTTCAAATACGGAACGATGTGCAATTAATTTTCTGATTTTCGATTGAAAGTTATGGTACAGTCACTAGCGGAAGGACATGTATTAGTGAGTTAGATAAATTCTGTTAACCCGGAAAATCCGAAAAATATAAATGATCTCGATGTCCTACTAAGAGTTTGATTTAACGTTCATTGTGAAAAGATTGATGAATGTTGCTTTTCATGATTCCAGATAATGTACAGAGAGAATTTCCAAAACAGAGGATGGTAGGTTTTGTACAGCATATAAAGCATATTTTCTGACAGAGATGATATATGTTTCAAAAGAAATCTCATAAGGCGAAATGTAAGCGTCGACCAAAATGAAGGACACGAATAATATTTATCTGTTTCGATACCGTAAAGCTGTATAAGTTCATACAAATCTTACTTCTGCATTTGATAGATCTAGTAGTATTTCGATTACGCAATTAATCGGTTCAAGATAGTTGAACGGATGCCAAACTGGACCTATAATCAAACGAGCTTTTTCGATAGGAAATAAAGTGAAAACAATTACTCTGTTCATATAAAAAATTATGTTGTTATTATTATAACATTGTTTAGTACTAATATATAATATACAAATATACAAAATAATAAAAATAATAATAAATAAATATACAAAAACAAAATACTGAAAGGTTTCAGATTTGAAATTACGTCCAAAGGGACTTTTTTTAGCATTTTGTGTGTTACCTTTATTTATTAAATATCATGTTCTTTGCACTTAAACGATAAAATTTAGTTCAAGAGAAATATCGCAAAAACATTTTAAATTGAGAATATCTTTAGAATTTCCTATACACAATCTCAGGCGCTGGAGATAAAAAACTGTTTTTCAGTACAACGTTGCCATTTCTCGCTTTGAAATCTGTGGGTTTGTTAATCAAAAATTCGTTAAAGCTTTACAAAATATGAAATCGATAATTAAACAAATTCCAAATTTTAAATTTGGGCTTCCAGATGCCCATATTCGCAGTAGGATTACGTCATTCAAAATGGATGACTCTAGGTACCGTAGTTTTATCACAGTGCGACAAACATATATACATTTACGCAGATTCTTCATTATTTAATTCCTTTAAATATAACAGAGGGCGATAATATTTAGTGGCAACAATCTGAAAAGTGAAACGGGCGTTCAGCGTGAACTGACGCAAAATCGCAAAATGAAAACAATAGTCCTTCAGGGATAAAGTTAATAATAAAAATTATAATAAATAAATATGCAAATAATAATAAATAAATAATATAATATATATTTATAAAGATAGCAGGTGAAATATTTACTGTACATAATTGAAGCACTCGACATGTTACCGTATACAAATGTTTTTCTGTTGTTCAGAACGAAAACATTTTTTAACGTGCTCTAACGTCTTTGATTCTTTGCTTAGTCATTGATTTCACCCTTTCGTATGGCTAGCGTATTTAAATTATCTTCCTTCGGTCTTCGTGGTGGACTTGAGAATTTTCTTCTTTACTTTGTAAGGTATTTTCTTCGTTATTTCATCATGTCTTCAGTATCTAACGGTAGCACACTCACCGCGCATTCGAGGAGTGCAGGGTTCGAATTCCGCCGAGACTCGATTTCATGTCTCCTACATCAAAAATAACCTAAGAGAAAGTGATTGTCTACCGAGCTAACACTGTATTTCACATCTATGCAAGCTGGACTTCACTATTTTTTAGGTTTCAGCTTCCATTCAGTATTACGTTTTTTAAAGAATATGCTTAGAAGTAGAAGCTGGTTAGAAGAATGCTTAGTTTTATTACTGATATTAGTACTTTCTGAATATTCGTACCCCTAATTTCAACGAACTGTCAAATTGTAGTATTGATAGCTAATTTCGACTGTGCACATGAAAATACCGAACTCGAGCATGCGCTTCTTTACACGTGTTTGAATGCATGTGAATTTATACGCATTCTGTTTAACCATCATTCTGTTAACAATTATCCGCCGGTTGTAAAATTGTAAATATCGGTCATGTTGCTTTCGCCTCCGAAAAATTTCTGGCTTCTTATCAAGTACTTTAGTATAAACACGTTATCTCGTTGACCGTGAAACTGTTGCCTGTCAGCGATACTTAGCGACAGTTTTGGGTAAGCATGACGTCACAACACATTCATAATACCAGCCTTTCGTATGACGTAACCTCGATTGATTCTCGATAAGCTACCTTTTGTGTTTATGAAATAACTACATAAATTAACTGTTATTGCTGTATTTTTCTCTTGCATTTAGAAAAAAAATTAAATTTGGAGATTGCCTTCTACAGAACAGCCAGCAGTGGATTACTTTCAAAGTTATGGCATTCTGCCATCAAAACCCTGTGCATGGTACGACATGGTAAGCTGAATATGGCCTACAGAAGAACAAAAAGAGGAACAGTTACCTATGGTAAGTTTGTGCTCATAACGTTTCTTAACAGAGCTTCTGGGAAAATCGAAAAATGTTCTCAATGTTCTTTCAGAAGTTTCTTCTCAACGTTCCTTCAGAATTCCTCAGAAATGTTTGCTGTAGCTTTGGTGGGATCTCAGCTAAAACTTTCATAATCAGGTTTTGTCCAACTTTCAAGGTCGACGGAAGAGCACATTAAGTACCACTAGCTTTTTTATATTATTTATGAATAGAACAATACCTATTAGCCACAAAGACAACCCAACAGAAGTTTCTCCTGAGTTCACAAAGTCACCAAATTATTGGCGATTTTTCTTGGGGGGATATACATATTTAAAAACTACTTAGTATATTTCTAGAATTTAAAATATAAAACCCAATTTAACTTACAGGGCAAAAATACTAGATTAACTAAATAACAGCTATTTAGTATATTTTATCAATGAGATTATTCGAGTATATTATACTAAAAAGATGTTTAAGGTGCATTTTAACTTTAATGCGTTACTGAATTATAACAGAGAGTGATAAATGATTTAAACATTGTCTTAAGATTTTTAACACGGGATAAAATTTAATATACTTACCACTACAAGCTCAGTGACACTTTACCTAAGATTTTAATCATTTAATACACGGCTACAAGTATATAACAAAATATACCTGGATAAATAGCAACGGGCTAATTTATTCTTTTAGCGGATTATGCAAGAAATAAAAAAAGAATAACAGAAAATTTGCTACCGTGTTGGTATTCTAATTTACTATTTTATGGAAAACAAGGGAAAGTGAAATATTATCTATTATGTAAGTGCACCTAGAAGTTAATGTATAAGGACACTTATATGTTATCCCGTCCATCTTGTATCACCGAACCATGAAATTTGGCTTAAACTCCGTCAAATTTGCGCCAATCGTGTCTCCGAAATTCTAAAGGAACTGACTAACGCATTTTTATGTAATAAACAATCAGTATTCGATCCGCTACATTTTTGTGTTTCTCAAGAATGTTTTAGTTGAATTTATTATTTTGTTAGGCCATTCCATTTTAATGGAAGCTTTATTTAGAACAATATGAGTACAGATTTACACAGGTAACTATTCCAATATCTGCTACTGCTTTGTCGTCGATACAGAGCTGACTTTATTGTCCCTATTAATTCACAAAATTTTTATCATAGGATCCCATTTTTATTAAAGATAATCCACTGCTTGCTGTTCTGTAAAAGGCAGGTCCCAGATTTCATTTTTTTATGGAAGGAAAGGGAAGATATAGCAATAACATTTAATTTATATTATTGTTTACAAAAATAAAATAAGTTTTAATAAAATAAGTTTTTGTTTAAAATGGATATGTTTATTAATTCACCAAAAGCGGAAAAATAATTTACTACATATTTCAAAGGGAATAGTAGATTAAAGTAATCCATTGACAGATGCCATCTACAGTTTTATATCGTGAATATTATTATTATTATTATTATTATTATTATTATTATTATTATTATTATTATTATTATTATTATTATTAGTCCAAAGGGATTTAGTCCCGAAGGACTATTACTTTCGTTTTGCGATTTTGCGTCGATTCACTCTGAATGCCCGCCG
>KK121198.1:137698-167496 GCA_000611955.2 Stegodyphus mimosarum
GGGCATCTGGAAGCCCTAATTTTGAATTTGAAATTTGCTTTATTATCGATTTTATGTTTTGTAACATTTCAACGAATTTCTGATTAACAAACTAAATGATTTCAAAGCGAGCAATGGCAACACTGAACGGAAAAAAAACATTTTTATCTCCAGCGCACGAGACTTACGGAAATTCTAAAGATATGTTCATTTTAAAATGATTTTGCGATATTGATTTTGAACTGAATTTTATGGTTTGAGTACGTAGTACATGATATTTAATAAAAAAAAGGTAGCACACGAAACGTTAAAAAAACGCGCCTTTGGACGTAATTTAAAATCTGAAATCTTTCAGATTTTTTTAATTGCTTTATTATTATTATTAGTCATAGTAGTAGTAGCAGCAGCAGCATCTCCACCATCACCACTATGCATTATTAGTAAAAAGTGTGTATAAAATGTACTGTAGTTAAAGCTGTAAAATGTAGAAAAAATCTCATTTTGTGATCTCAATTTGTCACCTTATTTGCAAACAAATTTCTGCTACTGAAATGGCCATTCTGCTGTATTATCTTTTCAGGTGTTAAATAATGAACAATCTGAGTAAATGTGCGTATGTATGCTCTTCATGATATAGAAAAACGACGACACGTCGAGCCACCAAATGTTGAACATACATAGCCCTGAACCTGAACATGTGTACTTCGAAACGGAAGTTTAGGATTTGTAATTTTTTATTTAATTATTTAATATATTCTTTTTAATTTATGGCAATTTTGATTGAAAATTCATCGATGTAAAAGCTTTATGTTCCCATTCTGAAACGCATAAGAACAATCTTTCAAATTTAATCAGAAAACTCGCAAAAGTAAAATATTTATATAATGTATAAGATAGATAGTTTTCCTTAGATATAAGGTAAACTTAAGATATTTGTTTCCAAAATAAAAACAAAATTTGATGTGTACACCACATAACTGCCTTGTGTGGAATATTAAATTATACGCATTTTTGCTACATTTTATTTAAACTTATTTCCTCGAATTTCATTAGAAATAGATTTCTCATTCAATTAATTTAGTTCTCACATCACAGCAAAGAAAAATACATAAAATCTCAAAACATCTTAATTAAAAATTGAAAAATATAGAAAAATATAAAACACCAAATACAGATAAAACAGCTAAAAGAAAAAAACATTTAAAAAAAATTAAAATTGCAGTTTCTACACAAAAACAAGCAATTCGTCTAGCGGGTAAGAAAGGAGATTTTTCAGAGCGCAGAACTGAAAGTTTACCTTTGGTTTCACTCGGCAAAAAAAGACACTGAAGGCTTAGAAACTGACATAATTTATTGTGGACGACGCTATGCTGAGTCACTATGTGGGATAATTTAATTAAGCATAATTTAATTAGAATAATAACAGACGACGTTACTTTGGTGTTGCAAAGCTTAGTTTCTGTAGATTGGCAACAAATCCACTACTCTGTAAGTTTCAAATGTAAACAAATATGGCTGCCATAGTAAAATCATTAGGCTTAGCCGTCCTTAAACAACTTTTAAATTGTTGATAATTCCACAACTACTACGTGGAGGTTAATCAAAAGCATAAAAACGTTAATCGGAAGATAAAAATAACATAATTCAATTATTTTTAAAGCAAAAATTGTACAATTTACAAACATACAAGAATAAAGAAACTGAGCTCACTGATCCGAGTAACAAAGTGGATATATATATATATATACATATATTTATATACTTTTGGTGCGGCCGATTGCAACCAAAATAGAAATGCACATCTACATGTTATAGCAGTCCTATATACTAAATTTCAAAGTTCTGAGGCTACTCGTTTTTGCGTTATGCGAGATACATACATACATACGTACGTACGTACAGACGCCGCGAAAAAATCTCTTCTGGATCCATTTTAAACCAGTTTTATAATGTGTTTGGGAAAAAGATTCCTTTTTACATTTGTCAAAGCCTAAGATATTTAATTTTCCCTTCAAATTTATTTTGTTATTGATTAACAGACTAAGCGTTTTAAAAATTATTAACTCAGATTCATTTCAGTAATCTTAGTCGTGAAATTATATTACCTGGATTCTTTAAAACCATTATACAAATTTTTCTTTTCTAAAATAGCTATTTTAGACAGCTGATTGCATAAGGGGTTAGTTTTAGTAACATGAGAAAGAATTCTTTAAGGGGACCTACAACATTTCACTAATAATATATATGATTACTAATATTTTCACGCCACCACTAACTGAGTTCTAATTAACCAATAACTCATTTCTAGTTAACAACTTTTTTCTGTACTTCTAAAACTCACACAACATGTATTGAATAAACTGAATATTATAAATATAAGCTTTTAGAATCCAGATCATCTCTCGGTATTTCCCTAAGTCTAATAAATCTAATTACTTATCTCTAAGGAATGAAGTTCTCGCGTTGCTTTCCGGAGAAAAGAATTTTGTAAGTGTAATCATTGGATATTGAATCATAGATATGTTTAAAGCGTAGCAGGGTGCTCTATGATCCGACTTTGTGGAGTTTAGAGGAACATAAGTCATCCGTTAAAATGTTCCTAATAATGAAATGGGAAATATTCGAAGTACAGAATAAATCAATGTAGTTGTTTCACACGTCTTCTAGTGCCGGAATAAGATCCGTTAGTAACCTAAAGCATTAGAAAGATCTATAAGTGTGGAAGATTAAAATGTTAGAATAATTCAAAACTGTTAATTAAAATTTTGAGGCAATAATTATCAAACTTTAAAAATGAATTATTTATGCATCATTGAAAAAATAGGCACAGTTGGCATTTTCAAAGAATAGAAGTTTTAGAAAAATTAATTGCGTTCAGCAGCTGTAAGTTCTTTGATTGATAATTTAAATGAAAATGTAATTTTTTGCTGAATTCCGCAAAAAAATTCCATCCGCTTTGTTTCGTTTGGTAAGACGTGCAATTTAAGGAGCTATACTAGAATTAACTTTCCTAATCTAAAACTACGAATGACACAAACTAGTATCCTGTAATTATTTTAATTTAAATAAAGTAAATTTAGGAAACCATAACTTAAAATTACAGCTTGAATCCTAGTTAGTAAACAGGGTCAATATCATTCTGCAAATATAAAGAATTATGTTGACTTAGTTGCATTTTCACCATTCTCTTTGAATGCTGATAGGGATCTCGGCTGCCACAGCACCAGGCTTGAGTTAGATTCCAGTGTAAAGCATGGCTATTTGGAAATGCATAATATTATTTGCAAGTGAGTTGAGGCATGGGACACTCAAACTACTACCAAGCTGGGGCTGGCAGAGCCTCTTAAAAGGCTTGGCATCAGAGGAAGAGGGAGGGTAGATCCCAAGATACCTTCTCCGGAGTGTGTTTTCTCAAGAGCGCGACCAAAATTTGCTGTTATCTAGGCTGTAAAAATTATCGCCTTATGTGGTACCCCTTGGGCAACTTCGGTCATGATTTCCTGTTTATAGATACTAATATCCGCGCCATCGATCCAACAGTGTTACCGAGTACCTGGAGAATGAAAGACTCTCTCGCCAGATTTTAATCCCATGGAATATCTTTGGCATAACTCATCGACGTGCTGTTCTGCGAGTTTACTTCTTCCAATCAGGCTCTAAAAGGTGGACACTGCCTTAATACAGGAATAGCCATTGCTAACATCTGCGATGTTCGATCACCTCGTTGAAAGCATGGGCAGTCGCTGTAATTTTTTGGGGAAGGATCGGAGTGATTACATTTCTTATTAATGTAGGTTTGTTTGTTTTTAACTTTACAATAATTAGTTAGTGACCCAAATATGACATCATGATGTAATTTACAAAAATTAAATATTGCTTTTATCTTTGTGCATAATCCTTCTTTATCTTTCAAGCTTAAATACATTTGCTACCTTTATTTTGTTGTAAACTGGTGTTATTCAAAGATTTACTTTTCATTTTTGTTGATTTTACCGTTGCGTTCTTAACTTTTGGAGGCTATAATACTTTAAACTAACACTAGTAGACTTACCTTAAGCATTTATTAACAACACAATTAGTATAAACTACAGTAATCGAATATTACCGGCAAGAAAAACGTGATGATCGTCTTTATAAATGCTTAAGATCGTTCTAATATTAAGCCTAGAGCAGGGAATGATAAGACCATTGAAATTTGTTGCTAGAGCAGGGAAATACCATCTATTTAACATTGGTTAGTCGATTTTGCCTCATATCCACCATTATCGAATGTGGGAGTGCCTGTGTTGGATGCAAGCATCTACAGTAAACGAGCGAAGGGCACTGTTTATCTGCAATTGCCTTTTTATTGTTCATCTGACAGGCAGCTATAACGCTGCAGGTTACGTACTTACGTTGAATGACACTAAGATTATATACATAATAATATACAAAAGAATATAGTAACATACAACAGGGCTCATTAATGCAAATAGGTATTAAAATACAATAAAATTCAAACAATGGAACACAATATGTTAGTGCATTATATAAATACAGTTATTACATAGACGTGTGAGTGAATAAAGAAATTCGATTTTTGTTTACGCATGAAGTGCTAAATTAGGATGGGGCAAATATAGAAAAGTTTATATTTAAGACACGAAATATTAGTTTATATGTTTGAGACAAGTCACTTTTGTTCATATATCATTTGGGCTAAAAAGATTCAATGATACTATATATATAAAACTTACCCTAGCGTATTATCCGCATAGGAAATACTGTTATGCTAAAAAAAATAAATGCTGTAGAAATTGTTGCGCCCTGAGTTATCAGTTCTTATCAGTGGTTCGTGAACACATCCATTATCTTGCAGATTTTCTGTATAAGTATTTTATTTATCAAATGCCAGGCCATTGATCATCAGGTCATTAGGCAACGAGCTCTCCAATACTTTTTTACAATGCATTTTAAACTCTTAAGTACAGAGCACACGTTCAGATGAGCAGCATCCATGATTTGTTCAGAATCGCACATAGCACATAAAGGAGAGGAAGTCAGGTTAAAACGAAGTAAATGAGCACCAAGGCAGTCATGACCAGTCAACAGTCTAAACTCAGCCACAGTAGTAGTACGAGGAGAGTCCGAGACACAGTCAGCTTCCAACAGCACTCTCCATGATTTATTTTCAGAAACACTATCAGCAACATTACAAAAAGATTTTTTATAAATCTTATTATTTGAAGTTTAGCAGAAGGAAGAGGTAGGTCTCTGGAAGACCTCTGAAGAATATCCGTACCTTTTTTTGCCGAAAGGTCAGCCATCCCGTTTCCCCAAAGGCCGCAAAGTGATGACACCCACTAGAAAGCAACCCTTGCTTGAACTCTACTCAACATCTCCCTGCAGCTCTGGACACGAGCACTTTGTTTTCCTAGGTTACTCTCTATGGCCTGAAGCGCAGAACTTGAGTCTGATAAAATTACAGCTTTATCAGGAGAACAGAGACGGGCAGAAAGCTGTTGCAGGGCTAAATAGATGGCGTGGACTTCACCATCAAAGTGGGTTGTATAGGAGCCCACATGTAGGTAAAAGGAAAACTGATCACAGAAGACGCCAGCACCAGCGCCATCGGTGAAATCAGTGAAATCCAAAAGGGAACCATCAGTATAAACATGATACCACTCACTAGAAGGATAACGAGTATTAATGGTTTCCAATGTGATGGCACGAAGAGCAATTGGGCATAGGTCGATTTTCCTCACATTCAGGGTCAAGTCTAATCTGACATCGATAACCACAAACTCCAGTGGATTTAAATGAAATAACAATTCATAGGCCTTGTCGTTAATGGCATTATATTGTGTATTCTCCCGGACGCATTGAATGAAACCCCTCTGAGTCTTCAGATTGCGTGCTCTGTTAAAATCGTGTTCACGCCAAAAAGAAATGTTTGGGAGTCTAATTAGTCTATTATAAAGAATAGTTGCATTCCTCCGCACCAGGTTAGTCATTGGCTGTATGTCACAAAGCAAATACATAGCAAATACGGGAGTAGTTTTAACACCTCCAGTGATCAATCGGAAAGCATGGTTTTGGAAAACATCAAGCATTCCCAATACTCTATCCGAGGCAGAGATCAGAACTTCATTACAATAATTTAAAACTGGCTGGATGTAGATCTTATAAGTAGTGTAAGGGTAGCTCTGCCACATCCCCATTTAGCACCAGCTAGTTTCTTAAGAATGGGGAGTCTCTTCCTAGCTTTTGAGATGACGTGTTCAGCGTGCTTAGACACTTCATTTCATTATCAAAGATGCATCCCAGATAAGTTGACGCATCATCACGCTGTAAGGGAGAATCTCTATAAACAAGGTCAGAAGTAAAAGGTTGTCTATTTGTTGGTTAGTTAGAAGTAAAATATTGACTATTAATCTTACCCAAGTTTACAGTCATATTAGTTTCCAAACTCCAACTCTCCAGCCTTTCGAGAGACTTATTCAGGATAGTATTCAGCTTGAATTGATCACGTTTGGATGCATAGCACCAGATAACAAGATAGTTCGCAAAAAGGGCAGCTTTAGTCATTCTATCAGAAGTCAAAATACTCGGAAGATCATCAATAAAAATATTAAATAAAATAGGGCTGATCACAGTGTCCTGTGGTAAGCCAGTTTCGCTTTGTTTAAAGTTGGACACAGAATCATCAAAACGAGTGGCACAGAAACGTTGTGAAAGAAAGCTCCTGATTCAAAAGAGCATATTACTGCGCACACCCAGCTTTTGTAATTTCTGGATACATTTGAGTCACCAAACTTTATCGAAAACAGCCTCAAAGTCCACAAGCACAGCCAAGGCAGAGCATCTCTGATCGAGAGCGTCTTTTATAGACTGACTCAGCAGGCCAACTTGTTGGCTTGTGGACATCCATTTTCTAAATCCAGCTTGATTTGGAGATATAAGGTTATTACACTCGAGAAACCAACTCAGACGTGATGCAATCATTTTTTCCATGACCTTGGATAAAACGGTAGTTAAGGAAATGGGTCTATAGCTATTTGAATTATCCGAAGGTTTATTACTTTTAAGTATGGGAACGATAATCGCATTTTTCCAGATTGATGGAACACCAGTGTTCCAAATATAGTTATAGAGTTCCAATAATACAGAGAGTGCCTTTCTACCAAAATGTCTCAAGAACTCTGGGTGGAAATTATCTGGACCAGGCCACACTTGATATGGCTAATAGCTTCCACTATTGCCACTCTTGACGTGACTAATAGCTTCTATAAGTTCTCTCTTGTTAAGTCTTGATAAAATATCTCGTGTCCACAATTTAAGGAAGAGGCGGAGTGACGAAGTTCCCATCTAATACTTTTGTTGGATCTTGAGGTCTCTCCTCAAGCGTTGTCTAGAAGAGTAAAAAGAATTGAAAGCGTTAGAAATATCTCTGTCATCAATTAAAACACGACTACCAATTTTTAACGGCTCTCTGGTAGATGCAATCTTCTCATTCTGTAATTTGTTAACGTAGTTGTAAACTCTCTTGCTATCCTTCCTATAGTTAATTCTAGAAATGAAATCACTAAAACAGTTTCTTTTAGCAGAAAGAATTTCTTTACGGAGGACAGCAACACATTTTCTCCAGTATTGAATTTCCTCAGGACTCTTGGATTGTTCAGCAGCGGAACGAGCCATAGACGATTTTCCTTTAAGAATGGCAAGATTTTCATTCCAAAAAGGTTTATAGATAAATTGTTTGCCTCTCGGTATCCAATATCGAAAACAATTTTGGTAAATCTAGAAAAGGCGCAATCAATATTCTCGCCTGTTTCTCAGAAACTAGAAATAGGTCCAAATATAGATTCAAGATCTAGAGTTAAGACGTTCCAGTTAGCTTTATTAAAATTCCACCTGTGCCTAACGGAATTCCTTAGTGATTTCGTAAAGGTAAAATTGAAAGTAGTAACAATCAAGCGATGGCCAGAACCGGGATCGTAAATTACTTCTCTCTCAGCAACATTGGAAATGTCTGCAGAAGCTAAAGTCAAGTCTGGGTTAGTTCCATTGCCGTTATAATGCAGATAGGTTGGGACGTCTGAATCATTATACAGAAGCATTATACATACATTTATCAGAATCCAAAAGATCTTCCACCACCAAACCAGCAGAATTTGTGTCTTTATAATTCCAGAGTTGATTATGGACATTAAAATCGCCGCAAAGAATTGTTTTACTGGAGAGAGTCAATAAGCTAAAGTCAAGTTTAGTGTTACTGGGTGGACTGTAAAAACCATAAATTTTAAAGTGTTTCTTCCATTTCCACACATCCAGTTTTACAATTTCAGCTCCGTTGTATGAGAAGAGATGACGAATTTCGTGAAACTTAGAAATAAGGTCATTCCTTACACCAACCAAAATACCACTGGCGATTCTTCTCAATTTGGGGAGAACTCTAAGATAATAAGGACCAAAAGTGTGCAATTTCAGTGATTCATAACACAAATTAGCCTCAACAATAATAAAAACATCAATATCATAAGAATTTAGAATAGTCAGCAATTGAGTTCTTTTTTTCGTGAGAAATACTACCAGCATTCCACTGGAGAACTCTCAGTCGTTGCAAATCCTTAGAAGGACGATTGGCATCAAAATTCGAAGGCATCATAAAAGAAGACTTGTGGAGAGCGGCAGTTGGAGTAGCAGATTTAGCGTTACCCAGGGTGCACCACGTGGAGGCCTGCTACAATACACCCATTCTGTATAAGTCATATTCCTTAATTAAACATTTGCTGAATGCTTTCCGATTGTTGTTTGGAAAATTTACAGGCAGATTTGTTTTAGGTTTATGTGATTACAGCAAAGCCTCGTGAGTTATTTGCCTAAGGAGAGGAATGCCTTCGTGGAGGACGAAGGGAAACTGGCTCGTGTACCTGTTAGACATGGAGAAAAATCACGAAAACGCCGATGCAGCCAGGTAGAGGTACAGGTAAAATTATGAAAAATATGCAGGACACCAGCGATGTGCCAAAGGTCAATTGGTAATGCCTTCCCATACTAACTCTATTAAAAAAAAGATGCTTGTTTTATCAGAATTTAGAAAGAAAGGTTGAGAAAATAGGCAGCTGAAATTTTGCAAATGGTCTAGATTTTGCCTATTATTGTACATCTTACAATACCACCGTACGCCCCGCTACCAGTATTTATTAAAAATAATGATCTAGGACATAGAGCGATTAAAATATAGGCACAGTACAATTTGAAAATTCACAAATTAAATGCAGTGAGCCCTTTCGCCGGATTCGAACCTCGAACAGAACTACCGTCTTCAGCGGCTTTATTGCTTGGCCGCTAATGGACCTTTATATGCAGCCCCTCTGTTATTTAGCAGTTTGTTTTAGTGCTCTGGGATAGCTTGCTTTTGACACACACAACGGCCTATATTTGAAATCTCAAATGGGTAGAAATATTTGTAAAAAGACCGCTGAAGACTGGTAGTTTGGTCAGGGTCTCAAATTCCGCCAAACGGGATGCTTGCGTGGAAAGTTCGTGGTTTATCTGATGTGTAACGCGAATAAGAGTCATTTTCTTTAAGGCAGTTCTATGTAAACTCACCCCTGTCTTACTTAATTTTGTGTGCATATTTAATAATAAGAGCTTGAAAAATACTTCATGTTATGACGTTGAAAACAGTTTTCAGCCTTTATATGGATAATAACTTTTTTTAATTTAGTGATAACTAAGATTCTGCGTACCCTGAATTTTAAAACTATTTTTAGTACTCTTGGGTAGACAGTAAGTTCGTTAGTAGGACAATACGTTTACTGCTCTTATATTATAGCTATGAATATACTTGCATATTTAGATTACAGTAATTTCGATATAGAAAACAAGAAATGGCTACGAAAGAATCAATACTATTTTATACGAGGTTAGTGTTGATTAGCACAGTATATAATCCTTAAATATTTTCTGTTTACTTCGAAATATAAATTTTATTTGAGTATTAATATTATTTTGCTTTCTTATTTCCAGAATTCGAAATTATACTAACTAAACTCCACGATAAAGTTTTGTTTTCTATATGAAGCACTTCATATTGTGTTTAGCCATAGTAATGAGTAAGCACATCTGAGAAGTATATTTAAGATGTTGAAAAGCCCACAATAAGTTAGATTGTAATTTAACATTTTCTATAACGTCTGTAAACTGATATGTGTGTATATGCGATATATGCAGTAAGCTCTGTATCTGATACAAGTATTCTTCTTATCATCTTAGTCTTTGCAGCTGCAATAATTAAGCAATAAATGCTGGCATTTTATTTTAAATGCGAGCGATGTAATCAAAAACCCAGTTACTTTAAAACAAAGCTATCGCTTTACATTTTCATTACACTATTATTTGATCTTATTAACCTCAAAGTAAACTAGGTAAAATGACTAATTTATCTAAGATTCTGACTGCTTTGAGTAAAATAATTATTTGCATAATTTTATATGTATTTTAAAATGTTATGATGCAGTACTATAAACTACATAGGAGGCATGATGGTATAATTTATGATGGCAACCACTTAATAGGCATATTACTAAGAATTATGTCTATTATCTATCTAAATAATAATGCATCACACATTTAAAAAATCTTACCTGTTTATTAAACTGACATATTAATTAATTCCTGTATAATGTTTCCTTTACGTTTGACACAAAGTTTATTAGAAACAGGTTCGCAAAGTTATTATAAAAAACTGCTCTAGTGTTCTATTTATTCTATAACGCCTTGAAAGTGAAACACATTTTTGCTCCATTTTCATATTTTGCCTATAAATTTCCTCTAGTGAATTATTATTCGTCATTTTTTTCTTTTCCATTTTTATGTTCTAGCAATTTAATTCAGTATTTGTTCTATTCTATTATATCCTAACATTTTAGCCATGTTAATCCTATTACAAATAACTTTTATCTCAAATTCGTTCGCTCTCTTTTATGAATCATCTCACGCGGAGTGATGTTTTCCTCTGCAAATTTGCTTTGCGACAATAAACATACTGCGCTGCATGTATATGTATGAGTGTGAGTCTTTTGAAAAACTAAAGCTTGTAAATTTTGACGCGTGTTTTTAAATTTACGATGGTTTCGGATAGCACTTATAATTTCCACCGTAAAAAAACCTATAAATTTCTTATGTAAATAAGTACGCAGTATTTTTATTTTCACAGATTTATGCAACCATCTGTAAGCTGAGGGTAAAACTGGAGAATATGTAAAATGTAAAGAAGTTATTTTCATTGAAGTTTAAGAAAATACATATGCAGTTCAAAACTTATTTAATATCTAAAAAGTTTACATGCTAATAAAGCTGTTTTACAAGACTTTATGTTTCATATACTTTATGTTTCATATACTTTATGTTTCATATATAGAAAGACAAAGTGGCCTGTTCTTTGTTTTTATATAGGTATTTTCAGTAAATGTTTTTTCTAGCTTTGACAGTACTTTGTTGTCATACCGCCTTGCCTGTTAGGAGAGATTGATTTTGTGATTATTAAATTTTGCTAGCATTTTTTCTGCAGAACGCAAAATTCTATCAAGTTTCGTTAGATTATGCTGTGTATTATAAGAGGCGTTTGCAAGTTAAATTTTCAGAATTACTGACGTAACCGATCCAGTGACAAAGTTTGGCTCAATTTTCTAAAAATCTGTAATCATACAGAATCAAAGAAAGTACATTTGATGTGCCACGTATTTTCCGAAAACTATAAAATCTATATTGTTGTTATTGTGACTTATCTCACTTGTTTGACAGTAAATCAGAACGGCCCACGAAAGTCACCGAGGCAAGGAGAGCAAGATAGCGTCTATCGTTGGGAAGAGCCTTGAGCGCCATACAGATGACAGTACGCCTTTACTCAGTTTCGCCTCCAATTTTGATGGAAAGCACCCCAGAGGGACGGATCTGATGGTACCCAGCCCCTCTTCCCCTGCCATGAAATTCTCGAGAAAATTTTTAGCTCGCCGCATAGAGTGCCTCTACGCCGTGCAGACACTATGCATTTACAAACATCCATGTCTTCTCTGTGATTCGAACCCATACCTTTCGGTAGCATAGTGGGCTCCCCTAACATTCTGGGCAGCACGTAAAATCTAAACCGCTTCAAATATATCAATCTCGAAATTATCACGGCTTTCAAAGTTATAAAAAAAAATTCTTGATAAATCTATGTGCAATAAAGCACTAAATAGTTCTGAAGAAAGCTTCATTCTGGAACCAAAACCTTGAGAAAGACGAATGTTACTTTTTTATAGACAACAGAATACTCCAATCACCCACAAAATTAAGTCACAAATCTGTCATAATGATGTTATTTTAACATAGCGCAAAATAATATTTCGGTCTTTGAATCATGGGGCAACCAAGTGTCAAAATTGCACATTGATATGCATTCATGCGGCCCGTGACTCTTTTTTCGAGAGCCATTTTGAAAATAACTAACAGATGCAATAACTGCTATTTCCGGATTTATAACTTTAGGAAAGTTATGTTAAATTCCAATAAAAATAAATAGTAATATTAACGTTACAATATCTAATAAAATATTTTCATTTCTAATTCCCAACATCCTGAATCCCGCCTTTTCTTATTTTGCCTCTGTTACAATTTACGCCTCACATCTTCATAAGTAATTACAGAAGGTGAACGTGCAGGTGACTAAACGAAATCATAGCCTGAATGTGAATTCGTGATTGCTTCGCCGTCTCGGGTCGGTACTTGCATTTTGCTGATATTAAGTTCGACAGTTAGAAGAATAATGTTCAGTGTGACCTTCACCGGTAGTTTGTGAAAGTTTGTTAGCAAGAAAAAAATAAATCACAACATAGACGAGTATATTTTAAAATTTAAGGAAGCTGTCCGCATTGAGGAAGGAGAAAACTACACTAATATTTTTTAAATTTTCAGAGTCTGGGCGCTAAAACGTTAGGGGGAAAATACGCGAGGAAACACGGAACAAAATGATATTAATATTTCCGTATTCTATACACCTGTTTTATAGTAAATCTTGTTTTATTCCTTATATATGGTTCTCATATACATATTATTGCTATATTAGTGAAGAAAGTAACACGAAAAAGATACATATAAACTATACAAATGCCGCGCTGTTAAAAATTCTGAACCACATTTAAAATAGCAATTTAATATTGATATATCGTTCCGTCTAACATTCGAATGCAAATTTGATTGCCATTGTTTTCGAATTTGCTAGTTTCTGTGCATCGGATATATGACGGGGATCCAAAAGGTTCAGCAAGATGTTTGTAATAGTTTGACACCGTGTTTAGAATTTATGAAATGTTGTTATACAAATAAAACTAAGCATTGCCTAAAACTGGTGTCATTGCTAATTATGCATAAAATACATCTCAATTATTCTCAGCCTATTCTTAGAGATTGCAGTTGCATGAAAGTTGGAGTTGCATAATTTATGCTTAATTTGATACTGATAAAAATTTATTTTACTATTAAAATAAATAACTTCAAATTAACCCAGGGATATTTAGCAATCGCGTTGGATTTTATTTACTGTGGTATAGATAAGAAGTGTACTATTTTTTTTTTGTATTAAAATCAAAAAGCCCGAGCTGGATTATTTTTGATATTGTAGGACCATTCAATTATATTTTCACGAAATCCGAAATTTACTTCTAGTACTTTTTCATAATACAGAATTATTTATATCCAACCAGTGATCTTTTCATGATATTCATTCTGTTTAAAGCTTGTAACATGGTTCTGCCTTTGATTATTATTTTTGATGTTTCTGGGAATAAAGCCCCGAGAATGGCCTAGTGGCTAAGACTGTAGCTAATGTTGCTGATTTGACTCAGGTTCCAGTCCGAGCGATGGAGTTAACTGGATGATTAGTTTCCGTGATCTTCCTCATTTGTCAGATGAGTACGAGTTCCCTAAGAAAGTTCTTCTCGAAAGCATTGCACTCCTTTAGCAGGTAGCTCTCATGCTCTTTGCTATATTCAAATAACTTAAAAGCTGGAAACGAGAAGCGGAAAAAAGTCAGTGGTGTCTTCACAGGGATTCAAATCATGGATCGGGCGCTTGCGAACTGGATGTTTTCACCACTTACATCACGATATCGAGCAAGAAATTCGCAATATTTTTTAAAATATTTTTAATATTAAATTTAAAGAAAATCAGTATGTAATTAAGGTAGGTAATTAAGATGTATACAGACATGATTTAGAGTTTCTAGTCCCGCTCCTCAAAAGAAAGGGAAAAAAATGTCGTTTCTGTTGGAGCAGAACAAATTCTTTTTAAAATCTAGCAAAATAATTCCACAAACATCATTCTAAATATTTAAAGAGCTTTCGTACTGAGCGTACGGAAACATACAAATGGATCTGCAATACTAGCTTGTGTTGTAAATCTGCAAAACTGATAGTATTTTATCGTCATTATATCGTCGTATCAAAACTGATAGTATCCATTCGTCAGCTATCTGTCTAGAACCGACAGATAACCTGTTCATAGACATTTTGGCATTCCACAGGGCATTAGACACAAATAAATGCATAGCAAACTGAAAACGAATATGCAACTACAGTGCCATTCAGAAAATACATAAATAACAGATATGCAACAAAAATACAAATAAAAAAATCTGAAAGGATTCAGATTTTAACGTCGAATCAAAAGATTGGTAAAGATTTTTCATACTGTCATTGA
Organism: Stegodyphus mimosarum; assembly: GCA_000611955.2. Classification (NCBI taxonomy): domain Eukaryota; kingdom Metazoa; phylum Arthropoda; class Arachnida; order Araneae; family Eresidae; genus Stegodyphus; species Stegodyphus mimosarum. The sequence goes on from KK121198.1 coordinate 152,402, forward strand.
GCTCGAATTTCTCTATCTGCCATTGGACTCACTTCCGCTAACACGTTTTTGTCTTTCTACATCATTATTAAACATCATTTTCTTCGTAATTATGCAACAAAAATGTCAAATGCAAAATAAGAAACGTTTTAAAAAAAATCATGTCTTTTCAATTCCCAATGCAGTATTAAATGTTGCCACACATTTTTCACCCAGAAGGGTTATTATTCTTGAACCTGACTTTTGTGTTGAATCGTATTTATTGCACTTTTCAAATCAATAGTCGCAAGTGCAGCCAGCCGTCTAAAATAATTAGTATAGAAAAGAAAATATCTATCTATGGTTAATTCATAGGTTCAATAAATAATTAATAAATTAGACAAAGAACTGTGTTTATTGCTTTTTGTTACTTTGTGCTTTGCTTGCATCGCTTAGTTTGTCGATCTATGTCAGACACATTAAATTTAAAAGAGAAATGAAATATCTTGTATTTCAACAAACGCAAAGATATTGGAACGTAGATGTCAAAATAATTTTATATCGACTTCGCAGTGGGGTGCTGAAATCATCAGAGTTTCAGCGTTCCTGGACACGAGGCACTACCCCTGTCAAATATTTTTTTTACTCATGTCAGTACAAAGAATGTCCATCATAGTAAGTCCTTAAGTCCAAAAAAATTAAATATTTTATACTTCAACTTATGGCAACAAACTGGCGAGTGGAAGTTAAAAATATGTTATACAGATTTGGGATTTGAATGGTGCAGTGAATAGCAAAAAACAGGGTTCCCCTGTACTAGGCACTACAATAATTCTTTTTTTCGAATCATGTCAGTTCAAAGAATGTACATCATGAAAAAAATAGAAGTTTTGCAGGGCTTGTTGCTGTAACTTATCTCAGTCGTCTGGTATTAGCATCAGAACAAAGCCCTCGAAACTGATCTTGGCAAGGAGTGCAAGATTGCGCCTGTCGTGAGCAAGAGCCTTGAGCAGCATACAGTTGTTGCTCAGTCTTGCCCCTAATTTCGATTTCCTTAGGGGGGACTAGTCCGAGATTCTCTCACACCTTTTCGATTGCCATTAACCTCTCGACAGAGCTTTCGGGTAGCCGCGTATTCGGAATGTACGCTATACAGACGCTATACATACAAACATCGATGCCTTCTCCGAGATTCGAACCCGGGTCCTTCGTTACGGCAGTCAGTGTCGCTGAAAACTACTCCGGTTGGACGGCATTCCAGGGTTTAGATTCTGAAAGTAAGATGTGAGTAATAAAAGCATGCAAGGCAACTACACTCTATACCAAAAAAAATCGACGCGCCAAGAAGGAATCATACGACTGCTTCGAAATTTTGTTTGCGTAAATGTTTAACCAAATATGCAAATGATTAAAATTTGGTGTCTAATGAATGAATAGTCTAATGAATGTCCAGCGCGTCGGAACTGTGCATCCAGCAGATGTATATAAGCAGCTGTTCTTGAACTGTTGTTAAAAATTTCTTGTGCATTGCGATTTAGGATACCTCTCAACGACTGAAAAAATGCCTCGCCGCAGGATTCGAGCTCATTGCGAGCAACTGTCAGGGTTTGAAAGAGGTCGTATCACTGGATTGAAAGAGGCAAGTTGGGCAAATCGAAAAATTGCTTGTCATATGAGTTGAAGCGATGCGGCGATTAGAAGATGCTATCAAGAATGGGTGGACAATGGCAGATTTCAGCGTCATGACGGTAGCGGTTGACATAGGGCCACGACAGATCGAGAGGACATAGTGATTGTCAGATTAGCTGTCACAGCACCTTATTTATTGCTATCAACCATCAGACGTGCGACCCGCGTACGAATGTCCACCATGACCATTTATAGACTGTTGATAGAGAGAAATCTAGGCTCCTACAGACCGTTACGCCTCCTGCCACTGTCGCCTCTACACTGTCGAGCCAGATTACAGTGGTGCTTGCCTCGATCAGGTTGGAATAATGCTGACTGGGGGGCACATAGCCTATAGCGACGAATCCTGCTTCCAACTGTGTCGTGACGATCACCGGAGACGTGTCTGGAGACGGTGAGAGCAGAGTGCCGATCCTGCTTACACTATTCCACGCCACACAGGCCCTCAACCAGGAGTTATGGTCTGGGATGCCATTTTACTTTATAGCCGGACCGCTTTATTCGTCATTAGAGGCACACTTACAGCACAGCGATACGTCGATGACATTCTGGGACCTGTTATGCTACCGTTCTTTATTTTTCAGCAAGATAATGTCAGACCACATACGGCACGTGTTGCTTTGAACTGCCTTACAGCTTGTCAAACACTTTCTTGGCCAGCCAGATCGCCAGATCTCTCTGTCATCGAGCATGTCTGGGATGTGATGGGAAGTCGACTGCATCTACCAGGGAATCTTGATGACCTAGCCCGGCAGTTGGGGCAAATTTGGTAAGAAATACCGCAGGAGACCGTCCGGGCGCTTTATCATTCTAAGCCAACCCATGTGTTCGTCACTTTGCAACTATGTAACTCAAACAAATAAATCATTCACTTGTTAAAGTCAATTGAAATAAATTATTCAGTTGTTCTGAAATTTTAATCTTTTTCTGTTCTGTACATAATCTTCTTGTCTACCAATTTTTGTCTCCATCGGACAAATCCTTCTTGGTGGGTCGATTTTTTTGTTACATAGTGTAATAAGTTTTCCTTAACATGCATTCTGAAAGTCATGGAGAGATTCATATCAATCACAATTAAGAACAATTCAATCACAATTAAGAACGTAACCTGAAAACGCAAAGTCATGGAGAGATTGATAGAGTCTAATCCTAATTGGTATATCAGGACAAATGAGTTTTGTCTACAACCCAGACGGGTATTAGAAGGTTCCAATCACTAGCAACAGTCCTCCCTGGGCCAGTCCATAGAAGATGTATTTTCATCCCCGATATTCTGTCTTTGGCCGGTTTATAGACTTCGATGCAGCTTCTGACAGGGTCTGGAGATTAAGGACTATCCAAATTTCCCTAAACTGCACCCATAGGTGTTGATGGCAAGATGTTCTTGCGGATCGAAGATTTTTCTTTCTCAGCGCTTCAATACAACTGGCTTTGGAGATCACAGTTTGAAACTTAAGTAAAACGAAACTGGCCTATAATAGGGTTATCTCCATCCTGTTTAATATTTTTATAAATAACTTCTCTGACCTCATGATTTCGGATGGTTTGACAAAATAGGCTCTATCCGGACGATCTAGTCCTTTGCTGTAGCTTTGTGGAAAAAGACCAAACCGAGTTTAACACTATTTTGATAGGGCTGGAGCAACTTGAACAAGACGTCAGTAAACATAAATAAATCTACTAGCCAATTTTTCACTCTTAATCGGCAAACCTTGTTTCCAAATTCGTCTTTCAGGGTAGGTAGACATATGCAACTTAACGTTTTTTCAATTTACTTAAGCTGCATTTTCGATAACAAGCTAACTTGAAGGAGACTTGCTGGGCATATTATCTCAGAAGCAGAAAAAAAGACTCCCTAGTCTCAATCTTTTATTTCCGTACGGTAGGTTTAAAGTTTAATCAATAAAATCGCCCAGTTCCAATGGCACGTTTAAGCCCCAATTAAACATTGAAAAAATTATAACATTTTTGTAAGTTTAATGTGAGATATTCTTCATGCATAAAGAAATGTCATAAAAAAGCTACAAACTCTTTTTTAAATAAAAAGCAATTTGGGACATAACGGGTTAAACGACAGGCCGGATTTAATGGGGCTGTAACAGACTAACGTTAAATAAAACTTATAAAATGTGTACTCATTCAACTTACAAAATGTAAACGGTCTTGAACTATAGTAACGAAATGATGGTTTCTGCTTCTAATTGTGTAATTAATAAACACGAAACTTTTCAAAGCTAGGTTTTTACGAATAATTTTGTAATAGCCAAGACCACACCTGTGTTGGTGATACAGGTATAGGCAAAAAAAAACTTTGGTTAATGTAATTAAAAAGGCGCAATTTTTCTTTATAACAGATAATTAGGATCCCTAACAACTGTTTTTGGCGAGACTACAATCAGAATTTAGAACGTAACCTGAAAACGCAAAGGTTTTTTATTCAATGTATGCCTGATGTTGACTGTATCCATTTAATTAGCAATACACTAGTGAATTACTCTTGTTAACCACTTGGATAACATGAACCTTGATGCAAGGCTGGACCTAAATAAGAAAATAAAAAAATAGATTGCTATCTTGAAGCACTCGGTGTGATTAGTGTGGAAACTATGCAAGATTGCTGTACTACCTACGATTGGCTTCGTATCTAAATGGTTTTCTTCTGAACTTTACTCAAGAAGCTAGGGCTGGTATTTCTTGTGAACGTTTTTATTTTTATCTGGCAATCGGAAATTTCACAACCCATTTTAATCGTGAGCTGAGAAGCGAAAACGGACTCTTGAAAAAAACCGGTTGCGATTTAATTGAGAATCCAAATAAAAATTTGCCCTTTCATTCTTAAAAACTGAATATAACAGAATCTTCAGATGGTCCATTCATGCAATGTCTACTCTCTATTACCCACTAAGTCCTGAAGTGTCTTTAGCATAAATTCCCATATTGTTTCGGATGCTCCTCGTGCAACCGCGGTGGCCATTTTTAGGCTGTTGACTGGACGTGACTGTTTTCTTGCTCATTTATTTCGTTTTATCATTGCCGATATTTTTGTGTGTATTTTGTATTAAACTGGCCAAGATATGACCGCTCCTTATATCGGCAAATGCTTCTCATTTTATTATTTTAATTATCTGCTGAAAAAATATTGGACAGCACGCAGCCTAATAACCTAGTGGCCAAAGGTTTGGCTTTGACAAATAAATATAACAAAATTTTTAGTGTATAAATATATGCAATTGATATGAAAGAGTGCCAAGGCGTATATATAAATCAGTAGTTATATTTTGCACGCAAATGCGATATAAAAATATATACATTCAAATTTGTTGTTATATGCATATTTGCATACGCTGCCTGATAAGCGTATCTTATTAAAAGGTGTTTTATAAGTACTTGTCAAGTATGGTGCCGTAGTAATAATTCCACTTACATGTTACCATGGCGTATAAACGTTTGGCCTCCTCTGGCTTACATTTTACTTTATAATTGTTATATAATTTGCAGACCATTTACATGTTTTGCTAGAAAATGCATCTAGGTATTGCAACAACCTTGAAATATCTGTGTCAATAAGCACGGATTTTGTTGTTTTACTGTTTTTATATACCTTGTTTACTTTACAACTGTATAAATAATCGGAAATATATTTATTTATTTTTAGGTAATAAAGATGGATGTGAATGTTGTTGAACGATATAAAAAGTCGATATTCGCATAAAGTATTCTTAGAATTGAACTAGAAATAACATATTTACAGTTATATTTAGGCTATTTTGTCGTGGGGTATTTTTATGTGTCTCGAAAATATCTGCCACATTTATCCACGTTAATAATAATAAGCTAAATGCTTATGTGCCAATAAATATATAGCGTGATCTTAGAACAATATTCAGTAAATATGAATCAAAACATCAGTTGCATTCGCATGAAAGAAACAGCACATTAAACTTATATGAGAAGTAATTTATTTGCATGGAAGTATACTACTGGAAATGTTTTTATGCATTATTACGTATTTTTTTTTCAAACATCTGTAGCAGCTGACATTGGCATTCGTATATCTTATTCGAAACATCCCCGTCCGAAAGCCATTACTGTGTCAGAAATTTGATGCGGTAATTCCTTCATTAAAGGATACGCATAGAAGGTAATTCCCGGTCACAAAATTGGGGGTAATTTTATATCCACATTTTCGTTTGGAGATTAGATTTTTGCAGGCGATCCTACGCGATGTTGCTCAGTTTTCAAACAAATAACCCCTGTTTATTCTGGGTTGCAAAACTGCTTTATTACATTCTCTTCACGCAGTGGCGATGAATATCTCTGGGAGTATCCCCCTTTTCATCCACAGGAAACAAGACATCATGACATTTTTGATTCAGACATCAGTTCCAAGTAAGGCGAAACACTCACCCCTGAGCACAATTGATCTCTGTTTACCAACACGCATGCAGTAATCCATGTTTTCAAGGCAATTATGGGTAGTGTTGTCAACTCTGTTCATAAAAATATTACTTTCCGACGAAATTTCCTTGACGAACGTAGTACATTTTTAATTACAATAAGATTACATAAAGAGATTACAAATTTTCGCAATATTTATCAGTTTTATACATTACCAGTTAACTGTATTTTACTTTGTAATATTACATAACAGTAGTAATAGTAGCAGCCGTCGTCGTCGCCTGCATTGTTGTTGCTTTTACTTTCGTTGCCATTACTCGTGTTACCTTCGCTATTCCCTCTGTTGTTGCTGTTGCCGTTCCTACTGCTGCTGCTTCCATTGCTGTTGCCGTTGCTGTCTTTGTTGTCACTGCCATTACTGCTTCCATTGTTGCTGTCCTTACCTTTGTCGTTTCTGTCGTGAAAAATAAAATAATAATTTTAATACTAAACAGATTACTTTTTCGTTTTGAATTTCTAAGCCTTTTTATCAATGTGATTATAATTTGAAATATTTTTTAGAAGTGCTCTGAAATCGTTCTGTGCAGATGTGTATAGATGGCAGATGGCAGGCTGTGTAGATGGCAGATTTTACTTCTCCGATACGCGGAATTATAACACTCACCACATTCTGTGGATGACACATCCAAAATAACCTGATTTAACCTTGTGTAATGCAGCAAAGCAGCCAAATGTTTTTGAATGGTCCTACGACAAATATTTATAATATGATGCATGCGTGACTGATATATTCACGGTAACGTAATATAAAGTAAAATAACATAATGTAACTGCCAACAAATTTTGGAAAGTGTCTGAAAAGACATTTGAGTAACATATTAACATACATATAAACATATATAAGTTTTTAAACTTGCACATATATATAGTCTTGTTTGAACCAATAACTTAATTTTCGTTTATTTTCGGTAGACGGAATTTGATGGCCAAGAAATCGATAACGTAGGAACAACACGTCTGGCAAACTTTCATTCCTTGAGCAGACTGTAGAAAGATTCATGTAAGAAATATTGCTCGAAGGATTCCGCAGAAATTTCCGAAGCAAATATTGTCTTTTTCTACGTATGATTTTATATGTATGTTTTATGGGTATCGTATAAGAACTTATGATAATTTACCAAACGGCCATTTATCAAAGACTGATAGTTATCATTTACATATTAGAAGAGCAATAAAAGAGGATACCTCAATTCCCCAAGTAAAATCTTTTATTCCTTATGCTTTAAGCAATTTATTTCTTCTTCAGCATTACTTTACATTCTGATGTATTAGGCAGATTCATTTTTCTGCTTATAAATTTGATTTAAATATTAGTTTTGAAGAAATATTAGGTAATTTAAAGCTGTCTTCTTTCATAATGTACTTAATGTGAACCGTCTAGCCAATACAGAAGTTAATGACGTGACTGCTGTACCAATGGACCAGGATTCGAATCTCGGGAAAGGAATGGATGTTTGTAAGCATACAGTATTTGCATGACAAGGGGACACTCAAAATATCTGGCGAGTCGAAACTCCTCTCAAGAGCTGTGGGTAGAGAAGAAATGGTGGGAGAACTTTGGTCAGTTCCCGTGGTTCTGTTCATCAAAACTTGAGCTATAATGAGTTTGAACTTAACTAATTTGGAAATTCAGGATTTGAGAAAGTAAAAAAAAATCCAGAATAGTGTCTTTATCATAAGTCTATCTATCATTCTGTCAAAAACACCCCTACTCTGCCCCCTACCGTGCTGTAGCATTTTATTGGAACATTTTATTATGATAAAAATATTAGGGCTATTTGCCTAAGGGCAGGGATACTTTTGTGCAGAAGTTTTATAGGAAAATGGCTTGTATTTACACTACATTATGGGAAGAAATCAGAGAAACAACCTTGCAGCCAGCCCGTATTATCTGAATGCGGGTTGAACCACTAGGCATTCAGTTCAGTGCGGCGAGACTATACCTGTACGAAGAATGGTAAAATTCTTGCGTCCCGAACACTTCGAACTGTATTAGTACTTAACGTGAAGGGTATGTTTGGTTTATAACCGTGTACTCTATTAGTATACTTATGTACTTATTATAAAATGATCATTTTGAAAAGAAGCTCAATTTTATTAGTAACATAATTACGTTTTATTGAAAACACCTTTAAATTTGAAATAAATTATTTAACTAAACACCTTAAACAAAACTTCTTCGAACATTTTATAGTTTTCAGTTTGAGATCAATTTTCTCCGCGGTACATTAACAACAACGATGAATACTTTATGTACCTTGCATTACACAAATAGGTCTCTCATAGGCATTATTTATTTAAAATTGCATTTTTCTTAATGCCCTAAAAAAATTTTACAACAAGTGCTAATTTATACCAAGAATATCATAAATAAAGCACGTTTCGGACAACTTAACCGTTGCGGTTTGTAATATTTTAACTATACTTTTTAAATGCATTATTTATTACCTGCAAACAGGAAAAAATTAATGAGTATTATAGAATTCTAGTTAATTCAAAGATTATCATTTTTTCCACTAATTTCTATTTCATATTTTGTTAAAATAGGCAATATTCGTTTTTAACATTTTGATATATTCCATCTTTTAAAATTTAATGTTTAAAAACAGAAATGCATAAGAAACTTAGTTTTTTAAAAGTGATTTTACTTTGAGTTGATTTTTAAATTGTTTCGATGGTAAGTCATTAATTTTGTAACTTGGTGGCAACAGAAAACACGTTTTTCTAAGAAGAGAATGATCGCTATTTTCTTAACATTTGTGAGTTATATATTCATATATATATACCATCAAAATGAATTTAAAAATAATACGTTTAAAATTGATCCAAAATTCAGTTTGAAAAAAAAATATGCAAAAAACCAAAAAGCCGAAAACCTGAATCACAATGGCAGATTGCAAGAAAAAGGCTGAAAGCCCCTGATGATGATGCAGTGAAACAGGTGAAATGTCTTAGTCTTTTGAGTCTTCGGCATGGCATCTGGCCTTTTATAGATTTCAACCGATCGCGAAATATTTCTAGTAGTTTCTCTCGAGATTTCTGAAAACAAAACGAGTGTGGAATTACGGTTACAACCAACATAGTAGTCAATTACATTTATTCAGTTTTAATACAAATTACCAAGATATCCATATATTCATAAATATATAAGTGAAATGCACGTGCGCTTGTATTTTTACGTTCTCATACTTGTATCTGTCATAGCTTTTCCTTAAAATTTGTCTCAGCTCCGTTGCACGGGGAAATACAACAATTTTAATGACAATTCTACCGAAATTATCTATCTAAATACAAAATTCGTAACAATAAGTTTACATAATTTTCCTGAAAGGAGAATTTTTTGTGTATTTTGTAGTTTCATACCGCGCGGAACAATACATGAGACATCATCTGTTTAGAGAAGCCACAATTTTCGTTTTCTTCTTCGTTCCTGCATGACTTTTAATACGAAAGAGGGTTATTTTGTCTCTTTCTGTTATACATTTGACTACTTACGTATAATCCCGTCGATCATGAATATTGGCTACCATCGATCCATGAATATTGGCACACATCCCGACAGAGTTGCGTCAATAGTTTGGGGGAATTTATTTAATTTACTTAAAAGTTATTTTATGTTGAAGTAGCTTTCGTATCGCTCTTGCTTTCAATTCACACTTTTTTGCCAGAATGTAAATCATCTAGCACACGTGCATTCAAATGAGGTAAAAAGAAGCTAGTACTTAAAAGAATGTTTTAAAGATGAATTTAATTCAGAGCGTTTTCTGCCTGCTTGAAGGTCCGGTTGTTATCTTGATTTGCTCGAGATTAGATTTCTGTGGCATTGAGCGCTTCTTGCCATTGGGCTTGTTCGCGGCGACTTTCGAGTCGAAGTCATCCTGCGCGGTATTTGACCTGTGAAGCCCTTAGGCTAAATTTAACTTAATTTAATATTAAGTTAGTCATGACATTTTGAGTTAAGCTAAAAATGTTGGCTTTTGTAAGCACGTGTTGGTGCTATCTGTTAATTTTATTTTAGTTAATAAAGGGTTCTTTGCACCCTTCTCCTGCCTTTGTCGTACTTAGGGATAATTCCCTAAACAGACTGTTACTGTCGAGCTTAGTCTATGATAGCAAAACAGAGGAGATGTTATAAGATCACGAGGAATTCTGAGTTGTATTTCTGCTTCTTACTTTTACAAAAAACATCGTCAGTTACTTTACATAATCCACCACTGCTGCAAAAGTATTTTACCCGTTTTGTATAAAAGCTTTCCTCGATTTCTGTTAGGCCTTCCGATTTTGCCAAAAGCTCTCTTTAAAATACTGTGAGTACAAACTTCCCTCGGATGATTGTTCCACTGTACAGTTGTGGTTATCAAAAAACTTCCCCGATATATAAACCCCCAGTGGCCTATCCGCTTAACCAACTGAAATGAAATTTCAGATATTGTTATTTTAAGTTATGGGCTCCAGGTAATGAGATTTTAGAAAATACAGCTTTTACAGTTACAGGTTACAGTGAAAATATTTTAAAATTTTGGGCTGGAAACGCCACTTTTTCTGCGTGCACTGATCAGCCCATTAAAAATCCATAAATGATGTTGTAAAAAATTCAAGTATGACGGCGTAAAGCATTTATTAATTATTGAAAACATGCATTGTAAAGAACCAATAGGTCTTTAATACCAACTTATAATATAATAAATATATCAATAAGACTTTAATCCCAACTGAAATTCCGACCTCATCTGTGTTCTTAATCATGCTTCATGAATAGTTAAAATCTTCACTTGGAATACTGAAGCACGAGGTGCTAATTTAAATTTACATTCAAGAAAAAATTCATCATAAATAAACACGCAGAAGGTAGCACACAATTCAGGCCAAATTTTTAACGATTACAGAATATTCTCGTTCTGGAATTCTGAATCACACTTTCATATAAACTCTGTTAAAAATATCATTTTAATAAATAGAATTTTATTAACATATGACACGCCGTCAAGTTGTCTAAGATAATACATTGATTATACTTCTTTTTTTTTAAATAATCCTGATTCAAATCAAGGGGCAAATACAGAAAAACCAAAACTTTAAACAAAGTTAAGGCACTTTTAGAGTTCGATAGAATTTAATAATTTTTATTTCGTTTCTTTTGTTTATATTTAAGAGAAGATATTTGATTTTGTAATAAAATAATTTCGTTTATTATTAACAGAAGATATTTTAATTTTATAGTAAAATATGTGAAACTCGTTTGAAGAAATTTGTTAACGAATCAACATAGTTTCGAATTAATTTATATCGTCAGTGACAGCTACAGCTAGGATTGTAAAACTGGTACGAATCGATTTCAATTTATGTCAGAAATCAGGTGACATTACAATGGCGTTCTCAGAATATCTCTTTTGAATTTCTCTGTAATTTTAATACATATTACGGACAAATAAATACCAAAGAAAAGTCTAATCATAAAATATTTTCTTATTATTCATATTCCAGCTAGTTGCATCAATATGTATTCTTGCACTAGTTTTAAATAATGGTGGTTAAATGAGTGATTACATACGTATGACCTTACCTATCTAACTTAAGGTATAAAAAGGTGTTGCTGTAAGTTATCGACTCACAGCCGACAATCGGACGATCGTGGGCTTAGAAATACAAATCTAACATAATGGATACTACTATCCATTATGTACGTCCACACCTACGTGTTACATCTTTATTGCAGATACATGAATTAAAAATTATTTGTTGAAAACAGCTAGAGGTAGTTCCAAGTAAAGCAGAAAATATACCAGATACAGGCGCGAGGTAGGAAATTCTATCAAAATGTAGAATAACTTGTTATTACAAATTTGCTGTTTGTACATTTAAAACACGTACAAGGGAAATCCAGATTATTTTATTGAGAAGCATTTAAAACATTGATTACTTAGATTGAGGCTGAAATGCACAGCCGAAAACGAATCTTGATTGTTTTTGATCCTTGGTCTGAACCACATGTTGTAATATCCAGCACAAATGCTTTCAAGTAATTTTTAACACATAAGAACACTATTTTGAAAGTTTCTAATTTCTGTTAATGGTTAACAATTCTTGAGTAATCACTTAACCACAACAACATAGAATGCGATCAATCCTTGCAATCCTTGGTTGCCAAACGCTTGACGCCACATGAAAATGTAGCATTTGCAGAACTGGCAACTAGTTACATTTTAAGAATATATTGCGACCCTATTTTGCATATATAAGCAATAGGGTTAAATGAAATTCTCGCAACTTTTATAACATACCCTTTTGCTGTATCTTCCGCTTTAGTTCTATGACAATATTCAGAAAGGTATTAGATTCTTGAGTAGAATGGATCTGTAATGGTCGCAAATTATCGAATATTACAGAATGCGTAGTCCTTTAATGATCATTCAAATCTAAGAGGAGAAATCAACATTTCATTCATTAGCAAGCCATAATATGTTGAAATGACAATGACTCGTTCGATGTCCATAACGAATCTCATTTAACGCGTTGGAATACATCGAGTTCTAATACGAATGCGAAGCCGTTTATGGCTGTCCTTAACAGACTAGTACAAATCCCGTTAGTTAGCTATTAAGAGTAAAACGTGTTACTGTAAATCAGGATTACAATGGTGCAGTAAAATTAGCATTATTTCTCTTGATAATTAAAGCCATGTATAGCCAATATTGCTAATGGGAAACATGAAATAGTAAATATTTAAATTTGTCCTTCTCCCGCCAGATTTTCGTAATACTTCGTTTTCCCATTACCCCATTAATGAATGTAATCTTTAAAATAACTTATTTCAATATGCTAGAGAATTTGTCCATCCTACTTAGTGGGAGAACATAATGCTGTGGTCAATAAATGATGGTAATGTTCTTCATTAATGCAATTTGTTGAAAAAATAATTAGAAATAATAATAAAACTCTTATAATGCTAATAGCAATCATTTATTACACAGTAAAACTCTACCTTCACGTGCATGATTCCGAAGATCTGAAAATGGCGAGTGATTTCCTAAGTTGTTGAATTAAATTAAAACAAAAAACTGGCAATCGTTAGTTTTTGAAATTGATTATTCCTGATTGTCAATTTTTGAAATCGTCAGTTTATTAAGCAAAAACTGACAATGGTCGATAGCATTACCTTTGAAAATAGTTTTAGCCTACAGCTGTTGCCAAATTACTTTGAAAGGCTGTTTACAACGAAATCAGAAGAAAGCATCCAAGTAGAAGAGTAGAATACATGATATCCAGGTAACATTTAAGCTAGGATTCGAATTCCCGACTTCTTGATGCTGGTCGAACTTGCTTCCAATTACACCACGAAAGCCCTCGATGAGGAAGGAAAAGCTTGGCTGCATATATATACTAAAAACATGATAATAAGTGATATCACCAAGCGACAGTAATCATTTCCTTTCCGAGCCGCAATAATTGTGAAAATATTGTTTAAAATTAGCAATATGTAATGCACGTTTCCTTCGACTCTAAAGTCTTTTTGAATTCCTTTCTGAACATAGCTGAAATTGAATTGCTTGAATATCTTTATATTTCGACTCAAATAGTTTCATACATAAAGCAAATCTCGAATTATTTCTGCAATATGGGTTTATATGACAGAGAAACAAGCAAAGAAGAAACAATGTTTCATCTAACTAGAATTTACATTTCTATCGAAAATATTTGCAAATGAGCAATGTGTACCTCTCATAAGAATATAAAGCGCGAATAAATAAGAGTCGAATTGAGATTGGATAAAAAGAGTAGGAGCTATAGAGCAAACAAACTTACATTCAGTGGAATACTTCAAGGTGACCTCTTTCCTAAGCCGACTATTTTTGAAAGTGACCGCATTTTCAAGATTTTAAATAAACTTACAAATAAATTGATTTCTCTAAAATGACCACCTCTTGCTTGAGAAAGAATTCATCTGGAACCTAAGAATTGTAATTTATTTCCTAGACGCACCTTGAGCAGTGCGTATATTTAAAATATTGCCATTGGATCAAGTATAAAACGTTTAATTAATTTTTTTAATTTATTTAGTCAGCTTTGATAAATACACCGAATGCTTTCACTAACAGTTTAAGCCTTTTTTTATTGCGAATGGCAAACATAATTAGAACTAATTTAAACACGTTCAACTTACATTATACCCATCTGATATTTTTATTCGAAGTTCGCACTAGCTAAGTAAAGGGCCTGTCTTGAAGCGCCTGATGAAAGTTTTGTTGCACATTTTCTGTATGGCAAAGGCTCAGTATTTACTAACTCGAGCTTGTTTTAACAAATGATGAACTTTATATGGAAGACAAAGTGAGATCAAAAGATTTCTGAGTTTTTATGAAGAGTACTGCTTCAAAAGATAGCGGGAGCAGGTGACAGACCAATAGCTAGATATATTATCTTCTCGACATATAATAAAACAAAGTGTGCGCGTGCGTGCGTGTGCGTGTGCGTGTGTGTGTGTGTGTGAGAGCTTAACACCTTTTCAGCGGAATTTTTTTTTTAAAACTTATTTTAAAAAATGTGCTCTTTATTTTCCTTTGATTTTTGGACACGTTGAACTTTAATCCTTTCGACTCCTTTTAAAAAAAGAATTTTTAAAAAATAATAATATTTTGTATTTTTTTTTAATTTTTTAAATGAAGCTTCCGAATACTTATTGTTGTTGATAGATTTTTGATGAAATTGCATCATTTTGAATAGTTTCATTCATTTAAAAATTTCGGTTTGGCAAAAATTTTTCATCGTATTTCTTATGTTACTGTTTTTAAGAGACTGAAAAGTTTAAGAAATTAAAAAGTGTTTCCTTTTACAGTTTGCAAATTGTTTCTTTTTGCAGCGGTAAATTGTTTAATTACTTTATTAGGATAATTAACATTGGTATCAAGGGATATTGCTTATTTCATCGTAATATTATGTTTTAATTATATATAATGCATTTTCAACTGAATTTTTTTAACGTTGTTCTTTGT
>KK121198.1:168606-211232 GCA_000611955.2 Stegodyphus mimosarum
ATGAAATAGTATCAAATTGATGATTTTCTCTCATTATATGAACAACAATGGCACGCAGCCATTGTTGCTGATATCAGCACTATTGCCACCCGGAAAAATGAGGGCGATAATTCTGTGCAGTTTTTAAACTTAATGTTTCTCTTGGATACTGTACGTTTGTCTAGAGAAGGCAGCAGGAAGTTGGTTAATTTATTTATTAGGATAATTAATATTTGTATTAAGGGATATTGCTTATTTCATTGTATGCTTTTTATATGTAATGTATTTTTAACTGAATTTTTTTTCCGTTGTGGTTTGTTTCTTTTTCGATAAAATTGTTCTGCAGAGTAAAATCCTGTACAGTTTTCAAATTTAATGTTTGGTGTTCTCTTTAGGCATTTTCCCGGTACACTTGAAAGCCAGACGAAGGCTGGCCGCCCAGCGGCTAGTCTAATACATATAAAGAAGAATGTCTGTGTGTTTGCGTGCTTTTTCGCTATTAATTCAGTCACTACTCTAGCTACCGTCCTCGAACTTCCTACAATTGTTTTCTGGCTCCTGGAAAAGGTCGACCTCCACTTTTTTCCAAAAAAAGTAGCTAAAATCGGAGATATTAATTAAAAACTCTGAAAACGCTAATTTTCGTCCTCAATTTTCCGAGTGGCAACAGTCTCCAACGCTGGAGATAAAAATCTGCTTTATTTCGAGAAGCGTTACCATTGCTCACTTTCAAATCACACACTTCTTAAATAAAAAATTTCTAAGATTTACAATGGAATAAAAATAGCATTTCCAAACATTAAATACATCCTTCCCGATTCCAAAAATGTATGGAAAGCCATTGCGGCTGTTACCATTTTCGTACGACTTTAATCAGCCGAGATTTTAATTAAAAACTCTGAAAACACTTACGTTTCGCACTCATGTTTCTGAGTGGCAAGAGTGTCGCGCTTTGAAGATAAAAATTCTTTATTTCAAAAAGTGTTGCTACTGCTCGCTTTCAAATCGTAGAGTTTTGTTAATCAAAAATGTGTATGCTTTAGAAAATACATAAAGAAGAATATATGTTTGTATCTTTGTTTGTTTGTCCGCGTTATTGATTTGTGATCAATTGTTTGCCACAGTTAGTCGACTAAAATTGAATACAGGTGAAAAATGGATGGAACTTCAGCTTTTACGACCCTTTGATTAGAAAGACGTAAATCATTAAAAAACTGCATGCCATTGTTGCTAATATAATGAGAGAGAATTAGTTTATTTATCTACTGAAATTTTTTATGTGGGTTCCATATCGCATAAGAATGAAACATGTATGTCTATGAATCATATTTTTTGCATTGTTATTAGAGAAAGATTACATCGGTGTCGTTCTTTCTGTTCTTATATACATTCATTACTTTCAATCTAACTTAACTGTGTATGGGGTACTTCCACTAGTAGAATAAATAAATGAGCAGCCAGTTAAAGCAAAAACCTGTAAGAAAATGCATTAGCATTTACTGGTAACTAATAAAATTGGCAAATGGAGAAGAAATCCATAAGTGATATTCCTAGACAAGAGGAGTCAACCAACGGAGAAAAAAAAGATGCAGAATTAAACAAGAGGAAGCTAGTAAGAGACAGGAATTCAAGCAGAAGACGACGTTCATCGTAACAACGGAAAATATGTAGAAATGGCAAAAACATCAGAAACGTTCCAAGAAGAAATTAGCTGAAATAAATCAAACAAATTTTAGTCATATAACAGCGACTTAGAAACAATCGAAGAAGAAGAAAGGATGCCAAAGCAAAATTTACTAAATAGAAATTTTCAACATTTCTTGCACAAGCGGGCATTTGATTTGAAAAACTTCAAGACGATTCTAAGACGCTTTTGCATACAGAAGACTTATAAGCAGTCGCGAGAGCAGGTTAATTCAAAATTTTCCTAAAGAAAACAAATAATTTGAATGTCTCAATATGTCTATATGAATAAAGATTACATATGCACACCTTTAAGATCCCAACTAAAAAATCCAAAAAACGAGTCATATTTAGGGATAATTAATTTAAGAAAATTATATGAATGCTTCCAGTTGGCAACAGTAATGATAAAAAATTGAGTGGTTTGTATGTGTGAAAAATAGCTTTGCTTAAAGTTTGTGTTAAAAATTCTGACTGCTTAAAACTTTTCGAGAGGTTTCAGGAAATGCAGGTAATTATTTGTTCATATCACATATTATTTAATGCCTATTATTTGTTCATATAAAATTTGTCTCTATTCATTACCTGATTATTATATTGTTATTCATTACATTATTGCCGACTCGTTATTTTGAGCAAATTTTCGACTTGAATGTAGCGACAACGATTTGACTTAATAATACCGCGGAAATTTAATTACGTATAAATTCTAGCAAAACAAGGTAAACGTCTAGCAAAACAAGGGCGTATTTCTCCCTATCATTCATTTTCCTCTTCAACGTTTCAGCTCCACTTTCCGAAAAGTAAAAAAAAAAAAAAAAATTCACCCAGTTTTCCCGTTTCTATATGCTTTCAGTAAACGAGCACCCCTAAATTTTAGAATGGATTCATCCACAATGACTGGTTTCTTCTTACAAAAAAGCTAACTGCTAAGGTTATGCCGAACCTTTCCTTTATATCTGTTGAATCTTATGCCAGCCTATTACCAGAATCGACCAGTCACAGCGAACTATCATACAGAACTGATATTCTGTCTAGGATTTCCCCCAATCGCTTGCAGATTATTTACGGATGGTTTGAAGTCTAGAAGCAGCAGAGAGAATAGTAAGAACAAATGATGTTCAAGTTACAGGGAAATAGAAAAGAAGATATTCTATTAGATATTGTAATATTAATATTTAGTATGTATTCTTATTGAAATGTAGGTTTCTTTTATTGTGATATTATTTATATTGTTATAATTATCTGTAATTTATCCATGACTATTTTAAATTTGTTATGTTCTTACTCTAACCACGTCTATTGGAAATCAAATTGTTTGCATAATTTTTTTTCTATCGATTTTCGGCCGATAACATTCGTAAAAAAGGGAACAAATTCAATAAGTCTTCCAAATTTTCTGCCTTGGCATTTGAATAAAATTTCTTTACTACATATTTTTATATTATTTATCTAACAACTTTTATACAAAATCTTTTGCAAGAATTCTTTCATATTTAATATTACCTTTAAATGGAGCCTAAAATATCGAGAATTAAGGTGCATTAGAACTCTGCCTCCAACTGGCACTTGTTCCGTGTATTCAGCATAGTATAATGAACGTGTGAGTCAATTCAGCTCATTACCTTTATGTGATAGCGAGCATACAGCCATGCCACTTGATATATTCAAAGTGAGTAGCCTATCTCCATACCTGCTCGACCATTTGCCTACGGAGCGTTCAGTTTATCAAGCTTTTGACGCATTAATTCTCGGCTATATCTGGAGGCATAGTAGTAAGTTTAATCTCACAGCATGTGGGATAGCTGTTTGCCAAATCGAGACATTGCAATGATAGGGATAGACGCGTGCTAATTCGGGAACTACCTGAAGCAGGAAGGGAATGAAGAATGGGTCGATATAAAGCCGGCTGGATGTAATTCCAAAGTTCTCTGTATCACCAAAATTGTAACGAAATTCAATAATAAAATTGAATATGATTAGTACAGGATGATTTCCACTGCGTTCCATTTAAAGTACAGTAGATATTAACTCGTGAACTCTGGTATTAAGCTAAAACAATCCTAGATAGAAAAAATTTTGAATAAACACGTAATCTAACTCATGTAGCTCTTAATATACTCTCATTATTATTTACTAAATGCGGGAGATTAAATATATTACTAAATAAGCAAATCAAAATTAATAGCTGGAAACAAAATTTTTAAATAAGAAATAAAGTGGCCAATTCATTCTCCTAAAAATACTATTGGTATTATTTTAAGACCATTCAATACTGAAATACATGTGCACTGGGAAATATATACTGTTTCTAAATATACAATGCACTGCTACTGTACACAAATAATTTATTCTGCTATTCAGATCAAAAGCAGTTTTTAACACTCTCAAGCATTTCTGACTTTTATTGATTTCAGCCCCTTAACCTCTGCTTGAAAAAAAACACAAAATCACTTGAAAATTCAGAGTTATAATTTGCTGAGTAGTGGCAACAGACGTAACGACGCCCATGCCAAGTCGTAGTGTTGTCTCGAAAGAGATAAACAAATATAGTTTTACTCAGTCGTGACTCATCGAACTCGAATCATAATCATCTGTAAATATATAATTATAATGTGGTGTGTTAACTGGGGTAGTAACAACAGATATGCTGACGCGCATGGGTAATAATAGCGTTGTCTCGAAAGCGATAAACAAGTGTAGTGAACGCAGTCGTGAACCATTGAATTGAAAACTTAAACACTTGAAAATTTCGAATTATAGAGTTGGGTGCTTCGTCAGTAACGACTACAAGTGTGCTGACGGCAATGGGCAGTCACAGCATTATTTCGTAAGAGGCAAAACAATTCAGTGAGCACAAGCGTGAGATATGGAACACGAGTCGTATTCCAAGCGAACATCGTGTATCGAAGAAAATATTTCGCTCCCAAAACGGATCTACGAGTATATCAAGTTGGACGAATTTGAAAGCGGATGTATACAGAAGTACCACAGTAAAATAAGTATAAGCACCGCAATATTGTTCGAAGTATCTTGGTAGGCAGCAAAATAAGTATTTTTGCTTAAATGTGGGTAATTCGGATTCCGTGTTCCGAAAAAATTCACATAAACATTACTGAGAATTCTAAGCTGCAATAAAGTTGGTATAAATCCACCAATTCATAAAAGATCATTTATTAATTTTCAGTATGAATGCTAAATATACCGTATGTTTCGGAATCCAAGATGATATTTTTTTCTCAAAATTTGCCGCCGAAAAACATGAGGTCGTTTTGCATCGGATCATACGATATGGAGTTTTCTATTCTGCACTGAAAAGTGCAACGAATTTTCATTTATCTCTACGTTTATCATGTGTTATGTCTGCCGCTTTGGCCTTGAGAGTTCGTATGTGTTTTGATTCTTGTTGTGCGACAGCGCATAGAAATTATTTTCATAATTTCTTGTGGCAAACATTTTTTAATCAAAAGGTTACAGGTTTAAACATGATGCAAATTTCAAAATCATCATTAATTGACATTCAGAAGAACCAAATAATTGCGTGGCATGGAAGAAATACGGTGCCCGTCCCCCGAAACTCATGTTCAAAGGTGGCGAAAAGACAAATAAAGTCTTAAAATTGCTCATTTGATTCTGTTAGATACTTTCTTTAAAACTATTAAACATTCTGAACTTACGCAACAAATGTTTTGTTCTCGCCTTATTTACATATCATTGAAATGGTACAACTAAAAATACAAGATAACTATGCGCGCTTCATAAAAATGTTATCGTTCAGCTCGGCTTCCATCATAATACTCCCTCGTTGTCATTCGGGAAAAAATAAAATATTTAAAAAAATCAGTGCGTTGCGTTTACAATTAGCAAAGCTTTGAATGGACGTCTAGAAAATATTGAAATGGAAGTAAGAGCATTTGTGAGTGAGAAACGTAAAGAAAAAAATGACTGTTCCCTGCGATTTTGTATGAATTAAAGCAAGTGAATTTGCACAAGGTACTGTGTCGTATCTCTGGGCGTACAGGGAGCACGCAAAGCTGTAGTATTGTACTACTCCGCCGACATGTTTTGATCAGTACACGGATTCCACTGTGGCGTCGACATGGAACTGTACTGGGACGTTGACACAGAATTGCACTGCATCTGATCTGCGACGACATGGAATTGTGCTGCTGCGCGAATTGTCTTGAGGCCTGCAAATCAATTGCACTGCGGCATCGACATCTATTTATTAGTAGGAATGGAATTAGATTGATTACCAGCAACACATTATAAAATTGAAGAAAAAACACGATTACCTCTTAGTTCAAGTCGGATATGCTGATGAGATTCCACATGCCATACAGTACAACAATATAAGACAAACGTATTGTTGCGTGCGTACGGGTTCGTTATCGATTGAATGCACAAGTCGTTAAAACGTTAACAAAAATTTATTCTTTCCACAAGAAATAAATCAAAATGCTGAAATATTTCTTCAAAGATATTCGAACGATATCAAAATATCTCAAACATTAAACTGAATTCACTTCAAAACAGATAAAGTTAATCCAATCTCACAGCGAATTCGCTACAATCAATCACAGTATTAAGTAAACAGACAGCAGTTCGCTTTGAACAGCTACAACTACAACTGAGATGAGGTATTTCAATTCGGCTTTTATAAGCTATTTAATTATTTATTAGAACATTCTGGTAAAACCTCGATTTTTCTAAATTTTTGTGGATCGCAACAGCAATTACGAGATATTCATTTATTAAATATTAAATGCACGCTCTCTTTCATTTTTACTTTTCCAAACTTTCACTTCAAAAATCGTCTGCGTTGCGAGGGAAAATAAAGCAACTTTAATTACAATTCCAAACAAATAGCTAAATAAATACGAAATCCGTTACACTGCCCCCTTCCCAAGGACTGCACGTCCCGGGCAGTACAATCCCTGGACAGGATACCAAACTTAGAACTAAGGCGTCGATGCAATAATAAACATTACATTACAATAAAAAAATAAACAATAATTGCAATAAGTAACTCTCAGCAAATCAAATACTAAATACAAATCAAATACTGTCGAATACTAAATACAAATCAAATACTGTCGAATACTAAATACAAATCAAATGCTAAATACAAATCAAATACTAAATACAAAAAGAACCATGGTATTATATTATTGACATTACTATTTACAATTATATACATTACGTACTATGGCCATAGGAAGGAGCTAACCTGTCGTAATGAACGACTGTAGTTTAGAGTATGATGACTTACGGATCCGAACCACGACTTCGTTCAGCCTATTTAGGACTGCGTACGGACCATCTCAAGGCGACTGTATTTCGGGCAGAGTCTATTAAGTCGAGTCGGATTTCACAACCACACCTTGTCACCTTCGTTGTAACGATGGCCAGTAGCTCTCCTGTCATATTCGGTCTAATCTTCTCCGTCGCCAAGTTGACTCGTTCTTGTGCAGAACGTTGCATCACTTCAAACCGGGCCTGGACATCTTGGATGTATTCCTCAGACGATGAAGGCGCATCTGCAGGGCGGCCAAACAAGAGATCACTAGGCGAACGAAGATCATCTGGGACGATGAGCATCTGGATTGGAGAATTGCCGGTAGTCCCGATTTTCTCTTCGGCCCTAGTATGATTTCGCCAGCTTTCAGAGCCAGGTCTTTCAGAAAACACATCGGCGTTTCGAGGTGAGGATTCTATGATGGATATATACCTCCTCTATTTCTGAAAACAATCTGTTGCTTTTGAAGTCTAAAGAAAAATTGTATTTCCTTAAAACGTCCAATCCAAGTATGCAAGGATCTGTAATATCCGCCACATATGCCGTGTGATATTAGGTGGCCCTTCCAAGCGTCATGTTCGCACTTAACTTCCCTTCTATGTCAATTTTCTCGCCGGACGCAGTCTAGAGGTAACACAGGATGGCGTCCAAATGAGTTTATCTTTAAATCGTTGACCTAAATCTTTCCAAATGATGGTAACATTAGTTCCTGTATCAATTATCCTATTGCAGAGAACTCCACCGATATGCCTATTAATGGATAGTCCATTACTGCTGTCACTCACTGCAGAAATCCTGAGTGCTTTAAAACATGGTTTTTCACTATCTGGCAAACTCCGTTCCTCGATATGGTCGTTAATTTGCCTCCTGCGTCGTTCCTGGGAAATGATCTTATTTTCCGTCCCCCGAGCTGTTCTGTAGTTCCTTCGCACGTGGCCTTCAGCCCCGCAGTTACAGCATTTTGATTTCTTGTCACTAATCTTCCATTTCATGGCATTTAATTGTCTGTTTATATCGTCTGTCTTATTTTCCGTGCTCTGAAATCTTCGGCAGCTGCTTCTGCGTTGCATGGGAAAATAAAGCAATTTTAATTACAATTCCAAATAAATAGCTAAATAAATACGAAATCCGTAACAGTATCAAAAGTATATTGGCTCGCACCACGGGCAACAAGAAATCGAGATTTTAATTTCTAAATTAAGAAATATATTTCGTATATATCCTACACTTTTTTCTGTAATCTGTTTTTAAAAATTGGGGAAAAGAGGATATCTTTGATTCGGAGATATGCAGTATTTTATTCTGATACCTTAAAATATTAAAATTTGTTTTTAATTATATCATCATGGAGATTTTTACTCCATTTATTCTGGCTAAATAATCACCTTTGTGGGTATTAACGCTTCAGAACGGCGAACGGGTACAGAGATTAATGCGGCATTGATTATTTAAATAAAGGTAAGGTTTATATTTAGTACCCAAAAATAATTTATTAAATATTTACATGCGCACGAAATTCATGTATTTTTTACACTTTCTATTAAAATACAGGGATTTTCCGCACTTAATTAAGCTGAACAGACGTGGCTTTATTTAAAGATGAAAAAACGTAGGAAAAAGTCGAATTTTAAATTACTCAAACTGTAGAGAATACTATTACTATTAGTATGATTATCATTTTGTCTTACGTAACGGTGGTGTAGGAATAACAATATATTAAAAAAATTGAGAAAAGTTTTACGTTATGAAGCATAACAATAAGTACAACGTTTCAGAGAAATAAATTTGATTAGTATCGGTTTTAAAATAATATATTCATATTGTTCAAAATATCAGATAATCTTGTTTATCGGAAATTGAAGGAAATGACTTACTGCCAAATTTCAGATATAAATACCTGTTTTTTGTATTATTAATCTCTGTACAAGATAGTTTCAATCCCAGAATTACTCAATAGAGAAAATTGCGTCAATATGCATTCACTTAAATTTCACATGCTGGTACTAATTTATAATTATGCTGTGATTAATATTTATAAAGAGTGTTCCGTTAATATATAAGGAAATTTATATAGTGATATTCTCACTCTCAGGAAAGCTGTGGGAAAGGTTGTGAACTGTGTGATGTTCTTCAATCTAAGTGGATGAAAACATATTAAAGCATTTTACTTTTAAATCTATATTTTACGCATCAGATCCAAATTTTATATTTATACATTTACCGCATTTAAGATGAATTCAAAAAAATTATAAAGCCACCTATAACAAGCACGCACAAAAAAAAAGAAAAGAAAAGAAAGCATTCAGATTTTTACCGATCGCCGAAAAGGGTTCCTCTAAGATTTAACGTGTTTTATCATTACAGATTATGGATAGGGATGGCCTAGGTGGGATAACGAAACATTTTCATGACATTACATAAATATAGATTTAGACTACAAAGGAATGTTATATATCTGCTTATTTAAAAAGTGACGTAATATGTAATGTAATTCTATAAAAATATTTCATATTTTTAATTAGCTACATCATGAAATATAGGTATTTTTATTACAATTTACCAGATTAAAAAGTATAATATTTTTAAGGACTGCATGTATTACATTTAAATTTTTTAGTTCGCTTATAACAAACAGATTAAATGTGAAAGAATTTTACGTTTCTCGGAATGGCAACGGACTCGAATTAAAAGCTAAACAACTCGGAATCTCGTTTCGAGACTAATAGCCATTTTGAGAGTACAAGAAAGCAATACAAAGAACGGAGCTATTATTATAAACTATTAATATACTAAAATCAGTATATTTGCAGAAACACTGAAGTTTTGCATTATATGAAACACAATTATTACAAGTACATTTATCGCATACAAAACCGTCAGCACTGTTTCGGCTAATCATTTAAAGTTCTTTTGATTTCAGTATGAATACTACTTTTAGTTGGTTATTTCAAGTACCTCCAACAAAAAGGGGGGCGTAAAGCGTATTTCGAAATGTGGACCCGTAAACGTTTTAGACGTGGTATCATAATTTTTCATTCATGTTCTTCCTGAAAACTATCGAATGTTGATGTATGGCTGTTCGTCCACTTTTCCTCCGCTTAGAGCAAGGAAGTGGGGTAATTTATGTAGAATTTGCGTGATATTCATGGGGTTGCTTCAGAAAAGAATACACAACTATTTATTTCTTGAATATTGATCGTAGCTCCATTTTTCCAGTTAAAACAATGTTTCAAATAAGATTAAGTTTCACCCTAAGGCAACTTTGATGACATAATATATTTAATTAAAATATACCAAATTAAAAATTTTGATGCATACCGTGTAACAGGACTGACAGTTACAACTTTAAGAAGAGTTAGTAGCTATCAAAAATAGTCACATTTTTTAACACAAAAGGAAGTGAAATGTGAAACTAAAAGGCAGAAGCAGAGTAAGAACAAAAAAAAAAAGTGCACATTGTGCAATGAACTTACTCGATAGGTTCCATCATATCATGTCAAAAAGGTTATGTCAAATATTTTTCCTCCTAAAGGACAGTATTCATGTGTGTGCATGCATCTGACAGTTTGTATGCTTTTGAATCTATTCCAATGCTGGGAGATGAAATTTGTGCAATATTAATAGTTAGGTTTCATGTATTCTGCTTTGAATATGCAATTATCGTAACATTTTCTTGCAATATTAAATTTCTGATCAGGAATATCAGCTCTTCATAACAACGATTGGAATAGAATGGAATAAAACACTTAAATAGTTTAGGATAGGTTAATCGACATCTATTAATCTGCGATTCAGTGCCTATCTGGTATCAAATGATGTGCATATATATTAGATTCACTGTTTGCCAAATCGGCATAGCACATAAGCATTCTAGTAATTATAATGTCGAATGGCTATAACTGAATAATTGTACCTTATCTCTTCGTATACTTTACCCCTAGCAACATAGCGCCAGTTTCTGAAATTTTAAAAATTGTTCACGCAATTTTCCCTTCCTTCAATGCGTTTAAAGAATGAGCTTCCCTAAAGTTTAAAATAGGTCAGCCCACGTAGTGATTTTTCTCTTCTTACTAGCCTCGGAACTTACCTGCCAAAGTAATGTGGAACTAGTTCTTGAACTTTATGCCAACCTAATACGAGAACCGACCCATCACAGCGAAGCAAACGCGAACCGACATTCAGTTTCCAATTTCGCTAACGGAATAGATTCAAGTTACAGGGAAGAAAAAATGAAGATCCATCTTATCACCTTGTTGCCATCTTATCACATACTGTAACGTTAGTATTACTATATATTCATATTGGAATGCAGATTTCTTTTAAAGAAATAGTATTGTGGTAGTTACTTATAGTTTATCTATAACTGTTTTTTTTGTTATGTTTTTACTGTAACCGAGACTTTCGAAATTAAATTATTCGCATAATTTTTCCTCTCGATTATCCCCTCCCTTGGATGTGCACTGAAGTATTATACACCCAGCTACAGCCTCCGTAAATTTGCTTCTCCCTTCCACAAAATTGCTGCATTACTCAAGACATTGACATTTCCCGGCCTCACGGCATATCACCAAAATTCTGAGTTTTAATTATTAGACTACTCTAGAAAATGCTTCCGCTCCATAAATGAACTTTATTTAATTAATGAAGCTTAAATTGCGTTATTCTATTCCCTTAGTGATTTTTAGCACAATTTTTCTTATCAAATTTCATTTGATTTTGAAGTCTTAATATACCTATGTGCAGGCTTTTGTAGAAAATTTCAGGAACACTCAAGTAATGATAAATCAGTTAACATTTGTAACTAATTTTATTTTATATCATGTGTAGTACCTTAATCCACACAATATTATGCAATTTATTGTCCACAAAATAGTATGTAATTCACACAATAATATTGTAGAGACATTAGGTTATTTAGAAGCAGGTGAATGTGAAAAATGTGCAATGCCCTCGCCGGGACTCGAACCACGGACCTCTCGAGTACGCGCTGAGTGTGATGACCACTGCACCACGAAGGCCTGCTAAGAAGACGGGAGAAATGCCTTATATACTCCCACTTTTAAAGGGCGAGTGGGGAGTAGAGGACTCAGTCGCCAAATCCTGATGGTGGAGAATCATCATCCACCAATCTTTTTAGTTCGGCACACTGCAGAGTCATTAGGATTTTTTTTTAAGCAGGAGGCTTGAAAAATGAGCACTGTTCTGACCGGAACTCGAACCAGAGACCTTTCGAATACGCTCCGAGTGTGCTGACCACTACACCACGAAGGCATGCTAAGAAGGCGGGAGAAATACCTTACAATATGTATTCACCCAATAATATGTAAATTCATTATTATTTTTATTACCAGAAGTGCTAGTAAAATTAATAATTTATTATCCCAAAAAACTAAACAGTTATATCTTTATACATCGCGATTATCGAAAAATAATGAATAATCGTTTTATTTTACTATCGCAATTAATAGCACATTGCTGCTGTAATCTCAATCCTCATTTTTTATCTCTTTCATTTCTGTTCCCGTACCACTTTTCAAATTAAAGGATGCTTCCACGAGAGATTATCGCTATATATTATTTTTAGGGAAACAGAAAAGGGAAAATAAAAAAAAAAAATGCATGCAATACTTAAATTCTGTCTGAAATTCTAAAGATATGCTGTTTTTAAATATTCTGTGATTTTACTGTGACATTTTATTCGGCACATGTGCAAAGAAAATATTTAATTGTAAAGTTAAAAATATTAAAATGTTATTAAATCCTGTTGTTAAGAAACTTGAAAACTGAAGGGAGAAAAGAATGAAAACAAAAGCAACAGAAAAATGTATGGCAACACTTTATCGGGATTCTAAAAACACACTGCTATAAAAATTCTGTGATTTTACTCTGGTGATCTATGCGATGAAAGTGCTAACAAAGCAATGTGTTATAAATAACATTAAAAGAGAATGTTGTATCAAGAGGAATGAGTTCCCAGAGTGGGTTGATTAGCTGCGAGCTCAGCGAAGGCGTGTTGTTGCTGTTGTGACTCCGTTGTCTGCCAGCAACATTAGAGCTGAATCCTGAAAGTGAATTGAAGTTCTTTTGAAAATCAACTGCCCCGGCATATGACAATCTCCCAGAAATTCCCGGTACTTATGCAAAAACTTCCCAGTTTTTTGCATCTTAAGGATGGCAGCTATGGTTTGGATTGCTGTTCTTCAAATTTTGTCGACTCTCAGAGTCCGTAAAACTAGACGAATTTTTCTGGGTAGGGTTTTCTTAGAAAATATATCTTAAAATAAACTTTGACGTGTTTTAAGCTCTTTATGCAAGTCAATTGAAGAAACGTATTGCAATTTTTCTTACACTCTTTTAACACAAAATTAATTTACTTATATTTAATATCAATAAATCGTGCTTCATGTGTCACCTAGATTTGCATTATATTCAGCGATAGGGATAAGTTTCCATTTCTTTACACAAATTGCCAAATTCTGGCTCTGTGGATGTTATATGCAGTCGCATTTCATGGTCCTTTTTAATTATGTACAGTGTGTCTCACCGGCGGGTAAGCGCTAAAGTCGCTGAAAACTGGTAGTTCGATCCAAGGTTCGAATTCCACGAACGGGATGGCTGCACGAGCGTTTTCGCGCTTTTCCACACTTTTAACTTGTATAAGAGCCAGCGTTCTCCTAGAAAGTCCTTCACAAAGGCATCCCTCCCTTCAGACAGATAGCATTCAAGTGCTTTACCATATTTAAATAAGCCAAGTTTTAAATACGGTGTTCCGAATGGCATTAAAATGTTTACAGCTGTGCAGGAAAATTCTCTGTATTTGGCATGAATCTGCAACAAAAATTGTAAGAGCTACGTTTGTTTAAATTGAGATTTTAACGTCGAATATGTTGATATGACTACAAGTTGTTCCCTATCCTTCAATAGCAAGTCTTTTGATTTATTGTAATATTGGAATGGATGTTTTATCAAGTCGCAGTTAATTTTCTCTTCAGAGAAATATTCTATTGTAATATTCCTCAGCTGAAAAAAGTGGTTCAATATATAACTTTTAAAAATGCCTTCTAAATGTAATTCGTTTCCCAGTAGAAAACTCTTTAATTTTGCAAATAATTGCATGTTATTCATTTTGACACGTTGTAGGCTTTTTCTTAGTTCAATTAACCAATTATTCAAGTTTTTGTTATCTTTCCTGAACTCCTCAACTTCCCCTCGCATTTCCTCGGCAGGATGTAAATTTAAAGTTAAATGAAGTGAGTATTTAAACTAGTTAATCTTGGAGTTTATTCAGAGCGTGCTTTCGCTAGCCAGCGTAAGTTACGCGTCAGTCCTTGTTGTTACGCGGAATTGCTGATACGTCGTTTTGACTATTTACAGAATTATCACGCCGGGTAAGTTGTCGAGTCAATCTAGCTTGCCTTAATTGAAAGTTCTAGTCCAACACTGCTCTTTAGACTTGAATTTACTGAGTTAAGATTCTTAAGTTCGACCTCAAGTTATCGGTGTTACTGTAAAGCACGAAGTACATGCCCTTCTGATCTTATTTGAGAATAATAATGGGTTATTTTCACCCTTCTTCACTGCTGGTGTTATTTCACGCCTGTGCGAGAAGTCGCCAGGTAACTTAGTAGCGTCTAGTAGAGTATATGTCGCCAAAGAGAGTGAGATCATATAAATGGCGTCTAACAGGATCCGAAATCATGGCTGGTAACCATGTTGCAGTTAGCTAGCCCCATATACATCACAAACTTTCGCAAAACTACATCGAAACCGGCTTTTAGTAATATAATGGAAGATTTTGGCTACCACGTGGAAACTGTGCGGGCCGTCGTGAAACAAGCAGTGACATTCGACGAAAGGACGTCTGTCACTAGCTTTCTAGAACAACTTTACAACCATTTTCTATTATACCCCGTCCCTGAACTGCAAAAAGTAACTATAGCGAATACCGCATTATGAGGGCAGGCATTAAGTTGGTTTAAACGCATCGGGAAATTTCTTCTGGGGGAAATAGGCTGCCTCACGTATACATTTGAAAATTTCAAAACTGCTCTGGTAAAAGCATTTCCCGTGGTCAAAGGCAGAGAGAAACTCGAAGCCGAATTATACGGCGAATACCAATTTAAAGTTGAAGAGTTAATTAAATTCATTTTACGCAAGGTCCAAATTTCTAAATTGTTGTACGGGAAAAGGCCCGATGCAGACATAATTCAGATTTTGCCTCGACGTTTGCCACAAGTCCAGAATTATACGGAATTGAGGAACACCATTAGAACAATTCTTTGAGCTGGCGGTGAAATTCGAAAGTAGGATGGTTGCAGAAAGTACGCGTACAAAAGGTTTTGGCCAGAGATCAAACGGACAGTTTTCTAAGCGGAATTCCGAACAAACAAGAAGATTTAACAATGGGAATAAATTTCAGAATAAAAAGAAAGACGATCGCCAAAGTGGTTTTAAACAGGTGGTGGTAAAGGAGTCCTTAAACTAGACCGGGGTCATAAAGTAGAGTAGTCATCTCCCTCAAATAAAAATCCCTCGAAAGTAGAATTAAACATTGTAATAACAAAAGATTTGTTCCCCCTGCTATATATAGTTTACTGACTAACGTGCCAACAGAGGCCTTAGTGGACACTGGAGCGCAAGCTAATTTTATTTCAGAAAATTTCTTTCGAAAAAGTGTTAAGAAATACAGGATGTTTAAAGTTCAAAATACCAAAGTTATCTCAGATCAGGGCAAAAACTGTGCATCTGCAGGTAAAGCGACTTTCAGTGTCCAAATAAAAAAATGAAGTTAAAAATCAAAACTTTTTGCTGTCCGTAATTTGCAGGCTTCAGTCGTTTTAAATATGGATTTTCTAAAGACAGCGAGGGCCAACATCAATTTCGAGGAAGAAACTGTGAAGCTGCACATGCAACCAAGGGATAATGGAAGCTGTAGAACAGAAAATTTGAATCTCGCACAAGTGCAAGTGGAAGACAAGAAAAAGTTGGAACATTTGGTAGGAACTTTTGCTGATTTATTTTCAGAAACAGCTGAGATGACCCAAATACTAGATCACGAAATCGCATTAAAAAGTGAAGAGCCCGTGGAAACCAGGCCATCCCGCTGTGATCGCGTGAAAGAAAAGTCGCTATTTTGTACAATTTTGTATGAAGCAGGAAACTTTAGGCAATTACTAGAGAGTAATCTTGGCTGATTTAGAACGAAATGTTAACTCTAGTCGTAAAGACTTAGTCTTCCGTTGGTGATGTAGATTTTTTAGAGCAGTTTCACATTCAAAAAGATCTTTCTATTCTAGTTAACGATCTTAATTCCAAACCACCTTTACCTTTAAGGAGATTATGTTTTAGTTTTCTTATTTCATCAATAGATGGCACCAGTATCTTAACTCCCGTCCAACCATTCTTATTTTATCTCATCTTTTCACTATATCTTATTTCATTCATTTGCGCTTTGGTAGCTGAGCATGATGGTTCGGTAAAACCGTCGAAACTAATCCTGTGAAAATTCGCAAATATAATGCTGATTTTTCTTGTTTCATTACATTAATATGAGTTCAAAACTATTTTCATCCCAGTTACTTGGAAGGAATCAAGCCAAGAAAATGCATAGAAGATAGTATTTATTGTGCTACGTTGTTTGTAAAAGCTTAAATTAAGAAAGTTAATTTGCGTTTGTAAAGGTTGACTCACATTTGGATTTAGAATTTAAATACCTTATCCAGGCTTTTAAAGCCATGTTATACGGTAGTTAAATTTTGGAGAGGGAAGATGTAGGATTTCCCTTAGCTCAATTAACCAATAATTCAAATTTTTATCTTTCGTGAACTTCCCAAATTCCGCTCGCATTTCCTCGGTAGGATGTAAATCTAAAGTGAAGTGATTATTTAAACGGGTGAATCTTGGGAGTTTATTCAGAGTGTGTTTTCGCTAAACAGCGCACGTTACGCGTCAGTCCTTGCTGTTACGCGGAGTTGCTGATAAGCCTTTTTGACCATTTATAGAATTATCACGCCGAGTAAGTTGTCCAATCAACCTAGTTAGCCTTAAATGCTAGTACAGCACTACTCTTTAGACTTGAATTTCTTATATTACGATTCTTTATTTCCACTGCAAGTTGTCGGTATTATTGTAAACCATGAAGTACGTGCTATTTTGTTCTTAGTTGAGAATAATAAAGGATTATTTTCACCTTTCGTCTTTTATGCTGGTATTATTTCACGTAGTAGTTCATGTGGCCAAAGATAATAATATCCTATAATGTGCCAGATGTAGAATTTTTACTTTGACTTGCGGAACTCCAGAATTTGATTAGCGGAAATCCAAGTTTTCGCGGAGCACAGTTTGAAAACAATTGGTTTAGATGCGTAGAAATAATTATACTCACTAGTTTTTATTGTTATTCGTTACTATTAACCTGATTCATCATCTAGACTTACGGATACCTATGAGTTTAGCTTGTGAAGAATTCTGCAAGCTAATTAAGCTTTTCCATAATGAAAGCACATTAATTTTGTTAATCCATCTTAATTTTACTTAAATCAGGGCAGATTACAAAATTAGCTAGCTAACAGAAGTTGACTGATGTTCCACTGTGAATTGCAAGAATTAAAATACACATTCTCTCCACGTGAAACGTACTACAGAGAGAAAAGTATTTAAATAGCATTAAAGTTATTACACTGTTCGTAATGAATACTGTAGCTCGAAATTTTACATAAGTTGGACCCAGAAACAGAGCTTGAAACATTATAAATGCTCATTACATGTAATTTGTTACATAAAATTATCCTATTTTATTATAATTAATTAATTAAGATTCAGAACTGCGTATTGTATTTTATGGTTTAGGATGAGATAGAAGTAAGTTAACAAGCTAGCTCCCTCAATGGCAAGCATTCTCTGAGTTCAGTTTTATTTGATTTTGCTAAAAACTCCGCGCTAAAAATAACAGAAGGATTTTGTCTATATTAATATTTACAAATTTGAGTTAGATATTAAACAAGCATTTAGAAATTGCATGCTGCAAATGTAATTGCTTCAATCAAATACATATATCGGTTAATTCCCTTTAAGGAAAAGCATTAAGATTACGTACATTTGTTAAGATATAATATAGGCACATTCATGTAATACTGAATTTTTCGAAGGAACTTTATTCCTGCCATAAAATTTAAAAGAAATGATATTATTCCACATTTAGAAAAAAATTCTTCCTATTAAAATCAAAGGAGTAGATTATGCTTTCGTTTGTTAAGCATGCTATTTTTATTTCTATATTTATTTCTATATTTATTTCTATTTATTTTAAGGAAGAATTGTAATCACGAAAAATTCTGGTATCATATTTCAAACAAAATATCGACTTTGCCTGCTACCCAATCCAATTTAACGATGTTTTTGTGTGACATCTGCACTTAAGGATAGAATAAAGGACTGTTTTCCCTCGAAGGAATTACAAAACTGATTTAAAATATATTCAGAAGAGATTTGTTTTCGTGGCGTTTTACGTATGTACGTACAAGTATATATATGTATCTCACATAACTCAAGACCGGTAGCCTCAGAACGTTGAAATTTTGTGTATAGGGCTGCTATAACATGTAGTTATACACCTCCCTCTTTGGTTACAATCGCCAGCACCAAAAATATATAAACACATATATACCAACTCTGTTACTCGGCTCAGTAAGCTGTTTTTTACTTCATTGTACGAAGTAAAAAGGAAGTATTGTAATCGCGAAAAATTTCGGATATTATGTTGCAATGTAACGATGTTTTGACGTGGCATCTATAGGTAGGGACAGAATAAAGGACTCTTTCCAAAAATATGAAATTGATTTTAAATGGATTCTCAAGAAATTTTGCCGTGGCGTCTCTGCGTACGTACATATTCATGTCTGTATCTCGCATAACTCAAAAACGAGTTGCCTCAGAACGTTAAAATTTTGTATATAGGACTGTTATAACTATAGATGTGCACCTCCTATTTTGTTTGCGATTTGCCGCAACAAAAGTAAATAAATTTTGTATATATATATACACTCTGTTACTCCGTTTTTTTATTCTTATATGTTGGTAAAATGCGCATTTTTTGCTTTAAAATTTATTGAATTATGCTCTTTTCATCTTCCGGTTAAAGTTTTTATACCTATAGTAAATCTGCATGCAATATTTGTAGAATTGTCACCATTTTAAAAGTTGTTTAAGTGCGGCTAAGCCTAATTATGGTTATGAAAGCAGCTATATTTGTTTGCTTTTGAAACTTAGCAGAATAATGGATTTGTTGCCAATCTAGAAAAAGAAAGCTTCGCAACAGCATAGATGACGCTTTCTTTTGTTGTTGCAAATTAAATCATGCTTAACCTATTCTGGAATTTATTCGAGGAAATACAAGTAAGTCTTTTAAGATTTAGTGTGTGTAATTTTTAATATAGTTATTTTGATTTTTTGTGTATTTTTGCCTTGTTGCGAAGTGAGAACTGAATTAATTGAATGAGAAATACTGGATCGTCAGTGAAACACTATTCCTTTTTTTTTGTTTGTTTAATTTCTTGTATACATTGTTTTAGATTTATTATAGTATTTGAATAGAGCAAGTGGCATCGATTAGATAAATCTTCAGATGATACACATAATTTTTGTGCATTCTGAGTTATAAAATGAATGAAATGTAACACTGTTAAGTGAATCTAGCGTGAACGTGTCGCTGTGGTAAACAAATATATATATTTTTTAAATTGCA
Source organism: Stegodyphus mimosarum (assembly GCA_000611955.2). Taxonomy (NCBI): domain Eukaryota; kingdom Metazoa; phylum Arthropoda; class Arachnida; order Araneae; family Eresidae; genus Stegodyphus; species Stegodyphus mimosarum. The sequence continues at coordinate 188,310 of KK121198.1, forward strand.
TTTATTATATTTTGGTTTATGCGCTATCCGAGAGGTAGATTTTATTTAGTCCAATAAGTTTAAATGAAATGCAGGAAAACATGAGTATAATTTAATATTCCGTAGAAGGAAGACATGTGGTGTATACGTCAGATTTTTTTTATTCTTATAGGTTGGTAAATTGCGCATTTTTGCTTTAAAAATGATTGAATTATTTGTTTTTGTCTTCCGATTAAGGATTTTATGCCTTTAGTTCATCTGCATGCAATGGTTGTAGAATTATCAACAATTTAAAAGTTGTTTAAGTGCGGTTAAGCCTATTTTTTACCATAGCAGCCATATTTGTTTACGTTTGAAACTTGGCAGAATAGTGAATTAAGTCAATTTCTAATTTCTGCACGATTAGTGCCTTTTTGCAGAGTGGGATCAAAAGGAAACTTTCAGTTTTGTGTATCGAAAAACCTGACTCTTTGCCCGCTGTGCGGAGTGCTTTTTTTGGCGCAGAAACTCTAATTTTTAATTGAAGAAATTGTTTTTTTAATTGTTTTAACTGCATTTGGTGTTTTATGTTTTTCTATATTTTTTTAACTTTTGATGAAGATGTTTTGAGTTTTCATGTATTTTTACTAGCTGTGATGCGAAAACTGAATTAATTGAACGAGAAATCTACCTCTAATGAAATTCGGGGAAATAAGTTTAACTAAAAATTCGTATAGTTTAACATTCCGTACAAGGAAGTCCTGTGGTGCCCGCATCAGATTTTTTCTTTATAGTTTCAGGCCCACCAGCGGTCGAGCGGTGAAGTCGCTGAGTATGGGTAGTAGGATCTTGGCTCGTGGATTTCCTCGAATGTAGGGCGGATACGAGAGAGTTTCTCTCAAAAAGTCCACCATTAGGCAAACAGTCCTCATGAGTTTTCCCATAATCATATAAAACAAACTGGAATTTATAATTACACAGACCTGTTTCGTATGTCTTTTGTTAATTGTTTTTCAGTTTCGTAACATTGCAAATAAGAATTATTCCGCAAATAAGTACTTGATTACAAGATTGCAATTTCAGATAATTAATAAAAACTTTTAATTTAATTTTCGCTTTAAACAAAATTAAAAGTCCTTTCTTAAAAAAAATTTCGTTCAATATTAACATCTTTGTTTTCGAAAATCATTACCACACTTAATAGTATTTAGGCAAGCTGGCGGTTCATAAAAGTTTGCCTATACAAAATCAATGATCTTTCATCTTATTTATAAAATGTTAGATTGTTTCAACCAATTCCACTGTTTATAGATTGATAATAAATGTGGATTAGAATTTATATCATTTATTAATGTATAGAAATCATAATTTATATGGACGGGCACAAATTGCAATTCACCATCTGAAGAAGTTTGTTTGTTGATTGCTTTGGCAGAAGCAAAATTGATTTGGGACTTTTCATGCTAAGAATCTTTTGCAATAGACGTTTAAATTGCTTTCTATTTTGTAATATAAGTTGTAATTTTACTTTACCTTGAATGAGGTGAAATGTTAGAGCGTTTAGTGGAAAATAATGTTTGCCGTGAACTTTAAGATCACGCATTTTTATTGCTTTAAACTAAAACTAGTATTTAATTTTTATCTCCGCCATTTTTTTCAGATATTAAATCGCATTATAAATCATATAGAAAGATCAAGTTTCGTGTGCATTAAAAAGACGCAAATCAATATTTTTCTAAGTATGCATATTAATAAATTTTCCACTTACAAATGAATTAAATCTCCGATTTTAACTTTAAACAAATGGCGTGAATATGAAAATGGCAAATAACAAATCTGAATCTCATTTTCCTTTCGGTTCATTATGCAAGCTTATCAGAATAATTCCCTCCCACATTCCTTGATTTCTCGTTTGTGGTAGAAACATTCAAGATTTTCGATTATAAACTTCTGGCAATTCAATTTAGGACTGCGCCTTCAAGATCTTATGCCTTAACTCTCTCTTGTCATTCCTTAATCTCGTATCTAAACTTCAGTGGATGAATTGGTTAATTTACGTCAATTGCAGCAACGTAACGCTTTCTCTTTATGTAATTTGTTCGTCTGGATTCAAAGTTATGAAAGCTTACAGTGTTTTCCTAAAGTATCGGTTACGTAAACAAAGCTTAGATCTGCACCAGTTGTGTAACAGCTAATCCCGAGAAGACATATCCTGTTATGGATTACAGTTTAGTAATGGAAGAACATTTCTGATTAAACTGAAAGAGCAGAATAATATTATAATTGATGCAAGTTTACCGACGGAAGTTTAACTAACCTAGTGGGAAATGGTGGAGATATAAATGTCAAGGCACGCATAATTTAGTGTGTCACAGTTCTAGTCGAGATAAAGCTATAAATTTACTCTTCGACTCCACTGGGAGTATTTCGCGATTCAAAGTGCAATTTAAGGCGCATTATAGCTAATTCCCCAAGACAGGATATACAGTTTTTCCTAGCATATCCCGCCCAATTGTTTTTAGAGTAAAGCTTTAAAAATTTAAGAAATATCTGCCTTTTCCCCCCTTCCTCTATTCCATATACTATTTGCCTGTGAGGGCTAGTTATTGGTAAAGTGTATTCCATTAATTATTTAGATTTCTATGGTGCATATTCTATTTGTATTCGCTTTTTTATATTAGCATTTCGCCCATTTTATGTGCCCTTATAGTTATTATTTGAAAAGCATTTTATACAGAATCTTCTTTGAACTACCTGGACGTGGCATTTGTTCTCACACCTGCCGTGTCAGCAAATTTTCCAAACATATGGTTTCACATTACTTCTATTATTTATGTTCCAGCTAATTTACCGCCAATACGTTTGATCTTTTGAAGTTTTGTTCTACCATTCGTTTTCGTTCTTTCGATGTTCTTCGGTACTCTGGTCACTAAGGGGAATTGGCCCCGAGGCTTTACAAATAATTGAGGCTGGTGGCTCGGTCAGATATTTCAGCGTTAATATTATTATGTATTCTTATTGGAATATAAGTTTGTTTTAATGGTATTAAAACCCTCTGATCGATCAGGGTTTCGCTAAGAAAGCACAAATTTCCCAAAACTACTTTGAGAAAAATTTATTTTCTTGATTTAATGTAAAAATTCTTCTGGCATTTTATACCAGTTTTTATGTTCTTTTAATATATTGCCTTAATTTCTTTTACATATTTTAATATGCACGTATATATACGTTCTTACAGATATCACAAAAAATATTTTAGAGGAGGGTTAATTGTAATTAATGGTAGCTCAACGAAAATAATTTCATTGTGCAGTGTTAAACAGTACCAGTAAAAACAGTTGTGAAATATTTTGTCGTCAGCTTCAGTTGTAATTAGTTTCTTTGTCTGATTCTGTATTCCTCTTTTCTAAGAAGTAGGAAGCGTATTATGTGAGCATCTTCACCTAAATGCGACATCGAAGCGCAAATAACTTCTAAATCCTAAAAGTGGGAAGGTACACAGTAAAAAGTTCACTTGGTTTCTTTTAAGGTAAAATTAATATATTATTAAAACATTTCTCAACATTTTTGGTTTCTGTGGTTGCACATCAATGCGAATCTCTGCGTTTATATCAGCGAATATCAAACAAATTTGCGAAAAAAAGAAACTGAGGACAGGATTATTCAAAGACACGGTGCTTTCCCTCCTTCAGTAGCTTCAGTAGTAAATTCGCTCTTTCGCTCGAACAGCGAAATCTCATGTGAGCTTCCTCAACTTGCGACATATAATTTACAACGCTTTCAGACGATTCTAAATGTTTTGGCCGAATGCAAGCTAAAATTGTGTTTTGCACGGTCGAGATACGGACATAAGTTTAGATTATTTTGTTTCGAACATACATCCATAAGATATGCCAGTGTAAGTTGTCACACGTCATTAACCAAAATGATGCAAAATAGTGGTCATGTCATCAATAACAGAATCTGTTTTAATTGCAGAAGCGCCACAATACCAAGCTTCGAGGACCACTTGTGGTTCTTGAGTTGGAAAACGCTGAATTATTTTATTATCCTTGTTGTTTGTTTTACATGTTTACATGTGTGTATTAAATAACTTTGTACATTTACACATTTTAAATTGTTTAAATAATGATGTATAATAAAACTTAAACATAATTTTGCTAAAAACAGTTTCTGTAACTGTATTCTAAGATTTCAAACGTTAACACTCATTACCATAAATACCTTATAAACCTATTTTCATAAATACCTTATAAACAAATAGCTCAGAAGGAAAAAGTTTTGTTAGATGGATTTAAAAATGGAATATCTCCTTAAGCTCACCAAAGAGTAATTTTATCTGAAAATGTAACACTCAATCAAAACAAAAGTTCCATCGTATTCTACAAACTCACAAAGCCCGAAACATTGCTCAAAGATTGGGATTTCGTACTTAACATAAATTTTCAGGGAGACACAAAAACAGAGAGTGCATCGGATAAATCTTTAATACTTTCCCATTTTCTTCTTTGGTATATTATACGAGAAAAAAAAGGCAAAATGAGGGCAGGTAGTTTTGCAAAAGGAATGGTAGTTGAAGAAATGCATTATCTTTATTCTTTTTTATTTAATGCTTTCGGGGTTTTCTGAAAAAGTGTATTTTTTTTAAAGGGAGTTGCATTTTTATATCTTACAGAACAAAAAACTTTAGCACTGACTTAAGAACAGAACTGGCATTTGTTTTACTGGAAATATTTTAGCATCCATTTGCTAACTACGAGCAGAATTTCAGCAACGTTTAGAAACTCCCCTCTGCTTAGTCTGAAATTTATATATTGCAGGTAATGTGCAAAATTAAAATTGGTATTTAGTATTTTACATACATAATAAAGAAAAAGGGCAGTTATAGCAATCGATAGGTTAATAAAATTATTATATATAAAATATCACGAAAAATGACATTTTGAAAACTTTACATTTCTCTCTCCTACGTGTTATTTTAATTTTCATATTTCATTATTTCTTTCTCTCCGCTGTAAACTACATATATAAAGGCTCATAAGTGGCCATGTGAATTAAACAGTTTGTAGAGGCATTAGGTATTTATCAGAGCAGGAAACATGAAAAATTGACGGATTTTAAAAATCTAAACTTTAAGGAGTTCTAAAGGAATTTAAAGGAAATATGTTTAGGGACATGGTTCTAACGGACTAGAGATAAGGCTACAGTTTTAAATTCTGTAGCAGTATCCTAAATTTGTAAACTTGTAACATATTTTTAAAAGTTAGTCAATGTTTCTTTACTTTACATTTCCTTACCTACACTTCGTCCTCCACTTCATACTACGTACGTGACAATTTAAACATAAGAAGACTACAATAGAGATTGACTGAGATTTAAGTATCTAAAGATTCTGATTAGTTACCTACCGACATGATCTTGAGCTGCAATTGCAATTAATTTGCCTTAAGGAAGTTTAATCCACGAACGTGGGTGCTGGATCCATTGGACCCGCCTAATCAAACAAACCTTTCTCAAAGCATGCTCTTTCGCCCAAGTTGTTGATGTCCAGTGTAGTAGTATCTGGGGTCACTCCTTTTTTGGTCTCCGAAGTGTTTTCGCTTGGGCTTTGATTTGGAAACTTGTTTTTGATCGAACTGGGTCTCCACCAATTCATATTGCTGTTACATAGTTGATTTGTGATAGTATAGAAAGCGGCAAACATGGGCGTAATTTATTGTACAGGAAGAAATGTTGTAAAAGTTATTGTATGCATCAACTGGCGAAGAATCTATTGAAGATAATGAGGATGGAAGTGATTATGAATTATTAGTTCACGTGATATTGATTCAGAAACTGGTATAGTATGAAAGTGAAAGTGAGATGGCAATTTTAATGGGACATAAATAGGAAAAAAATTATCGAAACAAATGCAGTGCTTGCCGCGAAAAAGCACAGAAAAAAGAAAACGCTGTATACCGAATGTGAAAAATATTTGTATTTGGAACGCACGATAACACTTTGTACAATGTGTTGCTAACATTCGTTGTTGCATTTTTTCTCTGTGTCTATAATACTAACGAAGAAAATAAAGAATCGATACGGAGTAAAAGTATATTATTTCTCTCTGCTAATATTTAATACAATGTTTTACCCTTTAATGGATTTTTTTTCATCAAAACACTTGGGAAATTAAAACTTTTAATGCGCATATATTACATTTAACATAAAATGTATTATTGCCGTAGATGCAACAGTTTTTCTGAAGATCTACAATTTTTTCTTCGACATACATGTCGGGTCTTTGAGACACACTTGTGTCTCATATGAGCGCACTTGTGTAACTCATATGAGCGCGCGTGCTCCTGGGTTAATATTTTATATAGGTACTTTTGTGTAGAATTAATGTATTCAGCTGAATATAATACGGATAACTTGATAAACACTTATTCGAAGCTTCGTTTACGTATGTATTACTTATGTACAGTTATATCGGGTTATTTTGCTAAATATAAAATTACAGTATTTCAACGAGACGAATACAGACCATCGCGAGGGAGGAGCGAGTCGTATCACTCCCTTAGGAATTAAGTAGAAAATGTGCTTTTATACTGATGCCTGCAAACTATACATGTAATTCATGGGATTTCTGTATAGTTGCAATACTGTATTCTATAGTCTTACCCTTGGTATGGTGAATAAAAGAATTGAGACGAGTTCTAAATTAAAATTTTGAAAATGGCTCAAAAACGTGCACCTGAAATCATGTAAGTAAATGTTTCAAATGCACATCAGTTTTTAAAGAAAAGGTGTATCTTAAGATCTGCAATGTGCGATATTCTCAATAATTACATAACTATAACCTCAGCAATAAAAATTTAGACAATTGCTTGAATTCTTAGATCTTGCTGCCTCATTCCTTAAATGCATGAGAGTATATAAATGTAGAAGAGAAAAGCCTTTATCATGTCGTTTTAAAGATTAAGTACATGTTATTCATTCTTTATGTGCATAAAATAGTACAAATACAGATAATTTTAATTGGAGCCTTACCTTTTGAATACACTGACATAATATGCTTTTGATTCAAAACCCTGCGACCGGCTACGGATTATCATATACGATCTAAAATATTTCTTGTAACATTTTTAAATTAGTATATACACATGCATCTTGAAATATGTTCACGAAACTAGAGAGCAATTTTAAAATAAAACGATTCCAGGTATAATGTACAAGTAACGGAAGATAGGGACATTTAGTGGGCAATAGAGTTGAAAACGTTTAGTTGCAATGTCTTCATGTAGTTAGAAAGAGCACGGACCTTAAGGAGCCGCTTCAGGGGTTTATTACGCATGCGTTTACACGCAGTGTCATCCAAAGTCACTTAGCTATATAATCTACAGCAATTTCTTCACATCACATGGTGTTACGGAATGTTACATAATATAGCATAAGAGTTTAATTACACACTTTTCAGAGTTTGCTTAACGTTTTCGACACTAAGCATTTAAATTATAAGATAATGTTTACGTAATGTTAGTATAGCTTCATAATGTACACAGTCCAGTCACATTAATGTGACCACCACGTACTTTCCATGTCAGAGTTAAATAACCAATCACAGAAGGCAGGTGGCAGCACAGTGCAGTTGAGAGTATATAAAGGGTGTGTGAGGGCTTCGGAAAACATTTCAATCGTTGGCGTAATGCAGAAACGAAGCGATTTAGCCGACTTCCAAAAGGGCATGATCATTGGCTTTCGGGCCAAGGGTGGAAGCATTTCCGAAACGGCTGAGTTTGTGAACTGTTCGCGTGCCGCCGTGGTAAAAGTGTACCGTGCATGGCAAAATGGGACTGTCCAAAATCAGCGACGTGGCAAATGTGGTGCACCACGGGCCATAGATGACAGAGGCGAACGACGGTTGCGGAGATGCGTTCGGGCAGATAGACGGGCTACCGTTGAGCAACTGACCACCAAAATGAACCAAGGGGCTACCAAAAGTGTCTCCCAAAGTACTATTCAGCGAACATTGCTGCGTCTGGGCCTCCGAAGCAGACGCCTGGTTCGTGCACCTATGCTGACTGCTGTTCATCGACGGCGAAGGCTAGAATTTGCACGCCAGTACAGCAGCTGGACGTCCACTGAGTGGCGACAGGTTGCGTTTTCGGATGAATCGCGTTTTATGCTCCATCGGACAGATGGACGTTGGCGTATAAGGCGTGAAACCTCTGAAAGGAACCACCCTGCAACCATTGCCGGAACGGTCCAAGCTGGAGGCGGGAGCATTATGGTCTGGGGAATGTTTTCCTGGCATTCTCTAGGTTCACTGATCATTGTGGAAGGCACAATGGATCAATACAAGTACGCATCTGTCCTTGCGGACCATGTTCACCCCTACATGCGCATTGTTTTTCCTCAGGATGATGGCATCTTCCAGCAGGACAATGCGAGGTGCCATACAGCTGCCAGTGTACGTGCGTGGTTCGAAGAGCACCAGGATGAGTTTACCGTCCTCCCCTGGCCAGCAAACTCACCTGACTTAAACCCAATCGAGCATCTGTCGGACCATCTCGATCGAGTTGTTCGCGCCATGGATCCTCAACCGCGTAATCTAGTGCAGCTGGCCACAGCATTAGAGTCGGCATGGCTCAACATCCCAGAGAACACCTTCAGGGACCTATGTGACTCTCTTCCTGCACGTCTCGCAGCAGTCCGCTCTGCGAAAGGTGGTTATTCTGGCTTTTGACAGATGGTCACATTAATGTGACTGGACTGTGTAATAATAAAAATATAATAATTAAAAAACACGAACTGAATAGCACTGCGTAATATAACAATGCTTACATAATAATACTGTTATGAATTTTGTACTCAGATGGGTAATTTTAGTAGAATGTTAAGTAAAATTGTTACATTTTTCTGTGTAATGTAGCGAGAGACTTATTTTAAGAGAAAACTATGTCAGAAAAGTAAAAATAAAGGGGCAAGTGCATTAAACATTGAGTAAAGGGTTATCTCGGTAATTCTGTGAGATATAGCCAAGCTGACAATGGTTTTGGTGACTTATTTTCTCGCCAAATTTAATGAAAAATTGCAAAAAGTCGCCAAATTTGGTGACGTTTTGGTCCGGTTCCTGTGTTACTGTAATATGTAATGAAATTGAATAAATGTAATTGATGACTTTGTTAGTTGCAATCGTAGTTCCATTTTTGTATTGCTTTCCAGTAATTTCGGGAAATATAAAGCACTAGAAATATCTCTTAGGCCGGTTGGAAACTATTTAAGCCCGAAGAGAGAGCATCTGCACTCAGTTGCCTAGTTATTGTTGTTGCGAGTTATAGTTTCGCGTGAATTGAGATAAATCTGAGTTAGCTTTCTCTTTAGATGCGCTTTGCATTGCTTTGTGTTTAACGTTCTTATCAGTTTTAAACGTAACTACTGATTATACCGTGTGATACTGTGCACGCTAGTACAATACCACTCGTATGCTCTGCACTATATGAACACTCGCATGATTTCTGTGCAAAATTCCAGATTTTTGAAACATTTCTTTTGATAAAAAATAAATTTTATTAACTTATTATTGGACTTGTACATTCAATCTATTACTAACCCGTACGCACACAACAATATTATAATAATACATACCTATTGTGATAAATTTAAATACTATGAAGATGTTCATCACTATGCTAACTTTCATACCTTTCATACATTATTAATTCATATGTTCAACGTATCGATGACTATGTTCATATCTAATATTTGCCTTAAGAAGTTTCTGCCTCTATTATAAATTTGGCATGTTTCATAGTACTGCAAGAGAGTTGGTTTATCATTAACAGTACTGCAGAAGATGCCCACAGTATTATACACAGAGTATTATAATAAACGCATAATATTGCATTGGATGTACACAGCATTATATTATATGCATAGTATTGCTTTAAATATACAGTGTTTCATGAAAGTTTGCAAAATTGATGACCTTACATGACTACATTTTCATGACATTATAGCATGGGAAGAAATAACATAGGATTGTGAATTGAGCTAGTGGAGGCTATAGGAGCTTGAAAGGAATGTGCTGCATATATGCAGGAGGATTCAAAACTAGAGGAACAAACTTCTAGCAGAGATAGGGTACACAAAGACGACTCGGAATCCTATAGCAATGCACAGTCGGAAATGCAGTAGAGTAATACCATGCATATAATATAATACTATGTATATCCAATGCAATTTATTATAATACTGTGTGTGTATCCCGTGTATCTCATATTATGATATGTATGAAAAGCTACCTCACAAGCAATATTATGTAAGATGCAAAATTTTTAATATGTACAGATACTCCGTAAGCCATACATTTGATTACAAACATTGCCATCGATAGCTGAACTTAGCATTCAGCATATGAACAAATGGTATGATATGAGTAGCTATGAAAATTAACATGAAAATTAAACTTGTCAAATTATATATATTCGATGATAATATTGTTATTTAAACATTGTTATATTATGCAATGCTCTTAAGTTTTTTATTTTTAAAGTTGTTATTAACGTTATTAATAGAGCTATTATTAACTTTAATGTTATTTTTAAAGTTAATTTTAATTATTATATTATTATTTTAAATATTCAACTTCAATGTGATTCTGAATCGTCTATGTGTACCATACCCTTCCCAGAAGATTTTTCCCCTAGTTTTGAACCACTCTGTATATATATATATATAAGATAAAAATATGTAAATCAAAATCATAACTTTTTAAACTAACCCCTAATTCCCCTTAATTCTCTCTCTCTCGCTCTCTGCTTAAAAAATCGTAATAACTTCTCTGGATTGCGTCATTTCCAGATCATTCCATTTTGCATGGCCTGCGCAGCGCTGATGACGTAATAATTGGAAACTGAAACTTTTTAACTCAAACTTTTCTTTTCGTGTGCTTCCATATTGGCTAACTAGGCACTTCAGCTTATTTCTGTGCGCTACTTAATTACTTTCCAAAATGTTCTTGAATTGGCACGAGTAGAGGGCTAAGTGTTTGTGGCCATGAACGTCAACTAGAAAATAAAAATTGAATTAAAACCACCTCGAAGTTTCTTTAACTTATATAGCTATTATGCATCGACGCTGCTCCGTCTTTTCCTTGCATTTATTATTACATTTTTTTAGTCGACAGGATGGTTTCCAGTAGCCTGAGACCTCAATGAAAAACTTCAGATCAAAACAAAAACAGCTCTTCAGATCATCGTTTTGTGATAAATTCAAAGGCAATGTGAAAGAAGTGAATCATCAAATTTGTTTTTTCAGTGTTTAAAAAATAACATATCATCCTTCTGCTGTTGTGCTTTGCAATTGCTTCAAAAAATAATCACGGGCAGTGTTTACAGAATAAAAGTAATCTCCCGATCAATCCTGAAATCGAATGTCTAGTAAAAAGGAATATTGAATCTGCTTCGGCCATCTCTACAATATTTATATGAAGAAAAAAGTGCTTTAAATCATCAGTGAATTACCGCTTAGGAGATTCAGCAGTAGAGTTGGTTTAAGGTCATCGATCTTGTGTTTAATGTGGTTCAAGTATGTGCAACAGAAATTTTATTTGCTCTTCCGGTTTTTCTAATAGTAGTTCATCAATCGACAGCTCAAAAATTGTTATCTTCGTGTGAATTAAACTCAGGAACGAGACAAAATTATATAATATGCTGAGGGTTCCATACTTTTCATTTAAATTTTGCTTAAAATTTCAGCAATTTGATTGTGTTCTTTTGCAAAAAAGTGAAATTCTTATTCAGTAATTTTGCTAATTTTTCATGTCAATTAATTATATAATATGCTGAGGATTCCATACTTTTCATTTAAATTTTGCTTAAAATTTCAGCAATTTGATTGTGTTCTTTTGCAAAAAAGTGAAATTCTTATTCAGTAATTTTGCTAATTTTTCATGTGTCAGCGAATTAAGTAAAGAATTTTAAGCTATTTAAACTATTTTTATCGAAGAATATTAAGATAAATATTTATATTTTTGAATTTATGTTGAAAGTTTTGAATTGTTGATAAGAATTTTCAAGTGAGTGAAATAATTATGAAACATTAGTATAAAATTTGATAAAAAAATAATGTTTTTGAGTAGTAATATAGGAACCAAAAGTAGTATGGAATTATGTTAACTAATTTTAAAATTTACGGGTCATAATATGTTCAGATAAGCTTTGAAGACTTCCACTTTTATTTTTTTTTCGTATATAATAGTTTTCTAATATAATGGAGTGTGGTTATTGTTTTATCTACAAATGGAATGTTATAGTGCAGTTAAAAAAGGACAGTTGCCTTTGAAACAAGGAACGGAGGCCTTTATAAATAACTGCCGCGAGCGTCCCATAACCATTGGTGAAAACTCATACACTAATTCGTTATTGTGGACTTTCCCATAAGATGGAAATGTTTATATTAAGAGAAAGCTGCAGGATCTTCCAGTTTGTACAGAATAAGTAAATTAAAAATTTCGATATTAATAGTATATTATTTCAAATAAAAATTTAATTACATTATAATATTTTCAAATTTTGCGCAATTTTGTAATGTTAATCGATGTGTTTGAAATTTTTATATTTAAAAGTTTAAATAGCCTTCCCTAAACAGGTATAATTATGAAATTTATTAATATTCAAATTATTATGGAATATGTCATCTTCGTATAAAGAAAAATGAGCTGTCATTTTAATGGAATAAAGATGTGGAGTTCTTAAAATGAAGTTTATCTATCGTCAGTCTGCAAGCCTTTCCACTCGTTACGAAAACATACGGACTCTCGACTGCAAATATCACACACACACATATATATATATATTCTTAAGGATATACGTATATACAGGCATTTATATACAGCAACGCTTGAGAATTATTTTTACGGCAAGTCCGTAAGGGCTAGTTTACTGACTCAGAATAACATTTCATTTTAAGAGTAATTATTTAAGTAAAAGCTCCTTACCAGGAGGAGTAAGCGCGGTCAACTTTCTTAACTACAGGCTCTTCTTAGTTTCTATGTTTTTTTAACTTCTTTGTGCAGAATTATAGTTTATTTGGTATTAATTTGGATTTCCATATATCACGTCACATGATGTAACTTATTATTTTATGGAACAACTTGATATTATTAAACAACTTCGCATGAGCTTCTACTGTTTCTTGGTCATACCCAATATTTTTAGTACGTTTCTCTCTCAAATACCTACTTAAAAAATTCCATATCAAATTTTATAAATAAGTTTCATTTGTTCTAAAATCTAACCAATTAAAACGCATTGCTGCAAATTGGGTTAAAAAAAGAGTAACAGACAAATACACTCACGTTTGTGAAAATTGCAACACCATGAAGGACTTACGCGAGTGAGCTGAAATTTTCAGGAAATGCAAAGTAGCGCATGATATGCAAGTGATTAGAATTGCAAATCCGTAGCGCATGCGTATGCTGAGCAGCGCCCTCTGAACGGCTGATGGATCCGAATAAATAGACGGCTGTAGCGAGGCGTGTATGGTTATCGGTGGTTATCTGCTAGTGGTAAACGTTAACTCAATCTGTACTTATGCCTCGTCGACGAAAGAGAGCGAGATTTGAACAACTTACAGAGTTTGAACGAGGGAGAATCATCGGCCTTCGTGAAGCTGGATTGTCGTATCGTGCAGTAGCCTCTCGTGTGCAGCGTAACAGCAGCACAGTGATGCGCGTTTGGAAGCAGTGGACGGACGAGTGTCGGACAACTCGGAAATCCGGGAGTGGACCCCGAAATGTGACGTCAGCTCGCGATGATAGACACCTGGTCCGCATGGCGCGGACGGACCGTACAGCTTCCTCTAGACAATTGGCAGCACTGTGGTCAATAGCTACAGGTGTTTCATTGTGTGCTTCATCAATTCGTAGACGTCTGCTGCAGTGTGGACTGCGCGCACGGACTCCTTTATACAGGATCCCCCTAACGCACGACCATCGCCGCCTGCGGCTACAATGGGCCAATCAGCATAGAGACTGGCGTGCTGATTGGCAGCATGTCGTGTTTTCTGACGAATCCCGCTTTAATTTGTGGTACCATGATGGCCGCATTCGTGTCAGACGCTATGCCGGTGAACGCCACCTTCCGGAGTGCATTATCGAACGCCACAGTGGACGAACACCCGGAGTTATGGTCTGGGGCGCCATAGCATATCATAGACGATCTCAATTGCTACGAATTGTGGGCAATCTGAACAGCAACCGGTATATCCGTGAAGTTCTACAGCCCGAAGCTGTTCCCTTCCTTCAAAGCTTGCCAGGCGCTGTATTTCAACAGGACAATGCCCGCCCTCATACTGCTCGGATTGTTAAATCCTTCTTTGCAGCGCAGCAGGTACAGCTTCTTCCTTGGCCTGCGTGTTCCCCGGATATGTCGCCAATTGAACATGTGTGGGATGTCATTGGTCGGCGTCTTGCTCGTGATGCTCGTCCTGTTGCGTCTGCAGACGAACTTTGGGTACGCGTACAAACGATATGGAATGCTCTTCCTCAGTCAGACATTCAAACTTTGTTTGACTCCATGCCACGTCGTGTAGCAGCACTTATTGCGGCGCGTGGTGGCCACACAAAATACTGATTCTGATCTCTTGTTCTTGTTTGTTTGCTTTGAACATTTAATCAATTATTTGTACCACTACCACTCAACTGTGTATTAAATTGCATTCAATTATGACGATTCCTTCTTGGTGTTGCAATTTTCACAAACGTGAGTGTAGTTTCTACCAGCCGACCAACGATATAGCTAAGGTAAACAGACTTCCGGTATTAGTCCGACAATCCGGAATTTACAATTTCGTTTTACAGTTTACAATTTTGAAAAATTTGCTCGTATATTAAATGACAGTGATTGTTTGTGAGTTTTGACTATAATTACACCAGTTCTGTCAGAAAAAAGTTTTTCAATTACGAATAGAGTTTCTGTTCCAGAAAGAGGTCGATTACTGCTGCCAAACGGAAACTAACTTTTAAATTTGATCAAGAATTCCAAACATTAATGTAGTGAATATTATGAACATATAAATTCCAACTAAGACATTCTAAAGAAAATATTATCTAAATTAACACATGTCCTAAGAGTGGAACAGCAACAATAATTCCAGGCTATTCGCATCACTTCAGAATATACATGTTACAAAAGCTATGCAGTGAACCGTTCAATATCTTGAGTATTTTGTGTTCCTTATCAAATGATTTTATTTTACTTATTCATACCAACTTTTATTTGTTAAGTAGAGACGAAGGACAACTCACAAATAATTACGCCAACACTTTTTTTTAATTTGGGGAAGGCTCTTACGTAGATTATAATATTAAATCTATATAAGAAAACACGTGTATGCAAGAAAACCCGTGTATACAAGAAAACTCGTGTATAATTTGCATGTATCAGTACAAACATACATTTTATACTTAATTACTGACGAGGTTATATGACTCACTCCGCGAATGTCATTGGTCTTGGATGCTTGTCACTAAAATATTGTAATCCTAAATATAGCATAATAGCCCTATATCACTATACTTAAATGATGTAAATACGTTAACGAAGCTTTCAAAAAGTGATTATCTAGTCGTATTTGATCTAAGTGAGTACATGTATGATCCAGCTGATTATCAGGTCGTATATGATCCATGTGAAATTGATATGAATGCAAGTGAATACATTTATTCTATACAAACGTGTCTGTGTAAAAGAGTAAACTTCCTTTGGGCAAATTAATTGCACTAACAGCTCAAAATCATAATGGTAAACAACTAATCAGGATCTCTAGGTAATGAGATCTCAGCCAATCTCTGTCGACGTCCTCTTATGTTCAAATTCTCACGTGCACAGTATGAAGTAAAGAATGAAGTTTAAGTAGTGGAATGTAAAGTGTGTCTATTTCTATGCTTACATACTGTGGAGTCTTAAGAAGTCAAGCAAGAGTTAACACTTTAGCCAAATTTTTCCACATTTTTATAGCTATGGTCATATGGATTTATTTAGATATGTTGCACATTGTAAATCTTAAAATGCATCTTATATTTCAAAAATTAATGGGCATTTAAAACTTTTAAGTACATTATTTCAGATGCAAGATTTCAAGCTATTTTCAAAATTTATGTTTTGAGCTCGTATCAGGTTGTTTAACCATTACCATATACTTCTTTATATATTAGAAGCCTTCATTGCTTCTCGTAAGTATTCATGTTTATATTACTTTTAATAATGCGGTATAACTTGCATATGCTTTTATAACTTTCTTACACCGTTATTTTCACTGTACGAAAAATTCAATAAAATTACATTAAATCTTCCCTTTATTTATGCACTTCAAATATGATTCTAATACTTTCTGACGCTCCTATTTCTGTGTGAAGTAAACAAAGCCACAAGTGTTCGCGAAATTCTGGTTCTGACGTTTTGATATACAGCACTATGAAAAACCGGAAATCGAATGTCGAAAGGCTTTACCACAGATTTATTTTATGGCCCTTAAAAGATAAATTTTGCCGGCAGAAGGAAGAAAATATATATTCTGATAGTTATTCTTCTTCAGAAAACCCTCGTTTAAAGAAAATAGTCCGAACACTTAAATGCTTAATACATCTTTTAGTTTATCTGACATTTTTTAACATGTAGATATGGATAAGTTGAGAGATTCTATTTGCGCATTCGTCATGTAATCTTTCAAAAATAATTTTTAAATGAAACATTTGAGTCTATTTAGTAAACAGGTAGCAAAATTTTCTTAAGCGGTTATAATGATATAAGACTAATTTTATTTTTATATTTAGGTTTTCACACGTTGCACAATATTATTGGTAATACATTAGGGATAGATAGAAATTGATCATCATGATGGCATTCTCATGCAAAATATTGTTTAGAAAAAAAATTTGATTTGGATGCTACATGACTTCCTTGACGGCGCATTAAATTATATGCATTTTCGCAGCACTAATTTAAATTTCTTTCCTGGAATTATTCTAAGTTAACTCACCGATGTCTTATAAAGCAAGATTAAAATAAGATGAAAAATTGAAAATTTTGAAATTAAATATTCCGCTTATTTGTCACACAGAAATCAAACTTCTTTTAATTTTGATCATAAAGAGTATAATATGTTCCCAAATATTAATCAAGGTACAGGAGAACCGCATTAAAGTTAGATTTAGTTGTTGGTCCTTTATTTTTTAATTTGAAATTGCCAAATCATAAATATTTTCGTCAGTTGAAAGACTTCTGTAACTGTAAGTATATGTCTACTACCTACAACTGCGTATATAAAGGCCGGGTAAAGGTTTTTAAGCTGGGAAATGGGTACAGCTAGATGTCATAACAGTTCCCGTATACAAACTTTCAACGTTCTACGGCTAATAGTTCTTGAAATATACGAGATACATACGTAGGCACCTACAAACGTCACAAAAAAATTTATTTTGAATCAATTTTACAATCCATTTTTGAATAAAGAGTCTGTTGAAACTCTCGGGGTCTGTTACCAAACACCACGTGATTTGCGCATGCGCGCAGCCAAACTAAAACAGAACTTTAACTGAACTTTAGAACTCGTAATAGACGTTTCAGTTAAAGATGTAATCATTATCTTCTCTCTGTGTCGTGTATGTAATTAGTTAGTAATGTAAATTAAACGTATCTTATTTTCTTAGAAGTCTTTCTTTTTTGAGATGAGTAATACCTTTGATATGTGCAATTAATAAAAATATTCCCGGATATACCTTTGGAAAAGAACGAGAAAGAAGATAGTCAGAAAAGGTAAGCCTTTTTTACCTTTATTCTAAGAATGATTATCTTGTTAATCATAGCAATAGAGTCCTTTATACTGTCCATACGTGTCGATGTCGCGCTAAAAAAAATGAAAAGTTATTCGGCAATGGTCAAAATAAATATTTCCGTTGAAATCTAATAACCAAAATTTTTAGCTGTAATATTACTTCCTTTCCTTCATACAAGCGTGTAAAAAGGGAACTTGCCAAATTTCGATAATGATAAATACAAATAATTTCACTTTTATCTTTACTTTTAATGTAATCAAATGTAATTACTGTGAAGGAATTTATATTTATTTTGAATAACCTGTTACATTTAATTTTAAGTTACTTTCCTATAAGCCCTCATTCCCCTAATTGTCAGTGCCAGAGTATTTAAATTTGGTAGCGCGCGTAAGAAATGCAAATCCTACCAGTGGAAGAATAAGTTAAATATCGACGTTCCAGTAGAGAGAGAGTCCGGAAAATTTCCGTGCCTGCTTATACGCAAACTTCTGTTTAGCAGTTACTGCTGGTTTGGCGTGGCTTAAGCGCTATTATCTTGCTGCCACTAGACTCATCTACACGCTATAAGCTACAGAATTATATGAGCCCTGTAGTGTAATTCTACTATTTGTGAACGTCTTGAATTCTTAAGTTTGGTTCTACTGTCTCAGTTACCACCCAAGTTGAGGCGTAGTATGTTAGCGTCAAGTACACATAGTAAATAACTTAGACTTTATTAAAGGGTAGTTTTAACCCTTCCTCAATGCAATCACTATTTCTCAAAATTCTACACGACAAAAGGACAGCAGAACTTTACAGCCATTTTGAGAAACGTTTTAACTTGTCTCCGAAGAAATTTAGTCACTAAATTATTTATTTACTTGTCACAAGGTTAACATATTGGTAGTGTCGAATTAGCAAAGACGCAACTTTGTGTTCGGCATAAGATTTAGTGAAGAAGGGTAATTATTTTGTTTTGAAAATCCCTTGAAGTGCTATTTTGGCGCGAACTTTCTTGGTCTTGTACTGTTCCGTTACGGCTCTATCGTCGAGGATCTTATGGCATGAACAGTTTTCACGGATCCCGAGGGATTCTACAACTGCCTACGTGGGAATCCGTTTTCTTTACAGCCTTTGGGTAGTTGCTTTTCTTCCTTCCTCAGCTCCATGGATCTAGACGAGCATCTAAACTGCATCTAGACGAGCTTCCTAACTTGGTAACGACGCCTACGTTTCGAAAACTGCTCTTGTAATGATAGTTTACGCCAATGGACAACTTTCACTGTTAGATCTCAGAAGTGTCCTCTACGACCACAACGCATCATTTCCAAGCACACACTTCACTATACGAAACCTACTTTCTACCTTCGCCTTTACCTTGCCTTTCCAAGAATCGCCTATTTATAAGCCTTTCCAAGAATCGCCTTCCATTTTAGAATTGCCTATTTATAGACTATTATTCTGTTGATAAATTCATATTTTGCAAGAAACTGTGTAAATCCTATGAGTTCACGCTGACTGCCCCATATTATACAAATCTTGCGATTAAGGATAAAATTAATAATTAATTATTCTGTAGTGATACTCTGAAATCTTCCCAAGGTACACTGCTGGCCACCCAAATTGCAACACCAAGAAAGACAAGAGATATAACAACAAAATTTATTTAGTAGATAACACGTTGACCAAGTATCAAAAGATAAAATTTAGACTTCTGTCAAGTGTGGTTCCTTCCAGAATCCTTAGCCAGAGCAGCCGCCATTGTTGGAGATCACCGCTGCCACACGCATCGGCATTGATTCAAAGATACTTTGGATGTATTCTTGGGGTACAGCAGATCAAACAGCTTCCACACGTTGCCAAAGTTGATCTGGTGTGGCAGCTTAGGATGTAATCTGGGTCAATCGTTCAGCAACCATGGACCACATGTTTTCTATCAGCGAAAGATCCGGAGAGCGAGCCAGCCAGGGAAGAAATTCAATCTGGAGATTGACGAAGAACCCTTGGACAATGCCTTGTGCCCTTGGACAGTGCCTACCACTTGGACAATGATCCTTGGACTCACGTGTGGACGCGCATTATTCTGTTGAAATATGGCTGTGGGCAAGCCCTGAAGGTAAGGAAGGACAACTGACTCCAACACATCGGAGATGCAGGGCGAGAGTGATATCCAATACCGCCCCATACCATAATACCCGGTGCAGGACCCGTGTGGGGGTGCATAACGCAGCTGTTCAGCATCCTCTCTCCACGGTGTCTCCAGACTCGAATTCGATCATCGTGGTGTTGCAGACAGAAACGTGACTCGTCAGTAAAGACAATTTGATTCCATTCTGCCGTCCACATCCTTCTTTCCTCGCACCATTGGCGGCGGAGTCTGTGGTTCGGCGTCAAGGGTAGACGAAGCAATGGACGTCTTGCGGACAGACCACTCTGCTGTAAAGGGAGTCGAATGGTATGCGCAGACACTGGATGATGCGTTACAGACTGAATATGCTGTGCTATGGTTCGTGATGTGATTGAACGATCCGTCACTGCCATGCCCACAATGTTCCTGTCGTCACGTGAAGTGGTGCACTGAGGTGGATGCGATCGAACAAGTCGGTCCGTTGTACCCTCTTGCATCCAACGGTCACGTATCCGCATTATAGTTGTTTGGTTTCGTCCAACACGACTACCGATTTCCCTGAAAGATAATCCACACTTTCGGTGGGCCAGTATCCTTCCTCAGTCGAACTCGGATAATTGATCAAACGATGATCGCTGCTTTCTACGAGGCATAAATGATCTTTTTTTTTTGAAGAAACCACAAGAAAAACACAATTGCCGAACTTGCAAGCGTCGGAAACTCCAAGCCTTAAATAACGCTTTGAAGTGATGTGCGTCTGCGCTGAAATTCTATTCATTTGCATATCTCACCTGTTGTAAATTCATGTTGTAAATTTCGTTCGTTGTAAACAACGTTCATGTTGTAAATTTCGTGTTATTTGCATGCTTCCTTTAGGGCGTTGCATTTACGGCGGCCAGGAGTGTACTTAAATTTTCTTGGGGGTATATTTCTCACTCATTTTGGGCTCCTGGAAACTTGCCACCCTCGCACGTAGAAAAGTTTTATAGCGAAGCTGCTGAAAACTTTCATTCATACGATCGATTCAACGAACGACTAGCGCGACACAATGTCAATACTCGGGTACATATACATTGCATAAAATTTCTTAGAGCAAGGATTATCCAAACATGACGAATATTATTTATCGTCATACGTTCGCCATGAAGAAAGAAAGTTTGTGAGTGTTGTAATAATCACAGATCGAGTACGATAGATCGGCAGATACACTTACAGATTACCCTTCAGTCAACCCGTGTCAAAGATCGTTATAGATAGACACTGCATAGAGACTAGGCGAGTATATTATGAGCTCAGTGAAACACTGACACAGGATATGACCTATATTTCTACATAACAATCAAGCTGGTACATAATAGAAGGAGGCTTAGCATAGACAAGCTTATAATTAAAAAAGCATAATCAAGAAATTAAGAACTTCTTAAAATTGTTCTTTCTTGATAAAATTGCTGTTGCTATTGATTGTGTAGAATAATCGCCTACACATAATCGATAAAATCGATCGTATCTTGTTTTTGAGCTGCTGTACTGAAATTGTTTGATGAAAGGAATGTCTGTCTTGCAGAACGTCGATCTTGTGCAGCATTCCATAATAAGGAGAACAATGCGCATACTCTTCCTGTCTCTGCGAGTTCATTGGCACAAAAGGATAGGACTGAGCAACGCAAGACACCATGAATAATCATATGGATTGACCTTGTGTTATGCAGGCAGCAAGCATCATTAATGGGTCCAAGACAGTGATGGCAAATTTTTTTAACAAGGCGTGTCAAACTTCGGAAGAATCCTAGCTCAACTCTGGTACCGTGTCACATATAATATTTTGATATTTACAGCCCTAGTAAGAAAAAAAGTATTGTATTTCTGATAGTGTTTTAATTTTTATTTTTGATATTTACTTTTTAGTTTTCATTTAAAAATAGTAATATTAACAACAAAATCGAATGGTACGAGAACACAAAAACATATCGACACTCTGTAGAAACATAGTTAGGTAGATATATTTGTTTATTAAAAGGAAAAAGAAAACATACTCTATTCATTACGTTTGTGACTTTTTTATTTCTGCAGTTCGTTTGATAATTTTTCGATTAAAGGTTCATATTTTGTGTATTTCAAAGCCGAGCAAGCGTCACCAACTTCATTTGCTAGACGTTTCTTTTGTTTGTCTTAATATTATATAATGCTGAGGACAAAGTCTCAGAAAAATATGTTGATGGCAAAATAGTTAGCAAAGCCCTAGATTTGTTCACAACTAAAAATGTTAAGTAATATGTTCCAATCATTTAAAATTCATACTTTTATTTTAAACATTGTAAATGATTTCTTTATATATGTTAAAATATAAAACATACGATGAAAGCCATCGTATGTTTTATATTTTAACATATATAAAGAAATCATCTACGCGAACTGGCAACCTATAATTAACTTTCCGCAATTTCAGGATCTTCCCCCTAGACCAGTACTTTCGAGAACATTCTGGCATGTTATGTTATATAACCGCTGTTATAAATACCGAGTACGCACCACATTTCGCCATTTTTTCGGTAATATCTAAGGAAACTTTTTTGTACACATCATAGCGCAGCCGAACTCAACCTTCTGCGCGATGATCCCTGTTTGACTCAACATTATTTACGGAATTAAATTGTGGATTAAAAGTGTTAAATTGTCTAGCAATATTGAATGTGTTAAATTGTGTTAAACTGTCTAGTAATAACAACAAAAGGAAAGTTAATTATAGGTTGTCTTTGCGAGCAAGAACAAAAGCCATCGTATTAATTAATATTATAGTATTATTTAATATTTTACATATATATCTTGTAAGGTTTTAGTTAAACTAACCAAGTTTTATTTTAATTTAAATCTTTTCTATCTCCTCTCTGTTTCAACTTCCTGTCAGAAGAAGCGCGCGTTTTTAGCTTATGCTAATTTTGAAGTTCAGCCAAGCACTATTTAAGCCAGAGGTAGAAACCTCTCGGTGTGTGAGAGCTCAGACTCAGATCACGGTCACGCCGCTCAACGGTCGTCTGAC
>KK121198.1:211671-240382 GCA_000611955.2 Stegodyphus mimosarum
TGCTGTACCTGTCCAGAATCCTGAGATAGCACCTCCTGGCATAGAAGGATTCGGCTACATCGTACAAACCATGCGAGCAGCCATGAAGCCAGCGGCAAGTTTTGACGGCAAGACAGTCGTAATCAATTTCCTGGAAAAGCTAGACTCCCACTTCATGCTATATCCAGTCCACGAATTTCAGAAAGTCGCTCTTGCTACCAGCGCTTTGAAGGGCCAAGCGCTTAGTTGGTTCAAATGCATCGGGAAGAATCTCTTGGGGGAACCAGGAAGCCCCACATATACGTATGAAAATTGCAAGAATTCCCTAGTGAAAGCATTTCCCGTGGTGCGAGATCGAGCCAGACTGGAAGACGAACTCTTTAGTCGATATCAAGAAAGAATAGAAGATTTGTCTAATTTTATTTTGAGGAAAATTCAAGTTTTCAAGCTTTTGTATGGAAGTCGCCCGGATCCTGAAATTATTCAAGTTACACTTCCTAGGCTACTGCCCCAAGTTCAAGATTTCATCGAGCTAAGAAATCCAACAACGTTAGACAGATTATTTGAGTTCGCGGTACAATTTGAAAGCCGAAGAACAGCCGACAACGAACGACGACGCCAATTTGAGCGAAGAAATCAGTGGAGTTCGCCAAGACCCCAGCAAAAGCAAAATCAAAGTTACGGGAATAAGGCGAAGCAATGGCCGAAGAAAGATGTGTCTCCTAAAGCGAGCGGCGAACGAAGGGAATTTAATAGAAGAACAAGCAAAGATTCCGAGGGCAACCAGAAGAAAAAGAATTTAAACTAAGAGGGATTTCTTCGAGGAAGGTGAAGAAGTCCGAAGCAGCGCAAAACCCTTCCAAAATCAATTTAAACACCGTGGTCGTTAAGAATTTGAGTTTGCCGAAGATTGAAGTTCTAATCAACAACATACCGGCGACAGCCCTCTTGGATACAGGAGCCCAAAGCAGCTTCGTATCGGAAAGATTCTTTAAGAAGCACTTTCGACGTTACAGAATTTTTAGTGCAAGAGACACGGATGTCATAGCGGCCCAAGGAGAAAAATGTAGCTGTTTAGGAAAAGTACCATTGTTCGTGCGTATCAACAACGAACAGGTAAGAATCCTGTTTTATATTGTGCGTAACCTGCAGACTTGTATTATTCTAGGTGTGGACTTTTTTAGTTTGGCAGAAGCAAAAATTGATTTCAAGGGGGGAGAACTAACATTAAATATGAAGCCAATTGAAGCGAAGAATGATAAGCCCCCGCAGCTGGACTTGGAACATTTACAAGCAGAGGAAAAAGAGAAAATCCAAGGTCTGGTAAGTCACTTTGCGAATTTATTTAGTGATGTACCAGGCTTTACGCAGGTGGTGAACCACGACATTGACACGGGGGACGCTCAGCCAGTTAGGCAAAAGCCATATAGATATGATAGGACAAAAGAGGAAATAATTGAACATCATATTAAAGAGATGTTAAAGAATAAAATCATCACGCCAATTTCTAGCAGTTATGCTAGCCCCGTTGTCCTGTGTAAGAAAAATAATGATTACCCGATTACGCACCCGAAGCGGTGGCGTTTTGCTATAGATTATCGCAAGTTAAATTCAGTTACAAAATATCCTGTATATCCGTTGCCGATAATTGAAGAAATTATTCGAAATATTTCGTCTACAAAATACATGACTACATTAGATCTCACGAGTGGCTATTTTCAGATTGGGGTAAAACCCGAGGACGTACACAAAACCGCGTTCATAACGAAATCTGGTACGTACGCATTTCTTAGAATGCCGTTCGGATTATCCGGCGCGCCGGCAACGTTCCAAAGATGTATGGACATCGTCTTAAGACCAGTCCTTGGTAAAAGCACTTTCATATATTTAGACGATATTATAATTACGAGTAGTACTCTAGAACAACACTTACAAGATTTAAGAAAAGTATTTTCATTGTTAAACGAAGCTGGTTTAAAGATAAATGCGTCTAAATGTAAATTTGCCGCAAAAGAGTTACGTTATTTAGGATTTAAAATTTCCCAAAAGGGAATCGAAACGGATCAGTCAAAAATAGTAGCCATTAGAAATTATCCTGTTCCTAAAACAGCGAAGAAATTATCGTCGTTTCTCGGGATGTGTTCATATTACCGGGCTTTCATTAAAGACTTTGCAAAAATAGCTGAGCCACTGCTAAAGTTGAAAAGAAAAAAAGCTAGGTTTTCGTGGTCAGCAGAAGCCAACTTGGCGTTTCAAAAATTGAAAGACGCATTGACTCAAGCTCCCGTCTTAAAATTTCCAGAAGGGGATAAGGGATTAGAGATTTCAGCGGACGCTTCAGATTTCGCGATTGGTGCAGTGCTTTCCCAAAATGGTCAGCCCGTGGCTTTTTTCAGCCGAACATTAAATGAAACCCAAAGAAACTATTCCGCAACAGAGAGAGAAACTCTCGCAGTGTTAGCATCAGTACAGAAATTTCGTGTGTTCTTTGGAAGTTCTCCAGTAACTGTATATACCGACCACGCGGCGGTCACTAGACTCTATTCTGGAAAAAATTTATCACCCAGATTAATAAGGTGGGCTCTCAAATTACAGGAATATAACCTAATAATTAAACATACGCCGGGAAAAGAAAATGTTGTGGCAGATGCTTTAAGCAGAATTAACTTAGATGAAAATGGAAGTGTAATTAAGATAGCCATGTTAACATCCAAAGTATTAGATTCTCGTGAAACAGTAATAGCCGAACTCAAAAAAGATCCGGAGTTCAAAAATATATACAATTATTTGGCCGACCCTGAGAATTTCAATCATCCGGATATTGTGCCGATAAGAAATAGGGCCGAAAATTACGAATTAATTGACGGACTGTTATTCTATACGAAAGCTACTAATGAGAATCATGAATATAGACCGGTTATCCCAGCTAGCATGAGGTTGAATGTATTAGAAGAGTTGCATGATTGTGCCATTTCGGCTCATTTAGGTATAAGAAAAACTGTTCAGAGAGTTCGCGAGGCAGTTTTCTTTCCAGAACTGCAAAAGTTTACTAGGGCGTATGTCCAGTCGTGCCCAACATGTCAATTAAATAATTATGTTAATTTCCGCCCGGCCGGGTTCCTAAATAGTATTAAATCAGAATTCCCAAATCAAATAATAGGCATCGATTTACTTGGACCTTACCCTCGAAGTAAAGTTAATAAAAGCCGATATCTTTTAGTTATAGTGGATCATTTTAGCAAATGGTTAGAGTTAATTCCGTTAAAACGCGCGTCTGCAAAAATTGTAGTAGATTCAATTCTAAATAAGTATATTTTAAAATACGGGGCGCCCCTAAAAGTTATTTCAGACAATGGTCCTCAGTTTGTTAGTAAAATGTTTGAGGAAATGTGTGCAAAACTGGGCATACGTCATCTAAAGATGGTCCCGTATCGTCCGCAGTCAAACATAGCGGAACGGGTGAATAGAAATGTAGTGAAAATAATTCGTAGTTATGTGAAAAACTATCACTCTACCTGGGATAGCCATATAAATGAATTTGCATTTGCCCTTAGGACCGCCAAACACGATACTACACAAAAAACACCCGCTGAACTCTTCTTAGGAAGAAAGATCTTGACCCCCCTAGATAAACTGTTCTTTGTACAGGAAAGGGCAGAAGAATTTAAAATGAGTGATATACAAAAGTTAATACGGGAAGCGACGGAAAATATAGAAATGGCCCAAAGAAAACAGAAATTGTACTATGACCTAAAAAGAAGAGAGGTCAAGTACAATGTGGGAGATGAAGTGTTGAAGATTAAACACAACTTGTCAAATGCCCCAGAGGAAAAGGTGGGGAAATTTTTTCCGCGTTTTGAAGGCCCGTTCACAATTGAACAAATTACGGGGGCAGTGGTTATATTAAAAAGAAATGATGGTCAAACGCTCAAAGGGAATGTGGACTAAATAAAACCGTTCTATAATCGCAGCAAAATGGCTGTATTTAAAGTTTTGTTTCAGGATCCGAGGGAATCGACTAGCCAGGAAGATGCACTTCAGCGAATACAGCAGGAACCAGCTACAACGGCATCGAAATGTCAGAAAAAGAAAGCTCCCCCTCAGCAAAGAAGTAAGAACCAAAAAGGTGGTTTCAAAAGAAAGTCTCATGATGGAGGTGAACAAACCTACGAACGGAATTACGAGCGTACCAAGAGAAGAAAGCAGAATGGGCAAGGGAAGCCCAATGTATCCAAAAGAACTGTGGAATCATCGGACAGGTGCCTGAGAAGCAAGAAACGCCGATTGCAGCCTGAGAATCAACTTCCCGAATACAGCAGGAAACAGGACAAGCAACGAGCAAGGGCCCAGGAGAGAAGGGCCCAGTCCACCAAACGTCCAGCGGAGGACCCTCCTCTACAAAGGAAATTGCCGAGGATACAACGACAGAATTTCAAAAGAAAAAGAAATGAGCCGCCTCCGAAAGAACAACAACGAAAAACTAGGAAACTCAACCAGGCTACAACTTACTCAAGTTTTAAAGATTGGGCCAAGAAAAGGATGGACGATCATAATAAGATAAGTACAATTTCGTATTCAAAAGTTTAGTTAATTTTTGAGTATACTGCAAGTTGCAGGGCTGATTTTACCTCAAGCGAGGTTGACTTTTACGCCAAGTGAGCGATAAGTCCTCATATGGAAAGTAAAATGTTTTGTTAAAAGAAATTGTAATTTTCAAAGATTTAAAATCACTTAATGTTTTGTAAATAGATTAATTCTGTAAAAGCAATGAATTGCTGAAAAGAATATGTTAACTAAATGATTTTGTATGACGCTTTGTCTAAAGACTTGTAAAATGTCTAGAATGAAAATTCGGAAAATTGAAAAACACGATTTAGTCTGTAGACTATTAATTCAATGTAATTTGATATTTCAAGAAAGTACCTTGAGAAAGGAATAGGAAGCACTTGCTGTAAGCTTAGAAATTTAACCTATATTTCTGTAAGCTTAGAAATTTAACCTCTATTTGCATTTCAGGATTGCTATGAAATTGTTAATGTGTTATGAAATGTAACAAATAATATTATGCTAGCAATGCACGTTAAGTGCAATATTAATGTGAATGTTGTGTGCAAACTGCGAATTTGTATGCATGAAAAGTTAAAGATTGACTATTTTAGAATGCAAGTGTTAATTAGGCTCTCCACCAAATACACTTAAAGTGTTAGACATAAAGCTAGTGAGAACCTTAGGATTAGCTGGTTATAGGGCGTTTTTTTCAGGTCTCGTATGTCAAGTTCTAACTAATGTTAGTCGATTGTAGGTGGAAGAGTTGAACACCCCCGAACACATAAAAACCCGCAATGGCGGTTTGCTTTACATCCAACACCGGTGAGAGAGCATACGGGGGAAGAATTTAATTGTGCTTGAATGATAATGTGTGTGTGCAAAATTACACAGAAAAAAAAAAATAAGGATTTGTACCACTTAGAATTATTCTGTTATTATGTCATACTAAAGTTGTTTTCCTTCCAGATTTTGCTGGAAGGAGTAAGACTGTTTGAAGAATAAGACTTGAAAAAAAAAATGTTGAAGATTGTTGTTCCAGAAAATTTCGTCTGTATTTTACACAAACATATATTGCCTTGTAAGAGTTGGCCTAAGTTTAGAACAGTGAAATTTTCGACTATTTAGAATTGCTAGTTTTCAACATGGTCCGTTTGGACCAAAGTAGTTTAACTATCGCAATTCTGGCGGGAAGTATGTAAGGTTTTAGTTAAACTAACCAAGTTTATTTTAATTTAAATCTTTTCTATCTCCTCTCTGCTTCAACTTCCTGTCAGAAGAAGCGCGCGTTTTTAGCTTATGCTAATTTTTGAAGTTCAGCCAAGCACTATTTAAGCCAGAGGTAGAAACCTCTCGGTGTGTGAGAGCTTTGCCTCAGATCACGGTCACGCTGCTCAACGTTCGCCTGACCAGCTAGCAGTTTAAATTTATAAGCCATAGTGCTTACTACGTGATTGCATTGTAAAATAAATTAAAGTGCGGTAGTATTTAGTATATCTTGCTACGCACCCTTTTAGATAGAGGCCAACTTCCGCGAATTGCTCTGCGAAGCAAAGTTTAATTTAATTTCTATTTTAGGTTTAGTATTTAAATTTATTTGATTGTTAAGTTCGACCAAAGTGTGGTCTTTTACTTTCTGTATCTCTCCCGAATTGGGAGGTTTGTATTTAATAGTGATTGAATAAAAGAGGATTTCAAATCCCTTCACGTGCAGTTTTTATCCAGCCCAGCAGATACATCAGAACATAGCGTACCTTCCGCTCCCTATTCCAGTTCAGGACTGACTATTGGAGGTTAAGAACACCTTACAGAAATTACCATGTTCTCAAGGAATACACACAGAACACTAAGTCCTGACAATCTCTCTCTACATATATTTGTTTGTGTTTTTACCTGGTAAGGTTTATCCTAAGTTTGTTAACAGTTATTTTAAGTTTTGTATCTTTCCTATCTTATTCCAATTTCAGCTTACAATTTCCTGCCAGAATGTTAATTCAGAAACACGGTAAATGCAAATGACAAAGAGTATCATTCAAGTTGTAACTTCATCGACTTCAGAGAAAGAGTTCCTGACAGAAGCGCGTTTGCCTTCTTGCTACGTCTCTCTTAGCTGTTACTACGTTCAGCCATACCTTAGGCCCTTTCTTGGCTTCGCCGATTTAATTAATACTTACAGGCCAACTAGTTAAGATTCTGTTAGCTTCGGCTATACCTTTTAAATAGCTTATTTAAGCTAGTTGTAGTTTAAATTATTATCATTTTAAGTTCAAGCTCGAGTGGCGGCTTTGTGTAAAGTTCCAAGTAGGACCTGGTTGTAAATATAATGAAAAATAAAGGGTTATAAACCCTCTTTAAGTCTTACGTGTTCTGTTCAAACACTTAAGCGATTATTCGCTTGTTAGTGTTCGTGGGATTCTAAGTTAGAAATTTAGATTTAGATAGAAAAACCCCACAACCTTTGCGTTCGATTTCATTGTATTATTGAACGTTGATGTTATTACTTAAGTTTTTTTGTACTTCGACTTTTAAGCCTCGTGTGATACTTTGTGGTGCACGGTGATTTCATTTTCTTTAAATGAAACAAAAAGCATTCAAAACCACTTATGAACACGGCGATCGAGTGCATCCATATGCAAACAATGAACTCGAACGCAGCTGAGGTAAGATCAGCACATGTTGACAATGAAGTGGGCGTTGAAAGAGACAAACATTTTCATATCATAGAATTTTTTGGTCTCCGCGGACGGTTTTGGAAATACATGACGTATGTCATCCAAAATGAGTTCGCATGTCACTTATAACACACGTGTCATCTGCTCGCCACTATTGACTTAAGATATTCCCGAGACAATTCACGACCTTCACCATGAGTTTAAGAATCAACCCCTCTTAATGTGGCGCTGCCCTCACCCCAAGTAGAGAGCTACTATGAAAAATGCCTTCCTTTTCAATTCCTTCCTTTCCTTTTCAAAAGTATTACACAAACAAATATGAGTGATATTTGAAAATAATAACAAACTCACTGTGTTTGCGTACCACGACTGTGAATCGTGCAAGTTACATAGATAAGTTGCAGTTGTAGTTTATTCCGCGACTGGCTGCTTATTCCAGAGATTTTATCTTTCAACAGAACGGTGCAATCCCTCATTGAAAATTTCAAGTTCGTGGATATCTGAATAATGAATTTCCGCAGCGCTGGAATGCACGTGATGGTGAGGACGATTTCGCGTTTTTCCCTTGACTCCCCAGATTATCTGATTTAACGTCTTGTGACTTCAGCCTTTTGGGGCACAGTGAGAACGTTATTTATGTACCTTCTCCACCAAAAGCATTAGAAGAGCTCAGGGGACAAGTCAATGCTGCAGTGATGACCACTGACAGGATGACGCTACGTAATCCGTGAAATGAATTCAACTACCGCCTGAACGTGTGTCATATAATCCAGGGGACGCACATAGAATATTTTTAGAGTGTGGAGAAAAATTGGTGAGATATCACTAATAACAGTACGCGTAATACTTTTGTATATATAGCGTTTTGAAAATGAATGAATCTTTTCTAGTAGCTCTGTGTCACAAACTCGCATAAGTTCTCAATAATTATAAAAACAAACTAACTACTGTAGAGTTTTAAAAGAACATTAGGATAGAAATTAAAATATTTATATGCAGCTGTTTTAAAATAAATATTTAATGATGTTTTATATGGAGCGTTTAATTAATGTTCTTTTCGGGATTTAATCTGCTTGCAGCCTGCAGTGCTAATTTACAATGGTTGCAAGCAATTATTATGGAAATTGGGTTAACAAAATGTTCTTTATCAAGAAGGGTCGCACTCTTCACTTTCGTTCGACTCATTAACTTTCGGTGCTTTTGTTCCGGAGATAAAATAATCAGCATTTTCCCATCTTGCATTGCTTATTATTTACAATTTTCATGAACCGTTACAAGTGAACAATGACAGAATCTCTCTTGTATCATTTATTTGAATTTTTAATTATTTTAGATGGCACAAGCTCTGTTGTAATTATTCAAGTAGCATGAGGCGATAAGTATAAAATCCACTTTATTTATTATATACTGTATTCTTAAAGTGCTTATCAATTTTATTATTTAAATTCATTTCATATTATGTCAATTAACATTATAATATGATTCATATAATCTTTAGTGTAAACTACACTTTAGGCGATTCGTACGATAACTTCATGCATAAAGAGCCAAAGATAAGGTTTATAAAATTGATTAATTCAAATTTTCAAAAAATTTCGAAAATTCGATAAAAATCTAATTTTGATATGTACAGATATTTTCGAAAAGCCTAAGAGCTGGTGTTTTTATAAGCTGAAAACGTATTTACTGAAATGCGGTGGAAGAGCTATATTTTTATCTATTTCGAATTGTTTTATATATACCGGAAATGTAAAACATTTGTAACTTATTAAAACAAAGCAATGTATTATTGTTATATTACACTACAATATATTACTACAACAATTATATATAATATTATATATAACATTAGCATTGTATTTAACATAATTACATTATTTTTCTTAAAACACATTATTTTGAAATAAACAAATAAACTGCAAAATTGTAATTTTTTTCCCATAACACTGACGTTCGCTGTATTTTAATTAAAATTAAACATTGAAATCAGTTGTTATTTTATGATCTCTGAAAACTCAGCGACAACAATAATGCTACGAATAATGTATACTGCTACTTTTATTAATGATTATAGAATAGCTATTTAGCGAATACTCAGAGTTAATTTACATTTCAATCACGTTCATCTGAATTAGTTTAATAATTTCGTACATAAATGCGTAATCATTTTTCATATTAATGCGCGATGAATAATCAAGTTAATCTTTTATTGAGTTACCCATTTTTATTGAGCAGAATTAAAAACATAAAAATAAGTATATAGAGTCCATAAACTTATTATTTAATTTTGAAAGAAAAGCGTTTTAGATAATTGAAGTTTAATTTCATATTTGAAATTGCAGCTCGAATTTTCACTAATTGTAATTAATTTGAAAGAAAATATAATGTGTTTTTACTAATTTAAGATTACTAATTTTTTTGCAAAGTGATTTTATCTTATTATGCTTTGCCGTAGTTTACTTTTTAGATTTCAAATATGACTGATATTGTCAGTACATAGTTAATCCTAGAAATTTTATTATTTCAAAACTAATAATGCGGGGATAATAAAATAACAAATTTACTTTTCTGATAACTGTGGTTTGCTTTCTTTTCAAAATAGAGCAAGAACTTGGTCACCAGAATAATTGGAATTTGTGAAACCTTCGACAGGAGATTAGATTATCGGGGGGATGTAAGTATAATATTAAATTTCCAGTAAAAAAATTAAAGATATAAACGTTTCTAATTTATATTGTACAATATTGTTTTTTAATCCACTTTTACTATATTCTACAGAAAATTAGCGAAAATTCCTATTTACTAATAAACAAGTTCATACAATAGCTTTTAAGAATAAAACCTGCATAACTAAATAAAATTGGGCAAGCCTTGCTTTGAAACTCGAACGATTTCGAGGACGAACAGGTACCGATCCCTTTCGTCAAGAGCAAACAAATTCTGCAAAGAAGTACTTAATATTTTGCATATATATCTGATACAGACTACAGACGTGGTACGCTACAGACGTATACTCTGATACAGACGTGTTTATGCAGAGTTTCTAATCGACCTTCAGTGCACTAGGATGTCGTTGTGTAGCAAATTCACGTAACACTTAATTATTTAAGTTTGACTTGAGATTTGATTTTCATTATTCTAAACTTATGCTACACAACGTTATTTTATTTAATATGTTGTATTTATATTTGCTTTAATTTAATTTTAATTAGGGGTTTTGGTACTTTAAGATTTATACGTTTCTTCCACTAGTTACTCGTAAACGCGTTGATTCACGCAATGGAATTAGGTGCTTTTCTAGGTAATAAACTTCATTTAAAATTACTTAACTTAGGTTGATCCCCTATTAACTTATATCTTTGGATGCAGAAAAATTAGCCTTTTAATTTAAGATCACTTTCAAGTTTCTAGCTTAAATAGTTTTTAAGTTACAGTTAATTATTTAACGAAATTTTGCACTTCAGGATTTTTGGTTTAGAGGGGGAAAGGAGTGAAAAAGGTTGCATTTGCAGTTGAATTCTAAGCCTTTGCTTAGGAATTTTTTCGGTCAGGGGTTGCTTACTTTGGGTTTGCTAGTTTTCTCACGCTTGCGTCGGATTCTTGGTTTTTCCTTTGGCGGGCTTGGCGAGATTCGAATTTGTGTTCCAGTTCAACTCGTCGGATTTTGGAGGATTGTAGCAGGGGTTTGTTCGAAGTGTAGAGTTTAGGATTTTTTCACCCTTTTAGCAGGATTTGGCGATATCTGGTTTCCTGACATGACAAAAAGGCGGTGCATGTGGGATTCTCTCTCTCTTTTTCTTCGGCTGACTCGACGTTTTTTCACACGTGCTCTGAGCACGAGTTTTCTGTGGGGCAGCTTCGATGAGATTTCTTCGTAGCTGGGTGCTTATGGCTCCTTTCGCCGATATCTTATAGATGGCAAACAAATTTTCAAAAAAACGTCTAATTGATCCTCGAGAGAATAAGCTAATTACAGTGACTTGACGAGCCAACTCTTTTGTCTTACTTCGGGCCCCATAAAAAAACAAAAGAAAAGAAATTTACTTCTATATTGGATTTTCTCATGAATCTGAAAATCGACATTTTTTCGTACTTCAAGATGATGTCCATCTCCGACTATGATTAAGGCTTGTGCTGTTTGGCTTCCATGCTGCCATTCATTGCTTGACTCGATCCATGTCCATCGATCCTACATTTTTTCTTCTTGCATCTCTCAGAAGACCAGATGTGGATTCTTCAGTCTTCAACTTAACAACTCTACAAAGTTCCATCGTTCAAACAGATAAGAATTATTTTTTTTCTCCGAACTTTTAGTTCTTAACTTTAATTCTTAAGAATTTTTTATTTAAAATTTACTGATTTAACTATTTTCTAAAATAGCAAAGTTTCAATTATGTTCAAAATGAAGTTATATTTTAATTTAAATGTTTGCTGTAAAGGATTTTGAAATGAAGAGAAATTTAAATTTTAATATCTTTTGATGATTTACTGTTTTTGCAGAGATTGAGGCAAAATTGTTAGCAGTCTTAAATAGCTCCAGTTTAAATTCTAAATTTTACTAAAAAGGGGGGTTAGTATAACTCAGTTGGCTGAACATGATAGTAGTTTCTTTTATTTGTTTTTTTTTTTGTTTTTTTTTGGTGCAATACGATAAATATTTAATTCTGTTCTGAATTTATAGAAATTTTATATTTTCTTGGATGAATAAGGTGTAAGAACCTTAAAATTGTTAAGTGTAATAGAAGTTATTAATTTTATATATCTTAACTCAAAAATTGTTAAGAATAGAAGTTATTAATTTTATATCTTAACTCATGAAATAGTTATGATTGATTAATAGTTTTTTTTGAATTGAAGTGGTTATCGTAAAAGTTACTGAATTGTGAAAACCAATATGAATGTTTGAAAATAGTCATTTCTTAATTAATGGTTTTAGTAGTTCTCGGGACTAATAATTATATAATTGTAAATTGGTTGATATACGTGGTTTAAAGAAAAGTATAATAAACTCTATAGTTTTTAGTATTACTGATTTATGTGTTTTCCTTAAAATATGATAACACTACATTGTTTCACCAGTATCAAGGTTCTTCGGGTTGTATGTACTAACTTATACCACTACACAACACAATGTCTATATTTGTTTAGGCCAATTAGCACTTAACAATGAAGAGACACACTTCCTCCAGTATTCTTGAATTTTAATTGCCGGGTGAATATGTATGTACTGCATGAAGTAGTAAGTTTCTGCTTAGAGGCAACGGCGGAAATGCTTTACAGCTTTAATTATGGTATGCAACATTTTTCTGTTAGCACAATAATTCCTCTGTGGTTTAGATAGGCATTAACTCAAATATGACACTACACGTTCTTGACCGATAATTTCTTGGGACAAAATAGCACCGATACTCTCATATCTCGCATTCGTGTCAGGAATGGTTTGTCGAGCTGAGGGTACGTCAGGATTGTCGCAGATGTTAAAGCCATCTTCAATTTGTTAAATGCATCCTAACATTCTTTGATCAACGGAAAGTTTCGCCTTCTCTCTGTCAGCATGTAAAAGAGTCTTGCAACTGAAGAAGAGTCCTTCAAAACTCTTCTATGGTGGCTGCAAAGATCCAGGAAACATCTCAGTTGATAGATATTTTCGAGGTGTCTCCAGTCTTGAACTGCTGGCACATTTTCTGCATCCGTATGGACCCTCTAGCAGAAATGACATATCCAAAGCAAGTCAATTCCTCCCTGAACAGTTTGCATTTGCCAAGGCTTAATTTTAGATTGGCTCCCTTCAATTTCTGAAGCGCCTTTCTAATATTCCTAATATTTTCCAAATGTTCCTCAAAAGTGTTATTGACGAGAATAATGCCATCTAGGTATATCAGACAGGCTCCTTAGGAAGACTTGTCAACACGGTTTCCATGATCCATTCAAATGTTGCCGGCCCATTACATAATCCAAATGAGATCACCCTGATCTTCAAAAGTCCTTATTCGGTAGGAAATGCCGTCTTTTCTCTGTCACCAGTCTGTATCTCTACCTGTCAATATCCATTCTTTCAACGAAGCGTCGAAAACCGCTTGCTTTCAGAAAGAATGCCTAGAATATCATCAATTCTAGGAAGAAGGTAGATTTCTTTGTTCGTGAACATATTCAACGGCGACATAGTCTGTGAAAGTCTAGCTCAACCCGCTTTCTTTTTTTAGAACGATGATAGGGCTCCAGAGGACTTGCTGAAGGGTCGATAATTTCGCCTTTACTGTATGTCAATTAGAAGTTTTAATACCTCGCTCTGCTTAGCAATCGGTAGACATATTGGTTATTGCTTGATCGGTGGATGTTTTCACTTACAAATTCTACGCTGAGCTAAACTGTTTCGACCTACGTCAGAAGATGGAAGAAAGAAAACATCTTGACATTTTTGAATGATGCGTTCGGCAGCACTTTCTCTTCATCGATTAGTCGTGCATTCTGCAAAACTACGAAGTTAGGAGATCCGAAGACACAGACATTGGCGGACTATTGGTTTGTTTAACTCATGGATTACATGCTGCAACTACGTGGCCTTTCCTAATGACTTTCGCCTTATCCCTGAGGTTGACAAATCTCACCGGGTAACGGTCATTGATAAGCAGATGAGGAACGAGGCAACTAGTATTTCTTTTAGACTGATACAGTATTAGAATATTTCATTATGCCGCAACGAAAATTTCTATTTTCAGCTATGAATTCTGGCAATAAAAATTCTGTTCTCACTGGTACTGCAATTTCGTCTTGGGCTATTATTTAATGGACCGATTTAATTTATTTACCTTAAATTCCAAACAACATAAATGTCTCAGAGGCAGAAAGCCCTTCATTATTCTGCCAAGAAAAATTATATTTTGTTAGAAAGCTTAATATGCAGGAGTCTGTAATATCTCCCTCATATGCCGTCTGATGGTAGGCTGCCCTTCGGGCAGTGGCGACTAGACAAGTTTACCTTCGAACTGTTGAGACAAATCTTTTTCAAATGAGGTAAAACTGGTTCCGGTATTTATTGTCATATTAAAAAGATCATACTTGACATGTCCCATAATGGAAATCCATTAATGCCGTTATTTATTGGAGCAATCTAACTTTCTGTAAAAGGAGATTTCTAAGTACCTGGCAATTTTCGTTCTTCAAAATGGGATCTAATTTACATCCTCCCTACTCGTTCTTTGTAGTGCTCCGTCGAATTTTCGTCTTCGGCCTTCACGCCTCAGTTACAGCACTTAGAGTAGGTTTATTACCACTCCTATTCTTCCTCAAAGCATTGGGTATTCTGGTTGAATCTTCTACACAGGCAGTCAGTTACTTCACTAGGACGTAGATATTAGCAGCTCTGATTGGGTGGCCTTCTCTACGGGTTTATTGCTGAGCTGCCTTGAATGTCACGGCGTACACCAAATGGCTTTTAGACCCTTGACATTCGCTATTGGCAGAGATTTCTCTATGCCTGTACACCGAATGTCATCGATGAAGTACTGGAGGGACAGATTTCCCTTGTTTCTTATGGGCAGTAGGAGAAAGCGAGATAAAGCAGTCTTTCAAAAGTTAGTGTATTATTTTTTGAAAGTTTCAAAGTATAGTTATTTTAATTTGAGATGAACTGAGAGAGTATTTGGAACCACATACAGAAAACAAGAAATCAATTTCTACTGAAAGAAAGGTTATTTATACTTTTACTGAAATTATAGATACATATTGTAATTATATAGTTTAATAATGTAGAAGATAATAAGTATTTATCTAGCACATAATCCTTCTTCAGTTAATAATAATATAGATATTCGAAAAGCGTCTACTCGATTTATGTTCAGCAAGAATTAAGTTTATTTTAAAATATAACAGTCGAATACCCTACTAGCAATATTGTGAACACAATAAGAAATGTGGTTCTTTATTACGCGAAATTCACACTACTGTTTATAATAGTTAATAGTTTTATAATATTAATTTTAAAAATAATTTTTAGCCCAAAGTGCCTTAGCCCAGAAGAGCTATTAATTTCGTTTTGACATTTTGTGGGGTTTCACTATAAATGGCGTTTCACTTTTTAAATTATTGCCACCGAATATTATCGCACTGTATTATATCAAAAAATTAAACAATGGAGGTTCTGCATAAATGTATGAATGTTTCTCGTATTGTGATAAAACAACGGTACTTAGAACCATCAATATTTGAATAACGTAATCTTCTACCCAAATATAGGCATCTGGAAGCCCAAATTTGGAACTGAAATTTTTTTA
Source organism: Stegodyphus mimosarum (assembly GCA_000611955.2). Taxonomy (NCBI): domain Eukaryota; kingdom Metazoa; phylum Arthropoda; class Arachnida; order Araneae; family Eresidae; genus Stegodyphus; species Stegodyphus mimosarum. Next base: position 227,141 of record KK121198.1, read on the forward strand.
TTATCTATTTCATATTTTGTAAAGCATTTCTGAGTTTTTGATTAAGAATCTTAGCGATTTCAAAGCGAGCAATGGCAACAATGTACGAGGAAAAAAAAAAGTCCGTTCGCGGGATCCAAACCTCGGACCGAACTTCCTGCGTTCAGCAACTCTACTCCTCGGCCGCTGGTGGGCTTATTAGCAGAATTATTATCGTATTATGTTATAATGTAATAAAGCTATAAGACTGAGGGTTTGTTCATGAAATAGTACTTTTGTAATCTATAAGGATTAAAAAAAATTGGTAACTAAAAAAACTGTTTATAACAGAGTTCTCATTTTTCTATTGTAAAAGAGATATTGATTATTATTACAGTTTTCTATTTAATGTATCAAATTGTTAAAACGCTGGTTTGACAAAGACTTCTTCAACTGCAGGAGACCTACATTGATTATTTCTACTTTAGTACTTTCACTGGGAAAATAATATTACTACCTTTTAATTAAATTAAAATAACAACAATGTAATATTAAAAAAGTATTGCTTATATATGTATGACAAAGATTGCAATATGAATTAATCACACACACAGAATAGATTATTATAATTTTATATATTCTATATTAAAAATTGATTTTCTATCATGTTAATTATACGATAAATTATTTAAAATAAAACATTTGATGCATATTTTATAGCTGCATGCAGCAGCAATCGGCCATACTGTGATGAACGAATGAATTTTATTTCTTTTCCTGAAAGAAATAATTTTCATAGAAAGAGAAAATATAGGAAAGGAAAAAACATTAAGAAGGAAATATTTTCTTTCTAATTTCTTACTTAAAGAAATATTTTTCTGATGTTAACTGTAAAGCAAATTGCGTGAAAACACAGTTTTAATGTAAGCATGAAAAAAAAAAACTTAGTTTGCAATTAGATTGCAATGTAGAGTAATCATATTATAAATTTAAATGATTAAAATTGTTTTTTTTTCCTAAAAAGATTTTAAGTAAGCTTAATTCATTCACTCTTATCTATTTACCGTAATTTCGTAGTATTCCACATCTCTCTTTATTTCTTAGTCCTAAATAGCCTAGCGTTAACTTTCCCCTTAAAAAAGGGAATTTTCCTCCACATAACGCAGCAGCATATTCTGCTGGCGTTTTGGTCATAATACTGTTTTGTGCCATTATTCGAACTACAAATGCAACGTGTGAGTTAGTGAAATAATGGGATAATATTTCTAGTGCATCAGCCAGCGCGCGCTGTAAATTTCGTCACGCGTCTGTACTGTGATTGGTCTTACAGCTCCTTGATGCCTTGTCCCCCTTCAGTGAAATCAATTGGACTCACCCGCCCATCAACTGAGGACCACAGAATGGCTTTCTCCGATAAGTTGAAGACGGCTGTCCATACCGGTTTTTTTTGAGTGAATATTGTTCGCTCAAGTAGTAGACGGACCCAGTGATCGTAGAATAGGCGGCGTCCTGTTTAGTCTTTTAAAACCTTGTCCAGTTCCAGTGCACCGGATAGAGTTTTGAAGTCTAGCTTTTGGTTTCGGGCAGAGTTTGAAGCACTTTCCGCTCGCTGGATTTCTCGGAGAGAAGCGGCGAGATGACATGATATGACCTTAGGAATCCCACCATTTGCATCCGCCACTATAGAGAACTGAATCTTGCACACTTGTCAGGAGATTTTTTCCATCACAAGTGTGTAGCTTTAGAGAAAAACGAGAACACATAGTTAGGAGTTTAGAGGCATAAGAATTCTTTCTTACTGTATGGATTACTTTAAGCTCTCAACTTCTTTAGTGACAGCAGAAATTCTGTCATGGATTTGTCCTTTTACAATAGAAATTCTTTGCTTGATCTTTTGCTTGACGACAGAAATTTTTTCTTCGATTTGTTGTTCGGCAAAGGAAACTCTTTCATCAGTTTCTCCAACCTTTTTTTCTACCGCTGCATTCTGCGTTCCTTAGCCTGGAATGTGTTTTCTATTAGCGCACTAATGTTTTTAATTTCCTCTTGACATGCTTCAATATTTTCTTGGACTGAGTAGCGGCTTTTTTCTATCTTTTATTGGTCACTTTTCATATCTTCTTGTACGGACTTGACAGCCCCTTCAATCCTTTCTTATGATGTGGCAAAGGCAATCATCAGCTGTCCTAATTGCTCCCTCATAGCTTTTGTCCCCGGAATTTAGTTTCACTTTTGACACCAAAAATTGTTACATGCGTAGGGATCGTAATGAATTGAATGCACACAAAACCGAAGACAGCTTGATACAATTTATTTTCCCAAAAGAACTTTCAGTTTCGTAACTTACCATAATGTACTCGTAGAGGTCTTCTCAATATAACAGAGTACAGTCAGTAGTTACCTCTTCAAAGCATTAAGAATGTTGAACAAAAAGCAATGCAAAGCGCATTTATAAAGAAAAGCTCGCATCACTCTGAATACTTCGAAGTAAACTCAGAATTAAAAACTGAGGACTGATGGTTTGTCCGATGTTTTAAAGTTTACCACCAACAGCAGGGAAATTTTCAGTACTTTCTTGAAATTACTGGAAGGCATATACGGTTAGTGTTACATATAAGGACCGGATAGGGTTACAGTTAATTACAGCTATCAATTACATTTATCAAATTACAGTACCAAGTATAGTTATGCAGGGACCGGAAGAAAATATCGCCAAATGGCTGCCAGTTTTTTACACTTTTGGAGATTTACCGCCAAATTTGGAGACAAAAAATAATCCCAAAAAACCATCGCCTGCATGGCGACATCTCGCCAATTTAACGAGATGGCCATTTACATCAATGCTATATAGATATGTCCTTGTAATCTTATTTTTTCAAGTAGAGCTACAATTCTTGGGGAATTTCATGTTGCACTATACGAAAGATATTGTCATTTTGCATATAATTTTACTAAAATGTTTTACGTATGTACAAATTTAGTAACAATACTCATATATATATATATATAGAGAGAGAGAGAGAGAGAATTAATGTAAAATACAATGACATTCTAAACCTAATCTAATCGCGCCCTAAAAGCAGCAACAAGTGAAGATAGTAAAGCTAAAGAAATTAAAATAAAATATACCTTTATGTTACATATAACTTACAATATCTTTGCTAAATTCCACCTTTGTATTCTTTTCTCGACTGCTCACAAATTTCTCACAATTATTGATCTTTTTAGGATTTATTTATTCTTCAGAATTTTTTTTGACTTTCTCATAAAAATGTTTTACACAATGCACTACAATTTTCTAGACCGCTGAATTAAAAAAATATGTTTTAGTATAAAATGTTACAGCTTATTCCATTTGTTAGATTAAATATTAGAACTTCTTCCGTTCGTTTAACTGATGCGAATGGATTTTCACTTCAACTTAAATTAAGCATTTAACATTTTGTTCGGGTTTGTAATCTAGGTTATTAGATGATCATCACTTTTTGTTTTTGCAAAATAATCCATTTTTGTTACAACTTTTTTTAGTACATAATATTTAATGTTTCAGTGGAAGTCTCTTCTAATTATTTTTATTATTATAGTTATAACCGAGGTAGTACTGTAATTCTAAGCGCAGTTAGGTGTTTAAATTTTTTTTTCTACTTTAAAACTAGCATTATTGTGAAGGTATGTTTATTTTATAAATGCCAAACATTAGCGGTTAAGCCATTAGTTCACGCGCTCTCTAGTACTTTTTAACAATATACTCATACCGAGAAAGTACAATACAATTATTTAGATTTTAAAAAATCACAGGCTGAGTGGAGTCACACAAAATACAGTTTAGGGAATTCACCACTCCAATTCTGTACAGGTGTAGCATTCATTATTTTAATTAACCAAATTATTTTTAGTTTGAACTTTCCTATCGAATTCTCAAAGTTTCAGTTGCTGCCCGAATTTAGCGCGAGTGAGATATTTATGCAAATCGCATATATCTGTTAGCAGTTTAAAAGGCAAGAGTTAACGAGGGGAAAGACAGAGCCTTGGATTTATCGCCGTAAGGCTGTGCGCGCAAAGATTTCCTCTGTCTACTGAAAGTTCGCCTTTATAGGCATTTGCAATTACTAGTGTTTGCTAGTGAAATTCGCATTGTTGCATTTCACTAAGAGTAAGCTTCCCTCGCCGTCCTACTTAGAATTAAGTTAGGGAATTGAATTTGTTAACACACTTTATTTTCATATTATTTTAGTTCAGCCCAAGTAGTGGCTTACTCTCAATTTGAAGAGTTGTAAATATTTGAATTAAAGGGTCACTTTTAAACCCTCCTTCTGACTTTGTAGTTCTTCAACACTAAAGGACATAGCCTAGATCTGCTCACTGTCCTCCACATAAGGTTTCACAGTTTATGCTCACGAAAAGAGTCAAGAGATTGAAGGAGAAACCTTACACTGGCGCCCGAACAACTAAAAGGATGGAAGGAAGTTGGAATATGCCTACTACATCCCAGAATACAGCTGCAATGCCTGATGGATTTGGATTCATAGTGGAAACCATCAGAGCAGCCATGAAGCCGGCAGTAGTTTTTGATGCCAGAGGACCTGTGAACACATTCCTGGAAAAGTTAGAAGCGCATTTTTTGCTGTATCCAGTTCCGGAACATCAGAAGGTCATATTAGCGACAGGAGCATTGAGGGGCCAAGCAGCGACCTGGTATAAGTGCATCGGAAAATGTCTGCTGGGAGAACCAGGAACGCCGACTTACACGTACGAGAATTTTAAACTAGCAATTTTGAGAGCGTTTCCTGTGGTTAAAGACCGTGCGAAACTCGAAGCTGAGTTGTTTAGCAAGTATCAACAGCGGGTGGATGAACTATCGGAATTTATTTTGAGAAAAATACAAGTCTTTAAATTATTGTATGGCACGAGGCCGGACCCGGAGATTATCCAGATAATCCTGCCCAGATTGTTACCATCGATACAAGATTTCATGGAGCTAAGAAATCCCGTGACGCTGGACAAGCTGTTTGAACTCGCCGTACAATTCGAGAGCCGGCGAGCGGCCGAAAATCAACGGAGACAATCGTATGAACAGCGGCTGCAGGGGAACCAGAATGCCGAAGGAAGAAACAGACGATGGCCGAGAACTACTGGTACCAGTCAAAATGCGAGCGGTCAACCGCGCCAAGTACAGCGCCAACAAAATAATTCCAACTACGGAAGAAAATCATTCTCCCCAGGCAGAAGCCAGCAACAGAAGAAAACACCCGCAAAGCATTTAAACTACTAAGGAATATTGCGGGGAAGGGGGTGCAATGTTCCGAGGAGAAGAAAAATCCCTCTGAAGTACAGCTAAATACGGTCATGGTGAGAAACATTGAATTACCGAGACTGCAGTTACTAATTAACAACGTACCCGCTACAGCTCTGTTGGATACCGGCGCTCAAGGAAGCTGTTTGGCAGAAGAATTTTTTAAGAAGCACTTTCGTAGATATCGTCTGCATAGCGTGGAAGGAATGAAGGTGGTAGCAGCCCAAGGAAAAACGTGTCAATGCATGGGAAAAATCGAGCTGTACATCAAAATCGGCGAAGAACAAAAAAAAATTATGTTTCTTGTAGTGAAGAACCTCCAAGCATCGGTTATTTTAGGAACAGATTTCTTTGCAGCTGTGGATGCGAAAATCGATTTTGAAAACTCCACCTTGCAAGTAACCATGGACCCAGTTAAAAAGAAATCAACACCTCCCCCTGAAGTGGATTTAAGCCATCTAACGCCCGAAGAACAGGACAAGTTTCGGGAATTGGTAAGTAATTTCGCTGATTTATTTGATGATATTCCAGGATTCACCCAGATCGTAGCACACGAAATTAAATTAACTACGGATGAACCTATACGTCAGCGTCCTTACAAGTACGACAAAGTTAAGGAGGAAATAATAAAATACCATATTGATGAAATGTTAAGAAACAAAATAATAACTCCTATTTCTAGTGCATATGCGAGTCCGGTGGTTTTATGTAAGAAAAATAATGATTTGCCGTTAACTGATCCATTAAGGTACAGGTTCGCTATTGACTACAGAAAGCTTAATAGTATAACAAAATTTCCAACTTACCCACTTCCGGTAATTGATGAAATTCTAAGAAGTATTAAATCAACAAAATACATAACCACGCTAGATTTGACATCCGGATATTTTCAGATAAGCATAAAGCCGGAAGATGTTCACAAAACAGCATTCATAACAAAATACGGTACATATGGCTTTTTGCGTATGCCTTTTGGATTGTCGGGAGCCCCGGCCACGTTTCAGAGGTGCATGGACAAAATTTTAAGGCCGGTAATAGGAAAAAGTACATTTATTTATCTTGACGATATAATTGTTACTTCAGAGTCGCTGGAAGAACATATTAAAGACCTTCGAGAAGTCTTTACTCTTTTGAAAGATGCAGGACTTAAAGTGAACATTAAGAAATGTAAATTCGCGGCAAAAGAACTCAAATATTTAGGGTACAAAATTTCTCAAAGGGGGATCGAAACAGATAAATCTAAAGTTATAGCAGTGAAAAATTACCCAATTCCGAATACAGCCAAAAAGTTAGCGACTTTCTTGGGTATGTGCTCATATTATAGAATTTTTATTAAAAATTTCGCAGAAATTGCTGAACCATTGTTAAAGTTGAGAAGGAAAAGAGTTCGTTTTGCGTGGTCTTCAGAAGCAAACGCCGCGTTTGAGAAGTTAAAAGAATCTTTAATTAATGCACCGGTTCTAAAGTTCCCAGAGAAAGACAAGGGTCTAGAAATTTATGCAGACGCATCAGATTACGCAATCGGAGCCGTGTTAACACAAAATAGAAAAGCGATTGCCTTTTTTAGTCGTACATTGAATGATACGCAAAGAAATTATTCGGCAACGGAGCGTGAAACTTTAGCAGTGCTCGCAGCTGTTCAAAAATTTTGTGTATATTTTGGGAGTTCTCCCGTAACAGTATATTCAGATCATGCGGCAGTTACCAGATTATTTTCAGGAAAGAATCTTTCGCCACGCTTAATTCGGTGGACCCTAAAGTTGCAAGAATTTAATCTCATTATCAAACACACACCGGGAAAAGACAATGTAGTGGCCGACGCATTATCTAGAATAAAGTTAGACGAGAACGGCGAGAAAGTAAAAATAGCGATGCTTCAGGCAAAGGTCATTGACTCTCGAGAGACTGTAATAGAAGAAATTGCTAGGGATCCCGAATTCGGAAATATTTATAATTATTTAAAAGACCCAGATAACTTCCAGCATATAGACATTAATGCAATACGAAGCAGAGCACAGAACTATGAAATCATTGATGGTCTCTTATTTTATACTAAAGTTACGAATCAAAATAGTGAATACAGACCAGTCATCCCGGCCAAATTAATTTTAAGTATCTTGCAAGAGCTCCACGATTCGCCTGTCTCGGGCCATTTTGGAATTAGAAAAACAATACAACGCGTACGCGAGGCGGTATATTTTCCGCAATTACAAAAGATAGTTAAAAATTACTGCCAGACTTGTCACACGTGTCAGATAAATAATGACGTAAATTTCCGCCCGGCCGGGTTATTAACTAGTATTGAGTCTAGGTTCCCCAATGAAATAATTGGTATTGACCTCTTAGGCCCCTACCCCAGGAGTCATGTAAATAAGGCACGATTTTTATTAGTCATTGTGGATCATTTCAGTAAATGGGTTGAGTTGATACCACTTAAGCGGGCTTCAGCAAAAGTCGTTGCAGATTCGTTTTTGAACAAATATATTTTAAGATATGGATGTCCAGCGAGGGTGATTAGCGATAATGGTCCCCAGTTTGTAAGCAGTACATTTAAAATGATGTGTGACAAGTTGGGCATTAAGCATATGAAAATGGTACCCTACCGCCCACAATCAAATATAGCGGAACGGGTAAATAAGAATATTGTAAAATTGATTAGAAATTATGTGCAAAAGCACCATTCTAACTGGGATGACTGCGTCGAAGAATTTGCATTCGCCCTCAGAACGGCTAAGCACGAGACAACGAAGAAATCCCCCGCCGAATTGTTTTTGGGCAGGAAGATAATGACCCCCTTAGATAAATTATTTTATGTGAAAGATAGAGCGCCGGAATTTCAAATTGGTGAAATAGAAAAAATGTTAAAGGAGGCAGAAAAGTGCTCCCGGGAAGCGCAAAAGAAACAGAAATATTACTATGATTCAAAAAGAAGAACCGTAGAATATAAAGTGGGGGAGGAGGTGTTGAAACAGGCCCATGCACTTTCATGCGCAGCAAAAGATTCGGTCGCAAAATTTTGCCCAAGATGGCATGGCCCTTTTGAAATTACAAGAATAGTTGAATGCCGTGCATATTTAAAGAATGAGAAGGGCGAAGAGACTGTGGCAAATTTCGATCAAATCAAACATTATTATCGAAGAGCTAATAATAATATTTTGAAAGACATTTTACAGGGTCCAGCCTCACAGAATTTTTCTAAGATTCAAGAGCCCCAACCAGGTCCCTCAACAACAAGAGAACCCAGTTTGAAAAGGAGGTTACCAGAAGAGAGGAAGCCGCAGCCGAAGAAAAGACCACCCCAGAAACAAAAACGAAAAAACACTAAGCAACAGTCTCAGCGACCAAAGCGTCTAAGGAAGGAACGTCCAAATGAAAACACTATGAAAGCTCCACCACTACGGAGGGAACAGAACGGCGAGAAGCGAGCCGCCGAAGGTGCCAACCCACAACGAAGGAGCCTACGAGTGCAGGAGAAGGAACGAGCCAGTCTGGAGAGGGAGCAAAGACTTCAGCACAAACGGAAAGCGCCACCCACCATTCGTCCCAACAAGGTGTTTCTGGAGGAAAGAAGATCGACCAAACGAAAGGCGGCCCCAGAGTTTCAATCTAGGAGTAACAAGCAAAGAATAGCCCAAGCCACAGTATATCCAACCTTTCAGGAATGGACAAAAAAACGCCTAAAAGACTGGCAGAAAGATAAGTAGATTCTTTATTTTCTTTTAAAATTCACACAGTTATGTTTCTGATTTAAGTGCAAGTTGCAGATTTAAAAGGGAAGTTACCCGAGTCAAAAGCCGGTTGCCGAAAGCGTAAAGGACACGCTTGAAGGAACAACTTAATTATGCAGCGGAAGAAATTCGAGAGTTCAGTTGAAAAACTGTGAGACTTCGTGAAATGTTCTTTGTAATCCAGAACATGGGATTCATCGATTTTAGTCAAAAGACTCTCTGTAAATAGGAAATTGAATTGTGTTAATTAAAAGCAACTAGTACGTAAGTTGTATAGCAAAACTGTTGTATTATATTTTTCTATGTATAAATAATGAATGCATTTAATGTAAAACTGTTTTCTATGTAATGCATGATTTGTTGTAAGCCTTAAGCACTGGTTTTGTTTATATCGAATATTTTGGAAAAGCGTAAAGGATACGCAAGTTAAAATTAAAATGTAATGTAAAAGCGTAAAGCGCGCTAAATTAGAAAGTGAATATATAAGTGTTATTTAACGCAATGAGCATTTAAAGAAAATTTGAATTGAAGATTGAAAGAATGAATTATATGTATGAAATGCAATTGAAATGTTTGAATGTTGTACGTAGTGTTCTCTGGTTTCACACAAAAGTTTAAAGTTCATTTCATGTTAGAACCTCAGGGCATTTCAGATTTGTTTTAGGGGAGGTCTGAGGTCTTGAAAGTCGAAGAATTAACCCCAATAGAATTGAAGTCAGGTGGTAGTTGTGAACACTTGACAAAGTAAAACTGCGTGTTTTTCACAAACACCACATTTGGCCAGAGAACAAGGGGGAAGTTTTAAAAATGAATGAGTGTAAAATGAATGCGTTTGGCGAAAAGCGCTAATAGAAATTAAAAAACGCGAATACCTAAAGCGCGAATAAAAAGTCATTACGGAAAGCATCAGAGGAAGGGAATGTTGTACTTTTCAGGTGAAATGTACTTATAACATGAAATTAAAATTTATTTCCTTCCAGATTGGAAGGAACCAGATAGAATCCAGCCAAATTCCTGATGGATCTTTTTGATGTGAAGACGGAAAAAGATATTCTATGTTAAAATATCTAAGACACAAACAGAGATTTAAACTAAATTTAAAACTTACAATTGTAAAGGATGGCGAATAGGAAGGAAAATTTAGATTTAGAATTTAGCATCTTCACTAAAAGCCGATTTTAGGCTACTTAGTTTCAGACTACTAAATTCTGGGAGCAACTTTGTAGCATTCATTATTTTAATTAACCAAATTATTTTTAGTTTGAACTTTCCTATCGAATTCTCAAAGTTTCAGTTGCTGCCCGAATTTAGCGCGAGTGAGATATTTATGCAAATCGCATATATCTGTTAGCAGTTAAAAGGCAGGAGTTAACGAGGGGAAAGACAGAGCCTTGGATTTATCGCCGTAAGGCTGTGCGCGCAAAGATTTCCTCTGTCTACTGAAAGTTCGCCTTCATAGGCAATTTGCAATTACCAGTGTTTGCTAGTGAAATTCGCATAATTGCATTTCACTAAGAGTTAAGCTTCCGTCGCCGTCCTACTTAGAATTAAGTTAGGGAATTGAATTTGTTAACACACCTTATTTTCATATTATTTTAGTTCAGCCCAAGTAGTGGCTTACTCTCAATTGGAAGAGCTGTAAATATTTGAATTAAAGGGTCACTTTTAAACCCTCCTTCTGACTTTGTAGTTTCTGCAACACTAAAGGACATAGCCTAGATTTGCTCACTGTCCTCCACATAAGGTTTCACAGTTTATGCTCACGAAAAGAGTCAAGAGGTTGAAGGAGGAACCTTATACAGGTAGTCTCGCAAACAGTCATGTCCGGTCAGACGTCTAAACAGAGCTACCGCTGCCTTTCTTGGAAAACTGGGAATGAAAGTTGTCTCTTCCTTCAGAATCCTCCAACTCTTATCCATAGCACGTTGAATCGTATCCTGCTTAAGAATTTTCTTAAGAGTCAGGTTAATAAACAGTTTAATCGTATGAGAAGAAAGTGGACGATTAATGCGTTGCATTATCAAAGGGCCTTTCTTAGCCAATGTATGAACTTTTTCATTTCTCATAATTCCCACAGGGAGCTGGAATCCATTGGAAAGAAATTATGTGTGCCATTTCCTTAAGTAAAGGCCTACAGTCTAAAATTCTTTAGCAAATATTTTGTTTATTCAAAAGAGCTTGAAGCGCACTTTCGGAATCTGGCAATATGACTGCCTTTACAAAAGAGTGGCTACGAGTCGACAGCAGTTACGGCAGCAATAACTGCGATTTCCCAACCAAAGGCAGTAAGTAGTCAGAGGGTCGATTGGTAAGTAGAAGCTAAAAAGCTCGTTATGGATACCTGTTCCAGCACCTAGCGTTCTCTCTAACATAGAGCCGTCAGTGTGGACACGCAAACACTCATTTTAAGAATAGCGAACCCCAGTAGTTTTCATTGCAATAGATCTTAATTGTAAATCGCTCATTTCATTTTTAACAACTCTTTGGATAAGATTTATATTCAAATTCAAGATGTCCAAGGGACAATGGGGAGGAGGTAAAATTAGATAATCTCGGTCAATTCTAAAGCATCAGATTCTCTCTGAGCAGCCTGGATAAAGGCAGTTTGAGTTTTAAGATTTTGAGAAATTTCATTATTATAGTTCCTACAAAAAGGGTTGTTGGGCAAATGCACCAGCTTCTAGTGTAATAGGATCGCTTTTCTTCTAATACAATCATGAACAGCTTCTAAACCGGTTAAAAGCTGCATTGCAAGAATAGTAGTAGATCTCACTGTCCCAGTAATTATGCGTAACGCTTGTTTCTGGAAGACTTCGCTCTGGACCATATTCTCTGCAGCTGTGATGAGGATCTCGCTGCAATGACCAATAATTGGTTGAATGTATAACTTGTAAGTAGTCATCAATGTCTCTCTGTCGCAGCCCACCTTGAGCCAGTCAGACGTTTTAAGACAGAAAGTATTCTCACAGGTTTTTTTTTTCAAATGTTCCCCATGTTTCCTCCAATTTAAACGTGGATCAAGGATGCAACCCAAATATTTTGTCATATCATTATGTTCAACATCTGCACCCTTATATGTCAACTTCGGTGTAAAATGCGGCGTGTTTAGAGTGAAGAACTCGCACGTGCTCTTATGCTGATTAACTCTCATACCATTTTTAGACACCAATGTTCCAACTCTTTCAGAGCACTATTATGAGTCATATTTAAACCATTTTGCTTCTTTTTAAAAGCATCACTCCAGATAACCAAATCGTCGCAAAAACGGCAGAATCCACTCACGTAGCCAGAGTGTTCGGTAAATCGTTAATAAAAACATAAAAAAGAATTGGGCTGATGACAGTTGCCTGTGGAAGACAAGTTTCAGTCTGTTTAAATCTATAAATGTCACAGCCATTTCTAACAGCTGAAAAATCCTGTGATAAGAAATTCTTATCCATAAAAACATCCTGCCATTTATTCCCGAGTTCTGTAATTTCTGAATAGTACTTAGTTTCCATATTTTATTATAAGCTGATTAAAAGTCTATAAATGTTGCCAGGACAGACAAGCGATTGTCTAAAGCATCCTTAAAATGGCTTGATTAGCATAAGATACCCGTTGGACAGTGGACTATTATTGTCTGAATCCAGCTTGTTTAGGAGACAAAAGACTGTTACTCTAGAGAATATCATCTTTCCCGTAATCTTTGACAAAACACTAATCAATGCAATAGGTCGATAGCTTTTAATATTATCTGCAGGTTTATCCTTTTTTCAAAATAGGGATAATAATGGCTTTTTTCCACATATTGCGTATATGCAAGCTCCAATTATGATTAGAAATAGACAGAAGGAACTTTTTAACATTATATCCTATATGTTTAATAAACTCTGGATGTATATTATCTGGGCCTGAACTTTTTCCTGTCTTAAGAAATCAATAGCTTCTTATAGGTCTAAAATGTCATAGTCTCTATTAAAAATCCAAATCCCAACGTCCTATGGGAGTTCTTGATCAATATCTTCAATAGCGTTTGATCTCTCTTAAGTTCACTAATCAAACGTTGATTAGAAGCATAAAATTTATAAGAGCGTTAGAAATATCCTTGTCAAATTTTAAAGCATTTCCTTTAAAAATGATTGGTACCCTTGAGGAACGGTAGTAGTCACGTTTCAGTTTATTTACAAATTTAAAATCCTTAACTCTGTCTTTACGATAGTCAATATCATTTATAAAAATACTAAAACTCTTGCGCTTTCCTAAATTGGTTTCTTTATTGAT
>KK121198.1:240398-265669 GCA_000611955.2 Stegodyphus mimosarum
CATCTTCCGGGTTGTTAGAATTTTTAGCCTTGGTACGGGCCTGAACCGACTGTTCCCTTAACAGAATAAGTTGATCAATCCAAAAGGGATTGTAGTTGCATTGTTTACCTCTAGGTATCCAACGTTCAGCAACTGTTGAAATGGTATTTCAAAAATACGACAAGGAGGAATCTGCAAGAACCTCCAATTCACCCCGGTAGGCCTTTCAAACGGCTTTCCTAAAATTCCCCCTCTTAAAAAGTACAGTTTGTTTGTTAAATAATGTTTTCGCCTTAACTCGTAATGAAGTAACAGTAATGCGATGACCAGAGACAGGAGCATAAATTTTTTCTCTGTTCGCCTCATTTGCTAAATCGCTTGAAGCCAAAGTTAAATGAATCCTGAAGTTGTTGGTATTATAATAGAAAACTATTTCTAAAATGCATTCATATTTTATTTTCCCCATCATAAAAAGAAACAGTTATAAGATTTACAGAAGTCTAAAACCAGGAGACAAAACATCCACGCAACGCCTGTTTCACCATTGTCAGTTATCATTCAATGTCTGTGCACTTCATCGTTCTTCTGTTGTTTGTATCAGTGATTGCTTTCCTGAAAATCTTATTTAAATATTTTACTGTTGCTATTTAGCATTTCCTGAACTCTGTCTTCTCGTGATTACATTTTATTTACTGTTTGTCTATTTTCTACTGAATGCTGTATTTCCTCCAGCGGCTGTTAGGTGGCGGGCCTAAAAGTAGTGGGGTTACAGACTCCCTGTCTGGCTCGTGACACTTTTTGGCGAAGAGCCTAGCAGTATATTTCTCTGACCTGCCTTGTCTCTGGAGAGGTGCTACACTCCCACTCTTTCTTGAAACTCTTAGTTCATAAGAAAATAAAGCTGACCTGTGATAAGTCCCAAGGACTTCATCTGGTTTAGCAGGGTCAGCATGTTAATATGTTATATTATTTTTTATATATTTTTATTAATTTATGCATTTATGTATTTTCATACTAATTTTGTTACCTTAAATTAATTTATTGTACTTTTTTTAAAAATTTTTGTTTGTTTATTTCCTGTTGGACCGATAACCCTCTCCTGATCTAATTTTTGATGCAATTATTAACTCTTGATTATTTAATTAATTTCGCTGGGACGATTTTAATAATTTAAGACCACATTTCGAGGCTATTCTTCTGACTAGATTTCCCATTTAATGCTTGCAAATAGAAACAAAATTGAAACTATCTTTCAAATCAGTGCAAGTCTTTCAAACAGCAAGCGAATTAAACTACATTAATTATTTAGTCCAGCAAGCTGAATACATAATAGCGCAGAAATTGACGTTTTAATGATGTTCGTATGAACCCTCATCAGCTACATTTCTCTAGCACAATACTAATTTTTCGTCAGATTATTAATCTTCGTCTAGATGCTACTTTGACTAGCAAAATCGACATTCAGATTGTTCTTTCCATGACAATCTTTTTGATTATTTCTTTGTATAATGTAATTTTTATTTCCTTGCGCGAAATAAAGGAAGTACTGTAATCGCGGAAAATTTCGGTTAGCATATTTCAAAGGAATATGGATTTTAACCGTTCCCGAAACATGTTAGACTATTTTTATATGATATTTTTACGTACTGACAAACTAAAGAAATCTTTATTCCCAAACGGATTGTAAAATGGATTCAAAATAGACTTTTTCGCGATGTCTGTACGTAGTGATGTACTTGTCAATCTCGCATATCTCAAAAATGATTAGCCGTAGAGCATTGAAATTTTGTACATGGAACTCCTATATCATCTAGCTGTGCACATCGTTTTTTATGCACAATTAGTAACACCAAATATATATATATATAACCGCCCTCTTTATTCGCCTTAAAAGTCTTTACACGGCCTGATTTATGTAACCATTGCTCATAGACATATACTTCCAATTACAGAAGTGTTTCAAATGACGCAAATATTCATCATTTAGCAGTTTCAGATTTTAAGAACATCAGAAAAATAACGAGATCTAACTTTTAATACGGTCTCCTGGTTCCTATGCTTATATTTGGAAAAATTTTATACACGTTATGGTAAAATAAATACTCAAGAAATTTGACTCCCGACGATCAAAATTGACCACATATTTAATTTCAAAATTTGCAATTTTTTATGTCATTTTCAACTTGCCTTCAGGGATCAATTATTTAAATTAGAATTTATCGACGAAAGTGAAGGAGAAAGCATTTATTATTGAATACGCCGTACAAGGAAGTCGTAATATTAGATTCTTTGTTAGTGATGTAATTAAAAACATTTCACAACTGTTAAGAAACTTTCTTCTTTCTCAACGCGTGACTTTGAGGTGCAGTTTGAATGCACGTCCATAACACAGAAGTTCGAAATTTAGAGCTCCCCGGAAATTCTATTTACCTTAGAATGTTTAAGGTTTTGTAAAAGTTTGATGGTGAAAATGTAAAAATTTCCTTTAGCAACTGAATCTATTGTTATCAGAAGTTAATTAAACTCTTCTCAGTAAATTTTGGTCATTTGAATGGATTATTTCGAAACACAGCATCATTGTATATATTGTACACATACGTAATAAGACAGACAGTTTAAATCTCAGTTTAAGAGAAAGAGCAGTTTGGTGGTTTGAAGACAACAGAAATAAACCTTGAAGCAAAATAATCGAAATTATTATAATAAAGAACGGAACTTTGAAATTATTTTTTCCAAAGTTAAGTTTTCTTTATTAAAAATTTTTGATATGCTATTAACTTTCCAAAAGTCTTTATATTGCTGAAAATAACTGTTCTTTCAAGAACACAAACCTTTTGACAGTTAAATAAAAGGTACTATTTTTCCTCTTTTTAGGTACACCATCGGAAATCAATTACCGATTTCGTATTACAAAAATTGGCTTTCTAAAATGATATTGTTACTGCTTTGTCTAAAGTAATTAAAGCTGAAAAAGTAAAAAAGTTCTCAAAGACTAAAACAGAGCTGACGGAAAATTTCGGAAAAAAGGACTCTTGAGTAAAGAGCAATAAATTTATTTTTCCTTTGTTTCACGAGAGTTATATTTTTATGTACTCTTTTCTTCCTCCATTCCTTATCTCAGAGTTTCAGGAATAAATCGATGCCATCACCTTCGGTGAGCAAGTTATTTCAATGCCGATGAAAATAATATTCACTGACTAAAAACATTTTTTGAGAGATCAAAAGCTTCAAACACTTTATTAATCATTTGGCAAAGATCTCTTAAAAGCTGTAGCTAAAAAAATTGCTCTTGTTTAACGTTCCTGTTCACGTTATATTATTTTTTAAAAGATTTGGGCCACCATTTTGTTGAGTGGTCAAGAAAGCTGACTACTGAGAGTTTTACCAGATTCGATCTCAGGCGAACGGGCTGTAGAGATGGGCAAACTGCTCTTTGTGGTATCGGAGTAGAACAGTTAGCTGACTGAACTAAATCAGTTCTTTGTTATGACTCACCAGTCACTAGCAAAAAGTTTGATGAAAAACATCAAGGAAAAAAAAAAGTGATGACCGAGAAGTTGTTTCGGGAACAGTTTCGAAGGACTCAGGAATGAGAGAAGAAAGTCGAATGATAAGTGAAATCTGTAGAATGGACGCAATCAAGCACTAGTTCCCTGAACTGATTTCTTTCAGTTGTAGTTTTGCTATTTTTCTTAAGACCACATTTCTACATAAAGCTTTCAATAAAGTCCTAAAATACAAAAAAAAATCAAAAAGTTGAGAAATGATAAAAATTAAGTTTAATTTTGATATAGGAGAATGAATTTCTATTCTCAGAATTCTCTTAATGGCACCACCTACTCTTAGCATGCTTCCAATAAGAGCTCTCACTTAACTATCACCTTGTTTTCTGGAATCAAAATCCATTCGTGTATTGAAGTGATTTGGTGTTTAAAATTATCGCAACCTACGATGTATTGCCGAAACTGTGGGGGAGAAAAAGAGCTCTCATGCGTAGTAGAAGAGAAAACAAGTGTCTTATTTGATTTTATAGATGTGATGTAAACTATAATTCCATGCATATAGCGCTCATTTGCTTTGTCATTTTCAAATAGCTTTTAAAAGTCATAGAACACGTATAAAACATTTACGAAGAGCAACTCTTTAGAAAAAATTATGCTTCGTTTTGTCACATGATATGAACCAACCAGTCACCACGGATCACTTTGGGGTTATCATGTAAAGGACGAAATGATTTCTAAACTGATGGTTGATGATTGTGAATTCGCCGCTGATAGCTAACTGTGGTTGAAAACGAACAGCTTACAAATTTTTGCTAAGGGAAGGAAGAAATCGTGCTTTTTCATTCTGTGGTAAAGCGAGTAGAAAAATTGTTTGAAACAGTTGCTTGTCTCAAACAAATGGATGGGTAATCGCAGCTTAATACATTAAATTTTTTTACTGTGTATGAAACATCACTTTGCTCTAAAATAGTCACCAAATCTGAATGCTAATTCAACAGTTTTATTATTTTTTATTTGTTTGATTTTATCGAGCTGTAAAAAAGCAAATTTTAATTGAATTTGCTGTATTTCGACAGTTATTACAATTGCATTTGAGTACTAACTTATTTATGTTTGTCTCAAAATGCTTTACTCAAAAGGAATTTCCGGTCTTTAGATATCATTTATGGCTAAAATCTGCTGGAAGCAAGTAAGAAGTCGTTAACACCTGTTTCGAAACACAGTACAGTTAATTTTTCTTGTTTTTACGAAATGTGTGACACAAAAGGCAAAGAAGCTTCTGCCTTTTGCGAGAATTTCACAAAAGTGTTCTATTTTCTGGAAACGAAATATTCTTTTTAAGTTTTGACAGCAGGGAATCTCGTTAAAAGTACATAAACTATAACCGCTGTAACCGTTGCGCACTAGAACATTTTAAATGCATGGAACTGTCCGAAAGTGCGTAAACAGGATGAATTTATATTCGGGGAAATGGTTATGTTGGTGGAGGAAAGATCTTCACAATCTCCGAGTATCAATTAAAGTTTTTTTCGGAAACCTTCTGCCTGTGATAATAGCTTTGAGAAAATGTTGCAAGAGAACTGCGGGAGAAAATGCACTGTCATAACTATAGATACTAATATAAATTTAAGCAGTTGTGAACGATAGTCATATACTTACGTACGTTTTCTAATATGATTTTTTAGTTGAATTTTCTAAAAAAAATTTCTAGAACTTCCAGAACTTTTGGATAGAAAATAGAGCATTTTGAAGCTTAGAAACATCAACAATTCAGGGAGACTCTCCCCGAGATACGAACTTTGGATTTTCACACCGCTGGCGAGACATTCTGCCAATTACACGACGAAAATGAAAATTCCTTACATTGTTTTCCATTTAAGGGATAGCTAAGGTCAAAGGGAAGTCACCAGATATAATGATGTTGAATTATCATACATCACATTTTAGTCGAGGGCCGCTGAAAAATGATTTAGAAATTTTTCGAGCAGGGAAATTGAAAAAATCAGCGATGATCTCGCAATTATTCGAACAACGGCTTTCCGATTCTCATCTGATCATGCTTTAAAATTGACCACCAAGACACCATATGAAGAAGGAGAAAATTTCTTACAAGGTCTGTGTGAGAAAGTGTATACACCCACCCACACACACATATATATATATATGAGATAGAGAGAGAGGCAGAGAGTGATAATGTAATGATTTATAAACTGGGCGAGAAGACGCAAATAATTTTAATCATAGCCGATGACTTTATACATGGTGCTGGATTTGAATAATTTTTAGACAATAATAACCCATAATGTTATTCCTTGTCACATTTTTAAGTCCACACAGTCACATTTTTAAGCAATAAAAGATATATCAAAGCGATGAGACATGATCTAGCCTGACAAGGCTGACGATAAAAATTGAATGCGCATTTCAGGAAGGCTTAAAAAGACTTTTCTTTTCACCATCGACGGAAAAGCTGGCCCACGGGGTTAGGTGCTTTTCAGCCTGTTGGATCCCGTCGATGGAATTTAAAGTATACACTGGTGTGAAAAATTAAGGACCAGACGGTTTTTTCAATATAACTTTGTACAAAAACTTTCCAAATCAACACATTTAATACCGTAAGATCCCCAATACGTAAGGACATGAGTAATGTAACCAACACTTAATAAAAGAGAAATCGGAGGTATAAAAAAAAGCTTTATTGAAAAAGTAGCATGGAGTGCAATGCGACTGAAGACCGAAACATCCCTGTGATGGGTGTACAGCAAGAAGCATCCGGTCTTTAATAGGGGATATGATCTCCTCTGACTGCTAGGCAGGTTTCACAGCGCCTGCCCATGCTGAGAATGAGGGTGTCAATGAGTTGTTGAGGCATTGCTGCCCATTCGTCTTGCAGCGCAAATCGAAGCTCCGGAATCGTTACTGGTGGTAAGGTACGAGCTGCCAAACGTCTGCCTAGAAAATCCCATACATGCTCGATGGGATTGAGATCCGGAGATCGTGCCGGCCAATCCATACTTTCAATATCTTCACTCTGTAAGAGCTGTTCGGCAGCTACTGTGCGATGACATGGTGCATTGTCGTCCATGAAAAGGAACAGCGGACCCATAGCGCCTCTAAAAAGACGCACATATGGAAGAAGAATCTCGTTACAATAACGAGTCCCGTTGACTGAACCTGCGTCGAAGATGTGAAGGTCTGTACGTGTACCAAGCATGACGCCTCCCCAAACGAGAACACCGCCATCTCCATACTTGTCCCTTTAAATGATGTTCGAGGGATGATTGCGGCTTCCCCGCTCTCTCCAGATGAGTATGCGATGAGAATCGCTACTCAGACTGAATCTGCTCTCATCTGTAAAGAGTACTCGTCCCCATTCATTGTCTCTCCAATTCCGGTGTTCCCGGCACCACAGAGAACGCCTTCTCCGATGGGCAGGCGTTAGAGGTACACACCGTACAGGGCGTCGTGCAAACAGACCACCACCGTGCAGTCTTCTGGCCACGGTAAAACGCGATATCGGTCGTCCAGTCGCCTGTGTCGTGTGTCTAGCGATTTCTCCCGCTGTCTGCCGCCTGTTTCTTCTGGCCTGTAAGGCAATATACCGGTCATCTGCGGGTGTGGTTCCTCGTGGACGACCACTACTAAACCCCCGGATAGCTGTTCCTGTAGTTTGAAATTGTCTCCAAAGTCGTGAAACGATGCTGTGAGCAATTCCGAACTCTGCAGCCCCACTTGTCACACTGCGGCCTTCCTCCAACTTCCTAATGATTCGACGTCGGGTAAAAGCATCCAGTTGTCGTCTAACAGATTGATTATTCGCCATTTCTCGCTGAGGCAGCAACTCGGTGTGATTGTAACTGCTATACGGCGTGCAATTTCTTTGCCAGAAATACTGATCTTACACCGACAACATGCTTGATACTACTCAGACACTCCCCTATTACCCTATTACGTCTACCTGCATATCTGCGCATGTGCTACCGTACATCACCTTACTTAATCTCCTGATCGGTCTTTCTGTCCGCTCTCCCTCTTCGTTCAGATGATATGCTAATTTTTCGACTTCGTCCTTAATTTTTGCACACCAGTGTGTATATATAAAGAGCTTAGTAGTGTGTCGTCCTGCAATTGACCACGCTAAACGAGGAGCATTGAAATAAGGACCAGAACATGGAAAAAAGGTGCATGATGGGGACTGCTGAGACTAACGGGAACACTTATTATGATGCATGTTAGGCAGACATTTATAAAGTTATGGTACATGTTGAGCATACACTATTATGGTACTTGGTAGGCATGCAGTTATATTAAGGAAATGCTATATAATCAGATACGGATGTAAAGATGAGGAATCCTTTGTTTAAGTTTTGAAGGGGTATGGGCCAAGAGCTCTATGCAATGCTAATGACATAAAGCAGGTTAGGTTTTCAGTGGCGCAGTTTAGCAAAGGTTATTACTATTTTTCGAATAGAGAGACACAAACTAGAGTGAGGAATTTTTTTGAGTTTCATATTTTTTACCTTATATACTATATATATATATGTGTGTGTGTATGTGTGTGTGCGCGTAGTCAAAAATATTTAACTAAAACAATTAATAGCTTACAAAATGCTGCAAAATTTATGTGAATATAATAGAAAAACCGGATTATTAAACTACTCAATGGTTACAACCTACTTATCATAAAGAAAGCAAAAATGAAGGAATATGAGCATAACAATTAACAAAAGTTGCAAATTATTAACAATTAGCAAAAGTTGCAGTTGTGGCAATTAACACATTTGCAAAACAATTAGCAAAAGTTGCAAATTCTCGAGTCTTTATCAAGTAGCAACCAAGAAAATTTTTAACAAAGCCTACCACAAAATTTTAGCCTGATATCTAGCAGAGCAGAATGCATAGCAGAATGTTTTAAATTTTTATAGTTAGAAAACTTATATTAATTCAAAATTACAAGAATTAATAAATTGCTTGCTTCACAGTAAAGAAAAAAATTAAATACACATCATTAGAAAAACAATGAAATGAAGTGTACTCACAGAATTTATAAATCCAAAACCTTTTAAGGAAAATATTGAATTATTGAGCTTTCATTCTTTCAACTGTAATTTTTATGTTTTTCTTTTCTTTCTTTTATATTCAAAATAAATTTAAACAAAAATACATGTTGTAAACTTTAATGTCCGTAGCATATTTCTCAAATATGTATCACTGAAGAAATGGTAATTTCGCATACTTATATTGAAAGAAAACAATTATTGAGCTATATTATAGATAATCATCATTTGCTAACCGTAATCAAAACATGGGTATATAAAGTGGTTGAATATCGCTTTGAGTTGGAGGTTGAACGTACTTTACCGGGGTTTAATGACCTTGAAATCAATTATCTTGTCATACTTAATCTCTTAAAATATTTAAATCACAGAAACTATAATAATTTCTGTAGATTCTTGATGATTCTGTACGGCGCATAGGTAGAATGACAGAGCCGCGTAGATAACTGAGGTTCATTCTGAAGGAAAACTAATAGTTGTGGTTAAAGATAAGAAGACACATTTTATTTCTCGACACTTAATTATTCTTTACACATTCTCAATTCCTTATAATTTTGAGTGTGAGACGCACTGCACAGTTTCGTATATCTTACATCTTTTAAAACATAGGTCAAAGTAGAGCGATAAACACATTTTGCCAGTAGCAAGCGGAGCGAGAAAATGATCTGCCTTCTCAGGAATAAGATAGCTAAACGATCGATGGGTATTAGTCATTCCCAAGAATGCATTAAACTGCAAATGTACTGCCATTTCAAAAATCTGCAACATGCTTGAAAAGGTAAGTTTGATATTTTGGAATAAAATCCATGGGCATTAGGTTTGTTGAGCCTGCATTTATTAATGAACTCCCAAATTCATTCATATCTTCTTGGATATTTGGCATGCTTGACCATATTTTTCCTGCTTGGTATGCTGGATTTTAAAAGTAGGGTACTTCGCCTTTCTTAATTACTTAATTGGTCCTTACGTGTTATCGCATCCACCTTGGTATAAGTTGCCAAATTTTCAAAATGTGCAAAATCTGGCAGCCACGCTTATAAAAATCTTTCATTCCAGCAACATCGCAATTTTCATATGCGTTCTTTTTAGTGCAAAGGGGCTTTGTCCCTGAAGGATTATTGTTTTCGTTTTGGCATTTTGCGTCGGAAACATTAAACGTCGGTTCACTTTTCAAACTGTTGCCACCAAATATTTCAGCCCTGTATTATATTTAAAGACATTAAATAATGAAGAATGTGCATAAATGTATGCATTTTTCTCGCATTGTGATAAAACGACGGTACCTAGAGTCATCGAATTTTGAATGGCGTAATCCTACTGCTAATATGGGCATCTGGAAGCCCAAATTTGAAATTTGTTTTATTATCTATTTCATATTTTGTAAACCTTTTACGAGTTTTTGATTACCAAACTCATGGATTTCAAAGTGAGCAATGGCAACGTTGTACAGAAAAAACATGTTTATCTACAGCGCGTGAGACTGTGTATCGGAAATTCTAAAGATATGCTCAATTTAAAATTATTTTGCAATATTGTTCTTGAACTGAATTTTATGGTTTAGGTGCGAAGAACATGATATTTAAATATATAAAGGCAAGACACAAAACGTTAAAAAAATTCCCCTTTGGGCGTAATGTAAAATATGAAAGCCTTCAGTTTTTTTATTGGAAACATTAAAAATCTGGATCACTTTTCAAACTGTTGCCAGCAAACATTGCAGCTCTGCATTATATTTAAAGAAATTAAATAATGAAGAATCTGCATAAATGTATGTATATTTCTCCAAATGTGATAACACTACGGTACCTAGAGCCATCGAATTTTGAATACCGTACGCTTCCACCCGAATATGCGCATCTAGAAGCCCAAATTCGGATTTTAGAATCTGGTTTATTATCTATTTCATTTTTGCAAAACTTTATCGAATTTTTTATGAACAAACTCAAACGATTTAAAAGCGAGCAATGGCAACACTATACGGGGAAAATAAACCGTTTTATCTAAAGCGTGCGGAACTGTGTATCGGAAAGTCTAAAGATATACTCATTTTAAAATTATTTTGCGATATTGAACTGAATTTTATGGTTTTAGTGCGAAGAACATAATATTTATTTAATAAATAAAAGTAACACACAAAACATTAAAAACGCCCCTCTGGACGTAATTTAAAATCTGAAACCTTTCAGATATTTTTTGTCCTTCCAATTTCAATCCTTTTTATAAACAAATCGCAAAATTTTTCCCTTTAATTTTAAAATGTAAGATTTTGGAATTTTCCAATAATGGAAGAAACAGCGGGAAAATTTCTACAGTAATACAGAAATTTGACACAAATTTTCTACAAGATAAAACGAGGAAATTCATTTAGTAGATAGCCGCTGTTGGCGAAGTTTGAGCGATGTGGAGTTTCTAAAATTTTCTAATTCTATACTTAGTTTCTTTTTTAAGCGAAATCAGATCGCTATGCATTTAGGGAAATTTTTTAATGTATCGCGTAATCCTTGCCTAATAACTAAAACTTGCATTTTAAAATGCTAAATATGGCGTTTATTTATACTCATGAAAATCACTAGCTTGCATTGATAAGTAATTTTTTACCTTTTTATCTGTATGAAATCGCGAATTTGCGCTAATTTGCGCTGGTAGCACTAATATTTAAGTAATTTAGTTTTATCAGCGTTATTTCGTTTTCTTAGTTTTATCAGCGTTAATTCGTTTTTAATTAAATATAAGAGCTAGTCGCACAAGCGGAAAGAGTTATTATTGCCATTAGTTAAACTCTGATTTCTTTAAAAATAATACATTTAAGTCCATAAATGTGTAAAATTTATTATTAATAAATTATTATTTACCTTTAGCCTAGTCCGAAGAAACCAGAATTATGTGTATGAGTGAAACTTTAACTGTGTTAAAAAAGAATTATTACTTTGAAGTACGTCATTGCCACTGGCATGAATAGGAAATGAGAGCTAAAGTACCTGCTCAAACTTTAATGAGAATCTTTTTCGCTCATTACGCGTATCAATTTCTGAAGAATCAAATATCATTGAGAATAGCAAAAACAATCTATTGTTTTCGAGCACGTTTTAAGAAATGAGATTCATATATACCAGTACTTGTTTCAAAAGTGTCTTTGGGAAAGTTTAGAAAAATTTTCTTCATTTAAAATTTAATAACACTTCCTTAGTAATCGCTTGTGTTTGATTTGAATAATTAAAGGAAATCTTATACTATCCGGATTAATTATTTTTTAACTGATTAAAG
Organism: Stegodyphus mimosarum; assembly: GCA_000611955.2. Taxonomy (NCBI): domain Eukaryota; kingdom Metazoa; phylum Arthropoda; class Arachnida; order Araneae; family Eresidae; genus Stegodyphus; species Stegodyphus mimosarum. The sequence continues at coordinate 252,202 of KK121198.1, forward strand.
ATACAGTCAAATACCAAAAATCCGCCGACTTGAAATCCGCCAACTCCTGAAATCCGCACTGCCTCTCAAAATATAAACACTGAATTTATAGGTTCCAGAAACCGCAGAATGGAGAATGAAATACCGAAGAAAATATATTTATCCGATAATGACGTCATAATTACCGAATAATAATGATTCTGTGTTAGTGGCAGAAAAAAGATCTTAGCCCAGATGAAGTTTTTAGTATGGATGATGTGCTCAGATAAAACAACACTGGCATATCAGATAACCGATAATGAAATTATTGGCTCAGTTTTGAAGTCCACACAGCAAGAAAACGATTCCGACACCGACACAGGTAATGAATTTGATAGGAGTAAGAAAATATCTTTTAATGAGGGTTTGGAACATGGTGAAAAATACCTAAAATATTTAGAACAACAGAGCTGTATCACAGAGCAAGAGATTATGACCCTGCAGAATTTACAAAAAAATTTACTCAGGAGCACTAAAGATTTAAAACAGACCTCTATCAGAAAAATTTTGAAAGAAGTAAAAAAAAATGAAATATGCTTTATTAGTATCCCTTATTTTTACACGTCTCTATTGTATATGTCCTCAATGCTTTAAAATATTCCTGTAATCACTAATATAAATGAATAATATAATAAATATATACATATAATAATTTAAGGCATATAATAATGACGAATAATAATGACTAATAATGTATATTATTGTACATAATAATTTAAGTAAATGTATCTAATATGCCTCATTTATTTTGCACTTTTGGTCTGAATATTATGATTTGGCTTTTCAGCCCTGAAATCCGCAAAACCTCTGGTCCCAAGCATTGCGGATTTCTGGACTACTGTATTTAGTTTCATCTTTTATTCACTTATCTTAGTTCATTCACTGATCCATAAATTACGTAAAACAAAACAAAATAAAGTGACTTGATAAAATAAGTCTAACTGAAGCTCTAAGCTCCTCAACCGAACGAAAGCTTTACTTAAATGATTTAATAGAATGGGACTAAAAATGTTATGTTATAGGCTTACCAGACGCCCCGCTTTGACTGGGAATCTCCCGGTTTGAAGAAGAGCTCCTGGCCATTTTGGGATTTTATCCTGGTTAATTGGTAAAATTTAAAAGTGCCAAATATACCCGCAAAATCATTGCATGTGGGCTTATAAATTTAGGTGTTTTATTTTTTCATCCAGATTTTTTTTACAGAATTTATAATAGCAACCTATGAGATCCAGGTATTTTTATTTCATTCTTTAGAGTGTTTGTTCTAATTAGAGTTGACGATACCTGGAATTTAAACTAGCCACGTCATTGTTGTGTCTGTCCTATCTCAGTTGAGGTCAACTTCCGAATCAGCGTTTGTGATTATTTTTTACTATACGTTAAATTACTTTAATGTCCAAAATGCCAAAAAAGTAAAATGTGTGTTTACTGTTGAATCAAGAAAGGTTTATCAGGTTTTGGAAAAGATTTGTGATCATACTAAAAAACTGAAATGCAAATTGTGACTTTGAGAATTTTCAGTAGCTTATGATCCGCGATCGGACATTACAAATCGTTTGAAATATGCAATATGTAAAGCAAGCGCAGTAGCAGCGGCAGGAACATCCTGAGATGTATTATCATATTTTGAAGGTTCCGACTTAAGTGGCAAAGAATATTTTTTGTAGCAACTAAAGCTACTTTTGCGTTCTACGTTGCTATTTACAATCACAGGTTTAAGTCCACCTTCTCCTCTTCTAAACTAATTTCGAAACATTTTTAAACAAATAAATATTAGTAATTTAATAATAACGTGGTTCAATTGAGCTAATAATAATTTCTTAAAAATCATTAATTTTTTTGTTATTGACTTCTTTGTTTAGTCTTTTCAATTATAGATACTTATCCCTATGTAGTTATATCACAGTTATTCCAGGACATTTTCCGTTAGGGGTATTTTCTCAAAATTGTCCCGGTTTGAGAAAAACATATTATGGTAAGCCCAGTTGGGGCAATGCGGGCTAAGTAACCTTCTATAGAATCTGTGTTAATGCCACGAAGAAGTTAAATATATTTTTTTATGCAGTATTCGTGGGTACAAAGCAAGTATTGTCAATGAAACGTTTTTAATATGTATCACACTAGTTCGTAGTTTGTTCATCGAAATAACGTATTCAGAAATGTATTTCTTATGTTTAGTAAACGATTATCAAAGACTAAATAAACTGTTGATAAAAGTATGAAATGAAATTGGCGCATATATCTTATTATGAGCAAATAGTTTGGCATATGTTATCCTGCAACGGAAAAGATCCACGTAACGTGCCGGGTAAACAGTAAGGCAAACAGACTTTCGCAAACCAAGTTCTTTAATTTTTACTTTAAAATAAACTAAAAATTTTAACAAATGAATAAAAATTAAAGAACATGAAAAAAATCTGAAACTTTTCAGATTTTATATTACTCCCAAAGAGACGTTTTTTCGGTTACTTACACATACATGTTTCGAGAGAATTTAGGCTAATGTTCCTTTGGGCTTAAAATATTTAAAAGCAGCTTATTTTTAGAATTTCCGATGTACAGTCTCACGCCTAGAGATAAAAACGCTATTTCCCGTACAGTGTTGCCATTGCTCGCTTTGAAATCGTTGAGTTTGTAATAAAAAAATTCGTTAAACATTTACAGAATATGAAATAGATAACAAAACAAATTCGAAATTCAAATTTCGGTCCTCCGGGTGCCCATGTTCGGTTGGAGGATTAAATTATTCAAAATTGGATGGCTATAGGAACTGCCGCTTTTTCACAATGCGAGAAACATACATACGTTCATGAAGATTTTTCATTACTTAATTTCTTTAAATATAATACAAGGTGATAATACTTGACGACAACAAAAGCGATACAGCAGTTTATAGTGATTCAACGCGAAATGCCGTTTCACGGGTAAAGCTCCTTAACACTCCGTTGAAGTGAAATGCGACAATGCGGTAAAAAATGCTTTTCGAGTACGTGAATTCTACTTGACGAAAAACGAGAATATTTGTGTGGTATTTTAACTTTTTACGATATCATTTTTTTATTAAAATTGATTTCATTTCTGATAGATTAAAACTTATTTTACTTCTTGCTTTATGTAAGAGAAGCAGAATATTATTATCAGAGAAATGACTGCAGCAAGGAGATGCAAATAAATTAATTGAAAAAATGCACTTGAACATATCGTAATTTCTTTTAATTACTTTTATAGGACACTTCACCTATGAACTTCTAACCTTCATTGAACCATTCATCCGAAAGCAGAACACTAATTTATATCAAAATATCCCAGAAAGGATTCGTTTGGAAGATAGGGAAAAGATATCCTAGAAAAGAATCGTTCTATATATCTAACGCTGCATGTATGTAATTTACTTTATTTATGAATTTTGTTGAATAATAATAATTAAAAATTCGCAATTGCATGATTCTATTTTAGAGAGTGAATTTTCATGGGGTAGAATGCCATAATTTTTTTTGCATACTGTATGAACTTTCCTTAATGTGTTGCAATAATAAATAATACAATAAAAAGTATATATTTTTTAAATATATGTAGGTTTAACAGCATTACTAAACTAAGTATCGTACTTAAAAGTATCGTTTATGTTTAAGTTAATAAACAACATCAATTTAAAAAAAATGTTTTATTTTCTGCCATATGTACATATTTTGTATCTTAATGTAACTATAATTACTTCAATTAGTCTTTTATAGATTAATAAAAAGCCACTATCTAAAGGTTTATTTTATAAATTCATTTTTATCTAAAACTCATTAAGTAACTGCATTTTATATAATACTTCTTTTTCTGCGTTAAAAATTGAATTCTAGAATTAGAAAATTTGTTAATGCTCATACAAAAGTTCTTTAAGTTAATAAAAAATTATCATCAAGTCAAGTCTGGTAAGTTCATGTATAAAGTGTCCGAAACGTGGTCATGCGTATTCAGAAAAACAAATATGAAGCCATTAAAATGCCTAGAAGAATTCCATAAAATCAACTACATAACCAGAGAGTTCATTTTCGTATAAATAATAGTTTTCTTAATTTTTAAAAAAATGGTTTACTCGTCTCTACTCATTTAAAACTTAGAACTCACTCAATTTTTTAATTAGGTAAAACAGAAACTTTATATTAATACTAGTATCGCTTTTGCTAGTCTCGCGTCAGCCGAAATAGAATCAGATAATAGTAGTCAGATCATCTTATAAATTGAGCCAAAGTCTCGTCGTCAAAAGGAGGATAATGAACACAATGTTGGGCGACAATTACGCTTTACAGTCAATGAAAAATAAATGCAAGCTTTTTGTGTCCCCCTTCCCCCACCAAAAAAAAAAGTCACTGTAGATTAAAAAATTGGTGTATTCGTACCATCATGAAAGGTGGAAAAAAGTAAGGCAACACAAGTCCCTAGTACCAGTTTGAATTGCCTAATGAGCGTATGTATTACCTCCGCGCTAACGTGTCGTATGGGAAAAAATGTTTTTCACACTTCACCTTCAGGAAACTAAAGAAGCATCTTGGTTACTCTGATAGTGAAGATAAATTTTTCTGTAAATACCTTTTTTTAAAAATACCAACTCCATTGAACACCAGCCCTAGTGACGCTTGAATCCAAAATCCTTAACTCCAGAAGCCAACGTTTTATCCATTAGGCAAAAAGAGCAAACTTAAATTGATGTAGATAGATTTTAAGAAAAATTCAAAATCTGGGATTTTCGAAATCCATCACTATTTTCTCACAACAATCTATTTATTGCTTTAGATTATTGTGCAAAAATCATCAACTCTATATTATTTATGTTTAATTATTACGGTTAATTACTGCTAACAAGCTTAAGAATTTTCCTTTAAGTAATTTATAAAGTTATATTCTATTAGCATATGCATTTTTCATTATTATCTGAAATTTTTATAAAGATTAGTCCATTTGGCTTTTATTCCCCCAAAGAGAATTTTTGAAAGTGCAGTTATTTAAATATCGCGGTATAAACTGGACATTTGAAACGAGATGTCTGAAAGTGACGCGTCAAGCGGCAAAAAGTTGAAGTTAAGTCAACTCGCGCTATCTCCGTCCTAAATATACCACCTCGGAGCGCGCTTTTGATTGGTCAACGCTTTCCGCCCGAACGCGTAATCGCGTTGGTGTGAACTAGGCTTAGTAGTGTAATAATCAACGATTTAAAAAGTGATTCGCCGTTTATAGTGAGACACGACAAAATTCCGGTTTCAGAGCAATAGTCCTTCTGGGCAACCACCCGTTTGGGATAACGATCACTGCTGATTCCAAAAATGTATAACATGTTTTGGTTTGTGTAAAATAATGACAGATGGTTGGTTCACTTTTTAAAGAGTCGGTTTTCAAGAGGTGGCTTTTAAATAGCTTTTGAGTGAGACTTAAGAGTATTTTTTGTAATTATTGCGCTCTGGTTACTTCAACAATATTATTGGTATGCATAAATCTTTTTAAAATTACCGCTTTTAAAACAAGAATACTTTTCAAAGGTTTGAATTCGGAGGAGCATTTACATGAGCATATCCATAGGCGGACCGAAGCTTCTAAAAATAGGTGTGCTTGTATGTATATATACATATATATAGGTATATTTTATGCATCAATCAAACCGTAAATTTATTTTATACTGAAGTGTATTTGGGCGAACTTATTTAATTTTTTTCAAGAAGAAATAAATTATTGTGGCACTGGTTTTGTTTAAAAATATGCAACAATTTGAATTCGTTTTATTTAAAACAATTTCTGATTTTTTTAGTTCTAACTATTAGAAGAAATATAGGTCGACTTAAATTTCCATTTACATTTAATAGGTCCACTTAAATTTTCTGAATACATTTGTAACCATCAGTGTAAGTCTGATGAGATTCTACGCAAGAGAACTTTTATTTATTTAAACATAAGTATGACAACGTATCTAGGATTTATCGTTTCAATGGCTCTTCAAGATTTTTTCCTCAAAAACTTAATATAAATAATGAAAAGCTACTTTTTCTACTTTGACGTAAGAATAGTAACAATAATTATGTGCAGTTTTTCTAAATAAAATATTTTAACCTTGCAATGAGTTTACTGGGAAAAGAGTTAATCATAATGGAAGTTTTCTCTAATTTCAAGGTCGAAAAGAATTTCATTTCTACTAAACATTTTCCAATTTAATTTCCTAAAAGAAAGAAAACTAGGCGAGGAAATATTGTACAACTAAATTTTGAAATGTTTTATCTTTGTGTTGTGTATTCGAAATGGCCTTCAAAATATGTTAAACAAAACTAACGCGACTGTGTGCTAGAAATGAGCTAGTATATATTTTATTCTATTTTTAAAAGGGCCACCAGCAACCTGGTGGTAAAGCCACTGAACCCTGGTGTTTGGTTCGAGGTTCGGATACCGCGAAAGTGCTGGCTGCAGAAATGTTACGTGGTTTTCCGCATATGTAACGTGTATACGATCCAGTTTCTCTTCGAAAGTCCTCCACGAAGGCATCCATTCCGTTAGGCACTAGCCCTCGAGACTTTCCCATAATCACATAAACCAAACCAAACTAAGCCATATTCTATTTTTTAAATATGAGAGAAAGTTTATTAAAAGTGTGGTATTGACTGAAGACGTGAGTATCAAAGAATAGGAAAATATCTCAGTTAAAATGACTTGTATTTTTTGAATCAAAACTAAACGCCATTAGAAAATATTGATTTATTTAAAAATATCTTCTTCTTCGAGGAGTAACTGAAAGCCATTATTCCTAATTTTCGTTTTGATTTTCTGCAAGATTCGGTTTCTTGCATAATTTAACATACAGTTTCTTGATGTGTAATATAAGTTTTTTTAAAGGTCAATTTAAATTTTCGTTCTTTTTTCAATAATTATTTTATTATTGTATTTTTCTCCGTTGAAATGAAATATTCTTTAAAACGCCCTTTTTCACTTTTAAAAATCAAGGCTGTTATTTAATTCACACACACAAGAAGAAAAAAAAGAGATAAAACAGAAAGGTGAATCTTAAAATGCCTCTTTAAAACGTTCTTTAATGCCCATCTGAAAATTAAAAATATATATCAAGAAATAAATCTGAGAACTTAAAAATATATTAAATTATTTAAGCTACATTGTATAAAGTGACGTTATGTGCCTCGCATCGAGGAAAATTTTTCTACCCCCGTTAGACTTACCCAGTTAGGCCGGTAACTTAAAATTAATTCGAACGCAGACGAATGATTGGTTTCTATGTTTCCATAGCATGCAATATCATTTAAATTAAAAGAAGGATTGGCAATCCAGCGAATAACCATTATTAGCAGAAATCTCTCTAGCTGTCAGCAGTGTCTACAAAATTCAACTTAAATTATCTGCAAGATGATAAAATGCTATATTTAAAAACTTCACTACCTTTTGATAAAATGTGCTAGGCCAGTGGAAGAATGGCGGCTGCACACCAGGAGTTCGACCAGCGTTCGATCCGAGGCAAATGGGCTAGCTGTAGGATTAATTTTAGTTATTTATATTATGTGTTATGTGGATACGATCCAATTTCCCTTAGTAAGCGCTCCATGAAGGTATCTCTCTTCCCCAAGGCAGCTGGCCCTTCGCTTGCTTGCCGTATCGGAATCGGCTTACTTAATCTCACATTTGATGGAATTTATTTTCTTATGTAATTCACTTTACACAGAAGAATCATCTTGCATCTTTCCAATCAGTGCACTCAGCGATACAAACTCCATTTTTATAATATATAAAACATATATTGCCAGCATAGAAAATTATCAATATTTAAAATTTTGAAGTGAAACTCTTATTGAATAGATACGATTTTCGAGTAACTGATGTAAGGTGTATGTTAATTTTATAATATTTTTTTCTTTTTTTTATTTTTATTTTAAAACCCCTACCTTTCAATTCTTTTTCCAACTTTCTACCAGAATGAGTTTTCAGAATCGCGTTGAATGCGAATGAGTTAGCAGTATTATTAAAAGGACGTTAAACTTACTTGGAAAGAGAGTGCTTAGGAGTCTTTAGTTGTGCGTGTTTGCCATTTGGCTGCTTCGTCGTTGAATCTATTTCGCTCGGCCGTATTGTACGTGCCTCTTGATAATCGTCGGCTAGTTTAGTTAAGGACCAACTACTACCTTATGTATCTAACTTCGGGTAAGTCTAATTTAGTTAGATTACTTTCTTATTTTCCTATCCTGATTTAAAATGCCGAGTAGTGGATTTCCTGTAAGCCAGAGAAGGGGCCATCTGTTATTATTTCTTTGAGTGAATAAAAGAGCATTTTAACCCTTCTTGAGTCTACTTTGTACTTGAACCTAGCGATAATTCGCTACTTAGTTCACTAGGTTCCTCGACATTTTATCGTAGACAAAGATGCGAGGAAGATTACACTGAAATCGAATAACTTGACAACCTTCACTCCCCGAAAAAAGTTATGAATCGAATAACCTGATAAATTTGAATATTCGTGAGTCGAACAAACATGAGTAAAAAATATCTGTCTAGAAATAAAAGGAAAAATTAAGAGTTTATTCCTATTTATTTTAAGGGAAGTGATTTTTTTTAAGTCAGAGGTGATGATGAATTAATAGAATAATTCGGCATTAAGTGCAAAGCCGATAAATGGACCTTTCAGCGAATCTTCTAGAGAAATATAAGGGTAGTTCTCTGGGATAATGGAAAATTTATGTCTCCGATCCCACTACTCTGTCGATATTCTTTAAAAAGACATATGAGCCACTTGAGGGCTTTTCCACAAGAATAAATCCTTGCGCCTAAATTAGGATTAAATTCGAACTTTGGTTGACATTATGTTTATATAAATACGGTATGAATTTTGTAGATTAAGCATGCAATTTTTTTCATAAGTACTAAATATTTGGTACACTCCAGGTTGGAAAATATCATGGTGAATAAAAATGTTTCCTAATTTGGACCATAAAAGAGAAAACAATAAGTTATGAATACACTGTATCACCACAAATAGGTGCTTATCAGCATATGATTTTTATTTAAAATTTGAAAAAAATCATCAGAAATTAATATTTTTTCATTTTTGTTTTTAATTACAGCATTCCTAGTTCCATGTGTTATTGGAATTAAAGAATCTGTTTTACATATTTCCAAGAACCACACGTAAAACTACTACACACCCACTTTTAGATGTCCCACTAGTGGTCGAGCGGCAAATGCGCTGAACAACGGTAGTTCGATAGGGATTCGAATCCCAGGAAATTGGCTGGTTTCATAAGCGCTTTCGTGGTACTCCGTGTGTAGTAAATGTGTGTAGAGCCAGTTTCGCTTTAAAGGTCCTCCACAAAAACATCCCTTTTAAGCAGATAGATCTTTTATTCCTTGCTATAATCATATAACCCAAGCAAAATAAAACAAAGCCCACGTGTAGAACTACCTGCTTGTCTTCATTGAGAGTACAGAACATTCTTGGAAAGTACTTTTTCCAATGACAACTCTTTAAGTGACGATAAATACCGTATTTTGAAATTTTTGCGTTGTAGGATACATTGACGTCCGTTGTCTTCTAATATTGAGTTTCTTAAACTATGCTAAATGTACCACTAATGGTACATCGCATTATTATTACTGGTACAATTTTTAAGCAAAAGTTGGAAATAAATGCATGTCCAAAATTTCGTAAAATGTCTCTTTCGTTGCATGTCTTGGTACATTATGATATGTGTTTGTACACTGGGCAAAAAGGGGGGGGGCAGTTCTATATCTCCTTTTCTACTGGGCCGATTGACGAAATTCAAATTGCATTTTTCATGTCTCGAAAGCGTGTTTTAGAATATATATTCTTTTTATATACAGAATTGTTCTACTACGGGTATTTTGACACAAAATCAGATTTTTTCTGAACTAAAATGCGAATTGTTTTTTACCATATTTCGATTCTAAGACTCAGATTCCTAAATATTAAATTTTGTAAAATTTGGGGCGAAACTTACGGAGAAATTCAAACATTTATCTTGACTCATATTTTCAGGTTTGCGCCAAGATTAATTGACTTCGCGAATTTCTAATTCATAACAACCTATTTTCTTTCCCCTCTTTTTCATCGTGCACGAGCGGCAAAAAAGTCGTCGTTCATACTCTCAAATAATTTTAACAAAGTGAGTAAACTACATTTGGCTTTATTATCGCTGATAAAATATATGACAGTTTTCAAAATGCGTCATGTATATTTCAGAATATTTTTATAAAAAAATAATTTTTTGCAGGTGTGTCTAGAAATACATCTGATCTAAGATGATGTGAAAAATTTTACAGGTTATAATAGAAAATTATTTTCGAAAAATTTATAAAAAATATTTAAAAATACAAATTTAGAAAAAATCATAAAAAATGAGCGTATTGTATTTGGATTAAGCCTAGTGGAAGAAAGAATCAAATAAATTTAATAAAAGAAGAGATATTAATAAATATGTATAAAAAATGGCATGTCATTATAGAAAAAGTCCGCTTTTGTGTCAGAATTCCTGTATTAGAACAATGCTATATATAATCTAATACATATCCCAAGGTGCGCTTTCGAGACGTGAAAAACGCAAGTCGAATTTCGTCAATCAGCTAAGTAGAACGAGAGATATAGAACTGTCTCATTTTTTCGCAGTGTACATAAATTTTTTATTCATATTTAAAATTTAAATAGCATTAAAACCTCTGTTCTGGAGCATTTCTGTAGACCGTTTGAACATCTCCAAAGTACCTTAATTGTTCAAAAGTACCTTAAATTCGAGTGGTGATAATAATTACTCATCGCGTGAGCGGGGTTTTTGTAACTGTCGTAAAATTCTATAAGGTTATTTTCTCCCTCCGTTCCGAATGTTTTCTTGTTGTAACTGGAAGCACGTCCGACACATAATCGGGAAATCCAGAGTTGGAATCCCGGCGAGAGCACTACACATGTGTCTTGTTTCCTGCATTTATATAATGACTCTATAACTCTGTTTTCACTTGAACTGCATTCTGAAGTAGCATTTTAGATTAAATTTAATTTTTCTTTCTTTCAAAACGCAACTCTGAAACATAAAAGTTGATTGAGTCTTCCTTAATTTCTAATCAATTCACTGTCTTCTTGTTAAACATTTAATAACCTATGGTTGTAAATTTTATAAAGATTTTAAGGTTCTGCGCATGCATCAGATTCCTATCCAAGGATCAATAATAGAAGCAATGTGTCAAACTGACAGTTAAGCATAAAGAAAAAAAAATTGCAAAAATTTGATAACTAACCAGTCCTAATTACGGGATATGCTTTTCTGAAGTATTGTCAATATCAGTCGCAATTAATGATAAATTATTCAAATTTAGAGTGGCAAAATTTTGTTAATGGTATATTTCAGAACTCTTTTTAAAATTAAATTATTGATTTACGATTTATTAAAATCATTGATAAATTTGGTATAGTTTTTAAAAGCAAGCCATTTCGGGAAACTATTTTTTGCGCATTGCAAAGTTTTAATTGACATAATTCATCACTGGTCATAGATACTTGAAAAGTATTCCTGACCATGACACGTTCCGGAAATAATTAAAAGTCTTCACAGTTCACTAATTCCGGATAAAATAGCAGGAAAATGAATTCTTTTAACTTTAAAGTTAAATACTGTGAATCGTTAAAAAAATAAAAGAATGGCAAGTTTATGAAATATCAAATAAAAATGGTGGATTTTAGGACCATCACATCGAATAAAGCTCAAAATAAAAAAAAGTCCTAAAATTGTCGTAAACTATATAAGCGATTGATAATTCGTGTTTTAAGTTTTTAATAACGTATAACGAAATGCTGAAGATATTTATTTCAAATATATTTAAATGAATCCAAATCTCGTTTTTAAGTTTTATGTACGTTTTAATACATTTTAATGTGTAAGCAATGATGAAATTGTTACTTTTAATTGTTACTTTTTAATCTCGTTTTTAAGTTTTATGTACGTTTTAATACATTTTAATGTGTAAGCAATGATGAAATTGTTAGTTTTAATTTAAAAGTATGAGTAGAAAATCTTTTGCAATTGTAATTGAACTATTGTTGTAATTTGAAGGTAGATCAGTTTAGAACTGGAAAATCTACAACACATTACAAGAAATAAATAGCTGCAAATAAAATAAGTAATCAACAGTGTGATTAAACAAAAATGCACTATAAAAGTTTTTACAGAAATGCATTAAATAAATTAATGAATAAATATAGGACATTACAAAAACACACTAAATCTAAAAATATTTAAATAAATACAAATATTTACAAAATTGTTCAATAGTATGTAGCTAAAGTATTTATGAGAATAAGTAAACCATTCTTCCATTTATTTGTTGCCTTCTGTACTCAAAACTGAAGTTAATTGAAATTTTGTTTTCGTGTAAATTCGATATATTTTATTTTATGCTTCCTTTTTATATTACAACACTGTCCTGAAATTGGCCATTTTCAGCCGTTTCTAAGCATACTAATGGCTACCAAAAAGACATTGACGCATTCCATCATTCAACGCTGTTTCTGATATCATAATTTCCTTTGTGTCCGAAAATATCCTGCAAACTTAATTGTTGATATTCTTTAGTACTTTGAAAAAATGGATGCTTTTAATTTTGAGGCAAGTCTTTACTCCAATAAATATTCACATTCATCTGTTCATTTTTTATTTTTTCCAATTGGAAACAATGAGTTTAAAGAGCTCATAGTTTTGCTTTAAAATTATCGCAATGAAACTCCGATGTAATGACCTTCAAAGGATTGGAAGTTTGGTTCGCTATACCTAATTAATAACAAAAGTAAATTATCTCACAAAAATATAAAAATATTGATTTTATATTTAACTGACAGCGATTAATCCAAAATTATAAAAATATTGTTTTTATATTTAACTGACAGCGATTAATCCGAAAATTATGAAAATATTGTTTTTTATATTTAACTGACAGCGATTAATCCAAAATTATAAAAATACTGTTTTTATATTTAACTGACAGCGATTAATCCAAAAATATCGTTGAATTCACTTTTACCTTCTGTCAAAATGTTTCAAAGATATGCTTTGCATTTATAAAACCTGAAGTATGCAAAACCCACATTCCAAGAACAGAAAATATATATGGAATTTATGCTTAAACGATCAAACAAACAAACAAACAAAAAATAAAGACAAAAATATATTATTCCCTAAAACACGAATCAACAACTTAACCCGAGCTTATAAGATTCTGGACATCCTCTTTCATTGGATAGCGTGAAAGTTTCAATATAAGTATCAGACTTAAAAAGAGCTCTGTCTGACAACTCAAAGCATTTGAATGTAATGAAAAAAATGCACTTGCATTATTTGGTTTAATGGTTGCATGCATCCTATACGTCTTTGCTTTAAAGTGAATAAAATGATTCATAAATTTCATGAGTACAATTAATATA